>CM050166.1:38290903-38308403 GCA_027410445.1 Discoglossus pictus | reverse complement strand
AAAAAAAATAAAAATATATATATACATACATATATATATATATATATATATATATATATATATATATATATATATATATATATATATCTCTATATCTATACACACTCACACACACACACACCCCTGTTATCCTTTATTCGTAAGCACATCAGCATGTTACAAGGGAGAATGCACTAAACAAAGGTTATGTGACTCCTAACAGTGCAAATAATACATTTTGATACAGATGGGGTAGGGGGTCCCTGCTCCTGAGAGCTGACAATCTAACTGTGAATCTGAATCTATATTATAGACAGAATTAAGTATATTTAAACCCTCCTTCACCAAAGCCGCTCTAGCACACAGTAGTATTAGATGGGTGTGTCATTGCTTCAGCGACTTCATAGCACTATAAAACATTGCAATATGCTAGATAGGTGTTTCTTTATGTAAATAATATAGCTTTATATGTGATTTATTACTGGAATTGCTAAATGTGTTTAGATGCGGATCGTTTTATGTGCATGGTTGGAGATACATACCTTAGCATGTACAATGGGGAATGAGGCATGTAGAGACTTGAGATAAAGTCTTCATTTATACGCTGCATTATAAAAGGAGGCGAGTGCTTTGTCTGTAGAGCTTAGATCTCCATTCATGATTTATTTGTTTTCACGACAGAAATGGATACATTTGATATTGCTGTGCAGAAGAGGGCCACCGAGCTGGAACAAATGGCCGAGATACTTATCATCGGCGAGCAGCTAAGGTAAGGAGAATTATTAGGTTTATTTATTTAAAAGTGATCTTCTGTCCTATCAAACAATTGTGGGATTGTTATAATGACCTTTATACAGTGGATGCATTTTGTAGGGTCATGCCAGATTGTCAACAGGGGACCTTCCAATTGAGGGAATAATGTATTTGTATATCCTTCATGGGTGTCTTGGCAGACCAGGCTGAAGTGATGTGATACTTTTCTTGAGGCAGTCAGCTTTACCTATATTACTTTATGATGTCCTCTACAAATCTAAAAAAATACACCTTTACACTCGAGAATAATAATAATAAAAAAAAATTCTTGTCATATGTGTAACATTAGGTATATTTCAAATGTGCCTTCCAGTTTTTTATTTTTTAGCCAAAGTTTTAATGTAAATCATGTATTATAGTAATATTTGGATCCATCCTGTTATGTGCACGCACAGGAAGCCTCCGGGCGCACTCGCACCCCTATGTACTCCCTATACCCCTTACCGGCCCTAACCCCCTACACCAGTGACCGTCACTAAACCTACCCCCCCTAATCCTAACCCCTACACCCCTACACCTCTTGCCGACCCTAACCCTAACCTCCTAACCCTCTTAGCCTAACCTTAACCACCTAAAAGTAAATTCCTAACCCTAAGCCCCTAACCCCCTACACCACTTTCCGGCCCTAACCCTAACCCTCTAAACTTAACCCGAAAATCCCTAACCACTTACCGGCCACTTAGTGACAGCTACATCAGGACGTCGGCTGTGCACTTCCCATACGCGCACATAACAGGATAGGTCCTAATATTCTTTTTTTTAAGAGTTGCTTCAAGTGTCAGGTCTGTATTTAGTTTTGTCTCCTGTGTTGTCCTGCCCGGCTTTCTTATCTCTAAACAGCTTATTGGGATATGGAAGGTTCCTGGTATTTACTAGCTATGTAATAAACCAATGTATCTATTTACATTTATGTACTTTATTGTATTAAGTGCTTATTCGCTCTGGTTTTGCTGCCTAGATGCAAACAATTAGTTCCTGTATAGGTCTGCCCACTGAAGCCTTTGCCGGCACAGACTCTGTAGGCTTGAATGTCTAATGTAGTGTCCTAGCCTATCAGGGACACCATCCGTAGCATATTGCTGAGCGACGGTCACTGATGGGATAGAATGAGGCACAGCAAAGCAAGTACAGCAGAGTCTGTGAGCTTTAGAGGGTAGTCCCAATAAGGTAATATTTGTTTAATATTAGGCAGTAAAAAGAACTTATAAGCCCTTCTTAATGAAATATAGTACATAAAAGTAAATGGATACACTGATATATTATATACCTAGAAAATCCAGAAACCTTCTATATCCCTTTAAGTCAGGCTCCAACTTTCTGGTGGTTCTGGTATATGGCGCTCTGGACGGTTGGGTACAGGTCTCATGGCTGATGGTAACGTTGGGGGCTCTACAGTGTGATTAGACTTAGAAGTAATACCAGAAGTGTTAGGTAAACCAAATAGCACACAATGGGACCATTTTAACTATGTATCAGACATGCAGCACGGGTTAAGAGGGACAACATTAGAGTAGTAAAAATCATGAAATATAATCTTACAGGCGATACAGTAAGATTATTTTAGGTACTGTCCAAATCTACAGCATATTCTGAAACGAGGAAGCCTCGATCATGTATATTTCATATCTCACGGACAGAATTCCCCCCCACGCTGCGCCACATGATTAATGGTCTCTAGAACTTTGTTTTCTTAATATTTCTCTGTTGCCTTTGGGTTACTCTTGGTCTGTACGTAAGTGGGAGGTATGTGCACCTGTACACGGAGGCTTCTGTGGCAATGAGCCCATTAATATGAATCTAAGTGGTAATTATTATGGATAGAGAGGTGCTAGTACGTGGTGTTAAAAGCTTTGAACAATTATCAAAAGCATTATTATTATTATTATTAGCGTATTTATAGTGAAGTGTTTGTAAAGCACTAAATGTAAAGAGATTTAAAGACAAATTTAAAACTTTGCCCAAGGCCCAACAATACATTAAAGCATGACAAATGCTGGGCTTCAGCTCGCCAGGGCGCCTAAAAGATTTCAACTGGCACATAAAATTTGCATTGCATGTAATTGCTGCCTATGGTGTTTGATATTTCTGTTGCTCATGAGTATCCAGAGTACTCGGCAGCTCAGATTACCATGGAACCCAACTCTGTGTTGCAACCAATTGTGCCTTGTTGCCTAACAGTGGAGATGGGGGAGGGAAGGGATACCGGCAGCTGCCGGTCAGTGCAATAAGGAGACTGGACAGGCATACAGTCCTGTGCGCAGCTCCAAGGCTTTGAAAGGGTAAATCAGATGGCACAGGAAAGGTGGTTAGGAGGAGAGTCCCTCACACACTGCTAGGGGACAGATTGGGGAAAAAAGTGCGAGGGGTCAACATTTTACCAGTTGCTATATAAATAGGGATGACCGTACATGCATATATATAACTTTGTTATGCTAGTATTTCTATACTTAAAGCTCCTACTGTATAGGTTTCTGGCTGACATGTTGTGCTTTTTAGCTGTATCCTGTTTTCATAATTAGGGATAGGCAGCTGTAGTAGACTTCCTGCTGTATGTTCTGGTGTCTGTCTGGTTTAGATCAGACCTCATATCTATAACGGTTAATTATGGTTATCATAATAGGACATTTAGTCCTGATATATATTTTACACCTCAGTAGGGAATAACCATACTATTTATTTATGGTCATTTCTTTATAAAATATATCAGGAACCTTGCAATTATTTATAGGGATAAATTCAGACATTATTTTCTGTCTAACAAAACAGGGCTTGTAACCCTTCTACATGAAAGACACAGACAATTTAATTACTTGTTTGTCACGGTACACCGTGTTTGAGCGTATGCAGTGGTATCCAATGGCTTGGCTATGGATGATGATTTGCATAGTTTGTGAAGGGATTGAAGCTGGAGCCATAAAGGTAATTTGTCTGGTTTTTGTATATACAGATGAGTGGAGTGTGCCATTGCTGGTCATTATGGTGATGTTCAGAAAGTTACATTTAAAATGGATTACTCTGCAGAACAGGTGAACTTTGTGGACACTACCATAACCAATGGCACACTCCATTAAAATATAAAGAATAAAGTAGCTTAGGCACACTCCACATATTTTATATACGTGTGTATGTATATACAGTACGTATGTATATGTTTTCCAGGATAAAGTGATACTTTTTTTTATTTATTTTTTATTGGGCGAACATTCATATTTTGTGTGATAAGTTTTCCTAGATTTAGAAAAAAGTCTGGAAAGAGCTAATACTACCAAGATTAATCTGTCTGTCTGTATTTGTTCTTATTCCCATCTTTCATTTGATGAATTAACTTGTTTGTTTTTTTTAGCACAAAAATAAAAGGTGCACTATCTTGTCTTGGTCACCTACTATAGAGGAAATTGACTAATGGGACATCTCACATGATGGTCCATTGGTTGGTGCATAGATCACGCATAGAAGACTCTGTCAAGAGTACCCACCTCTAGATATCATGTATGGTCCATAAGCTAATAAAGCCACAGCCATCAGTATTTTTGTAGGAGATCTGGTCTTGGGTAATATAGCAAATTACTGAATAAAATGCTGATCTTGGGGTAAGAAATACACTTGATTCATAACTATATAAATGCATTGGAATTTAGTATGGAGTTCACAATAATGCTATACATTTTTATATAAAAGTCTTCCTTTTTCAAGTCCTGAGTCATAATGGAGATAGTTAGAGAAGATCCAGTTCATACTTGAACTTTGTAAACACACAAGGGTTAAACCTGTGGTGCATTCTGTTATGTCCATTCATAACATGAAGTCTAGTATTAGATTCCTTCTCAAAATGCCTGTATGTATATGTTTATAGTCAACAAGAGAAAGGAAAGAGCTCTTGATTTTCCAGTTTACTAAACAGGTGTGGCCTTTACATTTTTGTTTTGCTGAAGGTAACATTTCTGCTCTGATTGTGCAAGTTCCACATTCACATTCAGCACCCCCAATATCTTAGCCCAGCAGACACATATATAATAAATAAATAAATATATATATATATATATATATATATAACTGGGAAAGGTGTATGCATTTAGATAAATGTAGAATAACCAAAACCGATTAAAGCCAGCATTATAATGTTAGGGGCTGATGATTACCGGGTTCATGGGTTTGTCAAAAAATGAGTGATAAGTTATTTACTTGACTAAAAATTTGTGAACTTGTTTGGAAATTTTAGACACTTGTAGGATAAGACTGGAATATAAAAATGGAGAAGTTGGTGGCATCTTATACTGACAGTAAACATTCCGTGGTTAACCTTTTAAAAATTGTAGAACTAAACCTAAATTTTATTTAAGGGAAGTAGCCACTTTGAAAGAAACAAATACAAACCATTCAGTTGTTGGACTTGCTTGAAATATTATGCTTTAAAAATATGCTTCATCTTTGTTAGCTCTTCTTTCATGGTCTCCTTCATTGAAAACTGAAATCCAACTGTTATAGAAAAATTATATATTTTTTCTTGCTTAATATGGCCAGCAAGTATCCCCATTCACTACTATGTGGAGACTTGTTCACTTACCTGGGTACTGAGCTCATCCATGGAAATTTGGGATCTTTAGCTCTGTAATTGGTATACTGCTATAGAATTTACTCTGCAAAAATATAAATAACAGAAAGAAATGCCGATAGAAACTGATCCATAACCAAGAAGTACATTTTTTTTTAAAACAAATAAATAAATTGTGATTGTGTGTGAGCTTAGAATTTTAGCTTATGTACCCCGAGATGGTGAGATCCAAGAGCTCCCAGATGTGGCCATTTTGCAAGCTGGCACGTGACGTGGTGCTGCTGTAAGGCTCACTAACCGATGTATTTATAGTGTAACTTCTTCTGAAACTCCCAAGTTCTACTAGAGACTGATGAGATGCTTCATATATGTTACTGTAGTGACAAATTAATTTAAACTTTCTGATGATCATTTAATTTTTTCTTCTTTGGTTCTTCATGTATTTTATTTTCAGTTTGATTAGGCAACAAATGCCCATCCCCTTGCTAAGGCCATGCATTTGCTGGTCCATGGCAGCTCTGTATTTAAAATGTTTTTTTCGTAAAATAGCAATATAAAGGGATATACTGAGCCCAACACATAGTTTTGTAAATTGACGTTGGAAATAAAGGAAAGGCAATTTTGACTTAAAAGCAAAATTTCCCAGCCAATATTCCATTTAATATAGACTTTTGTTGTCTCTTAAGGCAATTATATAAAGCTCTTCAAAGTGTTAAGTTGGGCTGAGAGGATTAATAGCAAACTTCTAATTACTTGGGTTACCTTCCCATTTACCATCTTCAAAGGTGAATGGGGTTACTTGAAACTGAGTGGTTTCATTAAGATCATATGAAAAGCAACCATTTTCTGTTGGCTACACCTTGAATAATCAAAGATTGTGACTGATCACAAAACATTGCTGAGAAGTCAATATAAACATAGAATAATCATTAAGAATGTATTTTTACTAGTGTTATGATCTGTGTGTGTGTAAAATATATATATATATATATATATATATATACATATTAAATAGTGTATCCACTTATAATCAAGCCTCAAACTCTATCTTATGTTTAACCTTTAAATAAAAGATTACCAAAATATTGTTAAATCTAATTTATGCCAATGGTTACCGAATTCTTTGAAATTGGTTCTCCTGCTCCAACATAGCATAAGAAATGTTCTCCATTTTTGGAATATTTGCCCCACTTTATTTTTCTATGTGGTTAATGCTCGGTGTTTTTGCACCAGTGAGCTGCTATATCTCTTTAGCTGCAGTTAGTATTTGTATAATTTAGTTTTTTTCCAAATATCCCTATACATTCCAAAAGCCAATTTAGTAGCTGGGCGCCACCTTAATTCATAAGCTAACCTTTTTATTATTTCTTGCATTGTTCTCCAAAATTTTTGAATATTAGGGAATTCACCACCATATATAAATAGATGTGCCCAATTCCTTAGATCCTCTGAAACATGTTAATGGTATGTGTAACATTATTATGATTGGGATTCTATACGAAAAGTATAATATTTTATAGTTACTTTCTTTGGTCTGAATATTTCTCAATTCTCTGGCGTGGAGTACCGATACAAAAACTCTTAAGAAAGCTACTCCCTACAGGCTGTTTCGTACAGTTATTCAATATTTCCTATATTTTTTATTTTTATTTTATTTTTGTACTTGTGCACTATTATGTAGACTATCCAACCAGGCAACACTAAGGAGGTTTTGTTTCCAGAGTCTGATATAACTAATTCATAAATCAAATGGGGGCAACATGCGACCAAAGACCGCATGTAGAAACATTTGTTTAATATATTGTAAGAACCAAAAAGCACATTGAGTCTGCCCATTCCATCTATCTGAAAAATGTTAATTTGTCTTAATGGTGGCTTTATAGTAATTACAGGCATGCTTGAATCCTTTACCGTATTCGTTTCTACTGGTTCAGGTGGAAGGTTTTTTGTTATCAATTACGGTTTATCTAAAGTAGTATTTTATGATGATGCACATTATCTCTAAATCTTCTAGCATCTAATGATAACATCAAGTTTTTACATTACTCTTCCCTCATGAGCTGTATTTTTAAAAATCTGTTTAATGTTTTATATTATGTCTTGCCTTTTCAATCCTGAATGTATTAATTTTTTTTTTGCAGTAAACTTTGTTCTAAGCTTCATGCAACTTTCATCCTTTTCTCTTTAGTGGCAATACTTCCCCTCCTTTTCAAAGTACTAATTCCCCTTTTCCACCCGTTCAGATTGGAATATATTTATTTTGCACTACAAAATACTTTTCACTATCTATTACTATTTCACACACCCACCTTGTTCTTAACATAACATTTTACCATATTTTTATGCATCCTTTAAAAAAAACATATAATGTGGTCTGCTTTATTGTTCAGTGACTGTATGTGCACCTTTCAGATCAAATAGGTTGCCCATCATTGAAGGTTTTAAAGGAGATTTCCAGAGATAGATAAATGTACTTATTTGTTAATAACTACTTCTAATCAATGAAAAGTATTGCAAGCTTTTAAAATGTAAATTTCATGAAAGTATACTGTTGGACTAGTCCATATTAAATAAAATATTTGACCACACTGTGGTAGGGTAGATTTTTTTATTTTTATCTTTCAATATAAAAAAAAAGAACATACAAAACACATACCTACACATCTTCCCTATACTATGACCATTTTGTAGATACGTTTTTTTGGTGATCATTGACAGGACAAAGAAATTAAATAACAACTTTTAAATATAGAGACCTCCTAAACATTTATACTCCTATCTATTTATTTATCCCAAGTATTCCAATCAATAGACTTCTTTCCTCTCAAACCACAATTATAATCAATATTCATCAACTCTCTATTATAGTTAACTTTATTTACAACTTCTCTCCATGATGGAATTATAGGTTTATTCCAATATTTCACTAGTAGAGATTTAATATTTAATAAGATATGTGATATCAAGAGTTTATCTTTGGGGAATATTTTATCTATCTGTATATGGAATAAAATTACTGCGGGAGTACATGGGCATTCTGATTTAAATATTTCAGTTAGATGAACACAACATTCTTCCCAGAAATTCTGAATTCTAATACAATCCCACCACATATGGGAGGATGATCCAGTTTGTCCACATCCTTTCCAACATAATGGAGAAATCTGATAATCTTATTTATAAGGCAGGAACTAAATACCACTCTTGTGTTAGTTTAAAATATAATTCTTTATATGAGTTATTTATAGAAGATTCCCCAGTCATGGTCCTCGAATTTTATGTTTAATTTATATTCCAAATCTATTACACTCATTGATTTTATATATTTCATAGCATTTTATTCTGATTTTATTGATCTTTGAGATAAGGTGTGTCACAGGACCTTTAATAAAAATAACTTCTAGTTCATACATTTTATCCATATTCACAGGTAGATAACCCTTACATTTAAATGTTTCCTTAATTGCTCTATAATTTAGCCAAGATATTTTTTCAGGCCATATACCTTCTGAAAATCTGTATAGTTTATTAAAGAACCTAAGAGTTATAGATCAGATATGTATTCTTTTTTATTGAAACCATCCTCCAAGATATCAATCGGAGCTGATAGAGGGGGGAAATGGAATAACCCCAATTTATCTTTATTTTTACCCCAACATTTTATCAGAGATCTTATCCCTTTTGGTAGTCTGCCCCACCTTTCATCGTCTTCATTAAGTCTACCTAGTAGTGATCTAATTGAGGAAGATTCAATAAGATCTTCCTCAATCATTTTCCAACATGTGTTCCTATATTGTATATTTATATTGATTTATATGAGCTATTGCAATATTTTCATAAATGTCTTTAATATCTGGTGTTCCAATACCCCCTAATTCAAATTTTTTATTAGCTGTTATTTTTTTTACTCTCACTTTTTTTTATTCAAATAGATGAATCTATCTATTATTTTCTGAATAGATTTAATAATGTGAACGGGTGCTATTTCTGGGATACATCTAAATAAATAAGTTTACTTGGGCATAATACTCGCATAATACTCATTTTAACAACGGATTTGGGCTGACCATGATAATCTTATATTTCGCCATTCGTAGAGCAGCAATCTAACTTCTTTTAATATTCCTGAGATAATGTCTACTATTATTTTCTCATTGAAAACATTAAATCTTATACCCAAATGTGAGATGGTTTTAGAATACCAATTGAATGTATAAGAATTCTTTAATTCATTTAAAGTTGCTAGATTTTAAGCCTCTGTAAATTATATAAAACTTTAGAGAGTTTATTTTAAAATATGAAACTTTACTAAATTCGGCCAACAGATTCATCACATTTTTACAAGATTCTACTAGATCTGTTAGTTACTCGAATATAAGATTATGCTGTTCGCTGATATTAAACATCTCCAACTTTTATACCTTTAATCTTTTTATAACTAATAAATTATTGTTGCTAATGGCTCCAAAAAAATTAGGAACCGCAATGGGGAAAGGGGGCATCCTTGATGAGTTCCGTTGCTAATTCTAAATTTCTCTCATTCAAAATTTGGGCCTGCTATATATGCCAATGATTTTTTATATAAAGCCTTAATTGTTTTGGATGCAAAATTAGCTAATCCAAATTTTTGTAACACTGCTTCCAGGAACTCCCAACTGACCCTTTCAAATGCCTTCTTTGCATCTAAAGACAGGATCAGTGTGGGAGCTCCCGCTTTTTTTGCCTGAAACATCAAATCCTCTATACGTCTGGTGTTGTCCGAGGCTTGACATCCTTGGACAAAACCAGACTGGTCCAAATGTATTAATTTAGGCAATATTTTATTAAGCATATTGGCTAAAATTTTTGTATATATTTTTAGATCGATATTATTAAGGGAAATGGGTCGATAGCTTTTGACTTGATCTTGATTTTTCCCCGGTTTTAAGATATTTATAATTTTTGCTTCAACTAATTCTGGTACCATTTCCCCTGTATTTTTGATTTCATTAAACAAATCTCGAAGGCATACTCTAATTTCTTTCATAAGCAACTTGTAAAACAGATGATCAAACCCATCAGGGCCGGGAGCTTTGTTAGATTTTGCTTTGTTTATTACCTCATCTATTTCATCTAAGGTAAAACCTTTATTTAAATAATCATGGTCCTCTGCACAAATAGGAAGATTTATTTTATCTATGAATTGATTTATTTCATCTCTACTAGGATTTTTAAATGTTGGATTTCTATCTAAATTATATAGTGATTTAAAAAAATTCTGTGAAGATTTCCCCTATCTTATCTGGATAAGTATACATTTTTTTTTGTATCCAAACCTTTTGAGGCTTAATAATTTTCTTTTATTTGTTTGCTTCTTGAGCTTTTTTGCTAAATATTTACTTGTTTTGTTTCCCAGCAGGAAATGGGACTGCTGAAATCTCCAAACCAAAGAGTCTACTAGGGTAGATTTTTTTTTTAATAGGACAGGTGGTGGGGTTGACATTATACCATAAAGAAATTGGCTACTGGGCAGGAAGCTTAGAGCTACGTGTAACTCCTAATCTGTTGAAGACAGTTATCTCGCTGTAGAATTTATCAACAAAAACAAAACTCAGATTGTTGTAGTCTTCCAGCATTTCAAAAAATACAAGCAAAATATAGTAAGATGTTTAAACTTTGTCCACTGCTCTCGTAAACCAGTCTTCTAAATTAGTTGAGAGCGGCAGGAATATCTCATTCTAACTTGACCCAACCCTGGAATAAAAAAAAATTGTATCCACACCCTGTATTTTTTGTAATGTGTTAATATTGTTTTGCCTTGATAACAACACATGTATAGCTTTACGGAGTGTGTTGGCGCGTTACAAATAAACAATAATAATAATTTTATACTTGTTAGAGCTGTTCACTAAGTGGCACTATTAAAGGACCATCTCACAATGAAAAAAAAAATGTCTGAAAGCTTTAAGTCTGACTCTGAGCATAACTATGCAAGAAAAAGTTGTACATAAAGTTCTTAAATTAGAAAAAGAAATGTGGATGTCTCTGCAGAACCATAGATAGACCCATGATAGATAGGTGGAAGTTGGCGGCGTATGAAAGGGGAGTGGACATTTTGGGAGAGGTTTTTTGCAGTGAATGATGCAAGGGACCTGCTTCTGGGACCGCCAGAGGGAATGGGCACTGTACCTATTTAAATCTTCTCCAATTGTATTCACAAGTCTCTCTCTTACCTCCTTACCCACCCATCTCTTTGTAGATATCCAAAACACACACACTCATGATTCAGCTCTGAGAAATTGATGTAACAAACACAAATGGATATCTGTACTTATAAACAAAGCCTTCAAAAAATGCTTAATGGCTTTAGCAGCTACTAATATTGTTGACGTGGTACATGAGAAACTAGTATTGTTTTTTTTTTTTTGTTTGTTTGTTTTCTTGAGCGTCAACAGTGCTGGGCAACAATGCAGCTCAAAAAAATGTAAGTATAAAAGTTAATATTCGCTTAAAATCATAATAAACTCCTCATATGTTGTGGGGGTTCTGGGTTTAGAATGCTGATCTGATACATTTTATGATGTACTGGTAGTGCATAGTTTTCATTTTCTAAGCTAATATTCACTTATTACTTTCTTTTTGGGCTTAATTGTGGCCAAATCTTGTAGAAATAGTTTCTGGATTTAGTCTATTCCACCGAGCAATGGTGTGGTACTTTGCCGGATTCCAAAAGGTATATACTATGGCCCTCATTCAATTGCGATTTGGCCAATTGAATAGGGCTCTAAATAAGCACATAGCATATTTTTTTTAAAGAAGTTTTTAGTTAGTGAAAACCTTGCTTTTGGATAGATGCTTACTAACTAAAAACTTCTTTAAAAAAAAATATGTTATGTGCTTATTTAGAGCCCTATTCAATTGGCCAAATTGCAATTGAATGAGGGCCTATTTGTACAAGATTTGGTGGAGCAATATCGGCCTGTGACACAAAGGCTTGTAACCTAGACTATATCCAGAACTGTAATTTGTTACCATCCTTTTGAATGCAGAAATAAGTAAGAATAAGTGTTCTCCTGTGTCGGGTTATGGCAAATTAAAGACTAATGTTAATTTAGTTCTTTGCTGCGTTAGTGTTTTAATATATTACCTTTGTAAAATACATGATGTAAATTAAAAATACCCAATTTAAATGCACAATTAACTACAGTGTCCCTTAATATTCTTTTTTTGTTTAATTACTGTGAAAGTTAACATGTTGGAAATCAACATGTTTTTGTCCACCAGTAAAAATGTTTGCATTTAAAAAAAAAAATGTTTGGAAAAAATGTAAAACAAAAAATAGAATTAATAAAGCTTTACCGTTCTTTCCTGCTTTGTGACATTACTAATTAAGTCTGGAGAATGACGGATTGATACATAGCAAACTGTTTGACAAGCCTTTGAAGTCAAAGTGTAAAAATGCTGTTTGGTCTGGTGAAGTAAAGAAAGAGGGTACATAGCAAAGTTACCAAGTGAACACTGTGCTTCAGGCCTTTGATTTTTTTTAAGTACGGTAAGTTGAATTGAAACGTAACTAACAAAACAGGTTTTTTAAAGGGCATTTGGAAGTGACTTTGTGTTTTGTCAGTGCCTCTCTACTAAAATGTGTTACAAAAAATTGCACCTAGAATTCAATATCCAAGGGTCAGTAAATGAAATGAGGTGGGCAGGTGATCTGTATACATACGGTGGGCAGGTGATCTGTATACATACGGTGGGCAGGTGATCTGTATACATACGGTGGGCAGGTGATCTGTATACATACGGTGGGCAGGTGATCTGTATACATCCCCACCCCCCCCACAGATTTTCTTTGGCTCCTACACCCATGTGGACAAGTGCATGTCTAAACCAAAAGAAAGAGGGGGGGAAATGTGTTTACTACAGAAGGAATTAATAATGATGAATATTTTTTTCTAATTTTATACTATTCACAGGTATAATCATTTTTCATATGTAATTGTATATTTGTTGGGGAAAAATTTGTATACTCTTTTTGATATTATTGATCTCACAAGAGCTTAACCTGATTTATAACCGGATATGTTTTTTTTTTTTTATCAATAATAAATTACTTAAATCACTTTTTGGACAGTGGTATTGTAATACATCAGACAAGAGGTAATTAATTACATTATATTCTATTAGACCACGGGTAGTCCATCCATTTTTTCTTGATTCACCAAGACCCTAATGTTTTTTTTTTTTTAAATTAGGTCAAGGTCTGGAATCCATATGCATTTTTAGATGCACTTATTTTATTATAATGGTCTTCAGAAGAGCACAGGAATGAAGATTTGTCTAGTAAAAGAAAATTCTGAAAAGAATAACATGTAACTCAAGGGTTGCCAAATTTATCTGAAATTTAGGAGTCAGCCAGTCATTTTAGGAGCCAGGTTATGGCTTATATATACAAATTTATACATACAAGGTACGTTTTAGGATCCTTGGCTCTCAGGTCTTGTCAAGCTTTGTTGTAACTGTACTTTTAGATAATGATATTCTAATATTATCATTAAATATTGTTAGTATTTTGAAACTTTAGTTGAGATGTTTGATAAATTAAATAATGTCATGAATGTCAGGAAGAAAGGGACTGGAGGTTCGCTTTCGGATCAAAGTCTGCATATTGGCTAAAGTTGTGTGTGTGTTTTTTGTCATGTTATCTTGTGGGGTAGGAGTTGCACAAAGCGGAGTGGACCTAAGGCAGCTTAATATCTAGATATGCCCCTGTCTATTTTATTTAATCCATAAGAATGTTATTACTTAGAGTGTTGAAGTAGTTGGCATACTGTCTATGTTTAAAGCTGAGCAAATGTGATTGGCAATGCATGACATTATTGATTGCATTTTTTAATAAAGCAATCACTCACTTGCCCTTTCTAAGCACAAGGATATGGGAGTCTTACTCCCTTTCTGTAGATTTTTCTTATTTATTAATTAAAGCCTTGGCAGAAGGTCAGTGATTGCAGAACATCTTGTAGTGATCTTTCAACTTGATCCGGTTATGTGTGTATGTTTTGGCTGTGTTCCTTAAAGGACCCCTGAAATGCTACTTAACTTTATAGTTAGTGGTAGTCTGCAGTAAGATAAAGAACTTTGGAATATACTTAAAACATGCTATTTTCTACTACTTTTACTTCACAAATAATTCTATATTCTAATTGTGTGTGTATATATCGGTGTATATATAATTTTTTTTTTTTTTTTTTTGCAGTTTTTTTAAATTATATTTTTCCTTGTTATTTTCCCCTGTATAGCGCTACGGAATATGTTGGCGCGTTACAAATAAAAGTAATTATATATATATATATATATATATATATATATATGAAAATAAGTACAAATGCTCATCAATGTTCATAAGATCTTAAGATGTTCATAACAACTCTTAAGTGGTCCATCAAAAAAAAGTTTGGAGGTACTTTTTTTCAACAGCTGTGTGATGTCCAGTCCTATTAATTATATTAATAGTGCAAATAAGGAATTAGAGTAACTATCACACTGTGCGACCAACAAAAAGAACTCTGGGCCGGGAGCCGCACTGTCAAGATTATGGTAAATTAATGATTTCTTATGTATGTTATCTTACTTCAGAACTCTTTTTAATTACAGTAAATACAACTTTTTATGCATATGAAGCATTATTAAACATAGATGTGTTTTTTTTTTATTTATTTTTTTATTTATCAATAATAAATGACTGAATAGCTATTTCCACTTTGCTGAGAGTTTGTGTACATGGCATTATTCTGTAATATTAGAACATACACTATTCAAATTGGACTTTCCAATCAATAATGTTTTAATAAACCCAGAAGCCAGAGATATGCCCACTAAAAGTTGTTTTTACTTCAGATACCATTTTTTTTTATTTCCACATTTTTAACATACATGTCTCATACAAGACAAGTATAACGAGAGAGAAAAAAATAAACCAAAATAAATTAAAGATGGGTCAAGATGGTAAATTTATACAAAATGACATTTTTAAATGTTACGACTGGTTTCTAAGTGGTCGTTAAACTTTTTTTATTTTTATAAATCCTTTATTTGTCAATAGCTGTTTACAAACCCGCTTTTCTTTGGAACTGGCACCCTTTTTTCAGTTATTCTACCTATATCTATATATCCACTATAATCTCTGGCTACTAGTAAGTCTAGTGAAGAACCACACAGGTCTTGATGAATTCCAAGAGCTGGGAAGCCATGGCTCCCAACCCTTTTGGATAATTTCACATATATCTGTATACATGCTCCATTCTTTAGCACCATGGTGGGCAACAGGTGTCCCATTGCCACATACTGTACATTCCCCATGCGGCATACAACCTGTTTTTTGCAGAGGGGGAGTATGTCCTTTTCACAAACAGTAAACCATTCTCTTATACGTCTGAACAGTTATCTATACCTCCTATTACCAATTATGTCACCTCTATTTTTTTTCCCATCATAATTTTACCCTTTTGATATGCAAAAAATTGTGTGGCTCTCTTAAAGTCTCCAGGGCCACATATGTGATCCCTCCAGTGAAATTGGTTGTCTTTCACTTCTCTGGCTCCCTGGAAATGTTTGACTGGGGTCTCCATATTCTGTTTGGCTTTTTCATTTGGTATAAATATAACAACCCCTGAGCTAAGTTTTTTTTATATGTGTCAAATATCTATATGTTATTCACAGTAATTTTAAATAATATAATGTGATTTAACATGACCCAGTAGCATGGGCATAGGAGCCCCAAAAAAAATCTGGGGGAGGGGGATAATTCAACTCCACTCCCAGGGCAGGAAGCAGGGGCAGGTCTACTTATTATATTATATTATATTATATTATACTAAATATAAGATAAATTATGGATTAAAGCTTTACTGGGAAATACATACTGCCCTATAGTGCTGGCACCCTTTAGAGGCCAACTCTCATGCATGATTAAGTACAATTTTGCTATTTTTTTGTGTCTTCTGTTCATTTAATATGGGTGGGGAGGGGATTTGTCCAGTCTCTATTCCCCTGCCCGGTAATTTTAAAGGATATTAAATAAATGTATTTGTAGCATCAGAGAATATTTTGATAACCTACCATTATGTTTGTTTTCTTTTATATCTTCAATTAATCTCAAGGCAAAAAGTCTTTCGACTTTTTAACTCATTTGCCGGCTTGCTCCTGTAAAGTAATGAATTTGCAGAGCTCTGTTCTATATTCATCTATTTGTCTGAATCAAAAATATCCTGCAGCAGGTGCCAAACCTCAAATAATAAAAAGCTGATCCTCTTTAACCTGTAATGGGATTTAGCTCATGAACTGCTTGGAGTGGTAGAGATCTGAATAAAATTACTGTATGTACTGACACATTAGACATATGCCTAAAAAAAGCTAAATTTTCTTTGTGGGAGTCCAACTATTTGTTCATATGTCAAGGCGGCATGGGGGGGGGGGGGGGGGGGGGGAGAATAAGGAAAACGACTAAATATTGGTTATTCCCCCCCCACTGCGAAGAACATGGGATTTCAAACCACCATTTTTTACTTTTTTTGATTGTATATTACAATACATTTACAAGATTTAGTAATGCTGCAACTTTAGAAACCAACAAACCTTTCCCCTACATATTTATATCTTCTTGGCTGTCATCCAATCAATCATCTTATTTTCCTTTGCCTTATGATCCTTTTAATCATTGGCTTAGAACTTCCTGTCCTGTTTTTCAGGGAACTTTAAAAAAAAAAATTCATTTCAACATAGCGGTTTATTTATAGTGAAATTTTAAAAGATGTAAAATATATATCTGTTATTCTTTATATTATTTGCTTTTTATATATTACTAGCGACTATGCCAGTTGAAAAATGATGGGGTGCATACATACATTTGAAAGCCGTGGGGAATGCTGTTTGACACACAATGTAAACCTTTTTGTTCCATCTGAGCACCTTTGTCCACCCATTATAAAAAGAGAGATATATTTATCTATATTTACTTAATCAATAACGAATTAGTTCTTGAATAAATTAATAATACTTTACCCATCTTTGTTTAAGCACTTCAGGCTAATTGATTTTTGCTGGTTATATTAATGGCAATCTGTTTGTATTTTCCGTCCGCATACAATGTACAGTGAGTGTTGGTGCTCTGACTGCTAA
>CM050166.1:38285346-38290803 GCA_027410445.1 Discoglossus pictus | reverse complement strand
TCATCCTCCTCCTTTCCCCCCCCCCCCCCTCATCCTCCTCCTTCCCCCCCCCCTCATCCTCCTCCTTCCCCCCCCCCCCCTCCCCCTCTTCCCACTCTCCTAATAATTGCTCTTGTGACGTAACGTCATTAGCATATGCCGGTTTCAGTGATCGACATAAGACGCACTGCGGGCTCCGATCAGCAGCAAGAGCTGATTGGAGGCTACAGAGAAGAGGTGAGAGGGGGGAAGGAGAGAGGAGGAGGAAGGAAGAGGAATGGTGTGCTGAGGGGACCCTCACTCGAGTATAAGCCGAGGGTGTTTTTTTCCGCATAAAAAAAAATGTGCTGGAAAAGTCGGCTTATACTCGAGAAAGAAAGAAAGAAAGAAAGAAAGAAAGAAAAAAAAAACTGTACAGTTTGTGAGGATTATAGGCAATACGCTTCTTTGGAAAGATGGGCTTTTAAAGAATGCTTAAAACGTTTAAAGATAGGAAAGAGTGTGCTGAGCGTGGTAGGTAATTTGAAACAAAGGAGCGTCAAGGAAGGGATCCTGTAGGGCAGGGGTGGGCAAGTTCGGACCTGGACACAGCAATAATATACCCTAATCCAGGCCTGTGTGGGGCTCGGGACCAAACTTGCCCACCCCTGCTTGCGAGGAGATGATTAGTGAAGAAGAAAGGAGCAGTTTATAGCAAAATAAGGGGGCTTTTGGGGGACTTTACTCTCATTTTATGCTCCTAGAAAGCTAGTTATAATTTCCCTTTTCACTTTTCAGTCTCTGTTACCACATCGATCATCTATTTCTCATCTGAAGTTGACATGACAGGCATAGGCAGCAGAATGATCACAAACGTGAGGAGAGGAATCCAATTTATGGTGTCTTAGACACAGGGGGATAGTGACAAATAAGTAAAATGTTACATACTGGGTGGGTACATAGCAAATTACTTGTGATTGATGAGTTGGTGGTATAGATGATTGATGGGATGTGTATGGCATCCTTTCCCTGTTACAGGATATTGGTGCATTATTAATTCTTCACATTCATGTCCTCAGGATCCTTTTGCTACCAACCATATACACACTAGCTGAATAATCACAGGTTTACACAATTGTAAGAGCTGATCTGATTGACTGGTGGGACTGAAGTTCTCAAAGTAGTTTAATCATGGATCCCCTTTTGAGGTTCTGATGGTGTCCCAGAAATACAATACAAATACATGATTATAATCTGCCATCTCCTCTTTTTGTTAATAAATTTGTAAATTGTGGTTGCCCAGCTTCAGTTCCCGGGTTCCAGTTTCAATCTACATATAAATTATATCAGGTTTGAGTATGCATATGTCAATCATGCCTAAAAATCTGGTTTAGAACTGGAACTGCACAAGCCTGGCTTAAATCACCATGCAGTAATTGCTGATTGTACTTCTAAAATTAATAATAATAATAAGCTTTTTTTTTAGAAGACATACTGCTTATGTAGGCACGCAGCCAAATAATGAGAATAGGGAATTTAATAAACAAAAAAAGGAAGACTCTTCAGCTCAACAACTCTTTACAGATCAAGCAATACATTCTTCTTTTGCTGCGGAGTCCCTCTATGAGTATTCTATATATAATGTGGGGGGGGAAGGTGGTGTTCGGTCACACTGTTCTTCCAGCTTGGGACACATGCCCCTTAATTAATATAGAAGCCTATTAGAGTGATTTTGTTCCCAAGGAGGAATGTAGTGCTTGATCAGAGCTGCAAATAGGGTCACAGGGAATAAAAAAATGTTTTAACAATAACTTCAACTTGTGTATTTTTTTTTTTTAATGTATGCTCAATTCTCATTTATTTTGCATACTGTCTTATAGATATGTATCACAATAAAGATGCAAGAAAAAATAAATGTTGTAATTCACTTTTAGTATTCTACATAGACATTCACTATATCCAAATAAAAATAAAAAACTTTTTTGTCACCATTCCTCAATTGTCTCATTGCATTTCCATTATTCCTCAGAATACAGGACAAGAGTGTCTCAAAAAAATAAAATAATTTAATAAGTATGTGTATTACACTTTTAATCTTTAAACCTCTTACTGCTATTTTGATCAGTTTTGGCTCATGAAGAGATTGAAAATTCATATATTTGGTTCCCACTTGTTAAATTCCATCAATAAACTATTTTCATTCGGACTCTATAAAGTGGAACAGGTGACATTTCATGTGCAATCTGTTCCGTCACCGATTTATGGTAACATTTCTTGCACAATTCGGTATGTAGTAAACATCACAGCTTTGGGTGATAACAGAGACATACAATAGATTTAGTCTTGCACAATGTGGTTTTTCAGGACTGTTTCACTTTTGTTTATACAATTTCAGTCATAATATCATATAAATAACATGTTTGGTATCACATGTGAAAGATAGGGCCCCTTGCCCAAGGTGCTTGGGAGGCCCTTGTAGTTGTAATTGTTTTATGCAGTTACTATTTACCAGAAACAGACATGTTTATATTTTTCTCATTATTATTTGCATTACTTTGTGCAATTCTATTAAATTCTATTCTTTTGCAATGTGTTTAAAATATTATTTTTTTCACTTAACTTAAAGGTGTATATTTATGTTTCCTGGGTTTCAAATCTTTGGTAAGAAACAGGCAGTGCTTATGAGAAAAATATGTGTTTTATATAGAAAAGTTCAGTGTACTTACAAAGTTATATATAGTCAGGAAAGTAAAATCCAGCTTTGCACACCCACCAGGAGATTACATAACCATGTATATACAGGAAAGGCAGCTAGATAAAGTTTGACCTTTCTGCTAGAAATACTTTACAGCACAGTCAGGAACCCCAGAGCTTGATACAAATGTATCCACTGCCTGAGCCTCCTTCTGATTAGACAAAACAAATTATACATGTTATGCTAATTTTATCATATGCACTCATATTTCAAGAAACTTAGATATGCCTTTTGGTCCTATATAGATCTGCAGAATATGTTGGTGCATTACAAATACAAAGGATAATAATAATATTTATACATGGCAAATCAGCATAACAAAAAAGTATTGTCTATACCACCATTGCATAATTTCTTACCATAAAGAAAAGTTTTTAGTTTTTTTTTGGCAAAAAATATTAAAACCGCAAGTTGTTTTTTTTTTTTTTTTCGTCGCTTTAACGTCAGAATGATGGAGCAACTTTAAGTAACCATATGGGGCGGCTCTGAGTATTATGAAAATAAAAAAATGATGTGTTCTTTTCCATGGTTTATGTAAACCATTTTTATTTTGTTAAACTTGAATGTTAAGCTCCAAGGTTTCCCCTTTATCTACAAAAACAAAAATGATTCTTAGTTATGACAGACCGATGAGGATCACAAGAGCATGAATATTACTAATGCCACTAAAACTACAATTAAAGGACCTCTAGGCCATGTTTTGTTCTTAAAAATATGCAGCATGTTTTAAGAATGTAAAAATAAAAAGCCTAGTTTTAGATGCATTTATTGTGCTGTGTATTCTACCATTTTGCATCAGCAGATCAACTTCTTGGAGTATTAGGAGACTTTGAATACACAGTGTGTGCACAAAGGGAATGTGGCAGCAGCATCTGCCAGTGCTCTATGATAACAGTAATCATTAGTTTACAAGGACACACCCAAATGAGGAAGTAACAGGCAGCAGTCGGAAAGAAAGTAAACTGGAGCCATTTGGTAAAGAATATTTGCACAGAATATTTTACCTGTTGTCCTTTGACTGCAGTGGCCCTTTAAGTAAGAAATGATGAAAGCATAATATCTACTAATAAAGATAAAAAATAAAAAAAAAAGATTGCAGCTCAAGAAAAAGGCATTTTTTTGTTAAGTGTATACCCAATTTTCAATTAGCCGCTGTGTAAACCATGGGCATAAAACATTTTTGGTAAAATCTGAATTTTTTAAGACTGCTGATGCATACTGGAATCCATTTTTGTATTTGTTGCATAATTTCTTGAGAATTGGATGACGGAGAGGTTGTTTGTGGTTGTCAAGGAGGATGATGGAACAAGCAGAAATCCAGAAACTTTGTTTCATAGCTACATAAGATGGAAATTGGCACCACATCACTCCGCCACCAAAAGCTATTCACATGCAAAAGACATTAGAACGAAAAAACATGTCCCTTTTAATCTAGAAGAAAATATAGCGCAACTGGTTTTTCATGCATATAAAAGAACATTACAAAAGGTGTTTTTTTGCATGAAAAATATTAAACTTCATTCAAATTAACAAGAAATGCAGAGCTCATACATACATCTGTAGATCTGATTGGCTGACACAGGGCAAGCCACAAATACATTTAAACTTCTGAAAAAGTGTTTATGCTCTTAGGCCTCTATTTGAAAAAAAGAAAACGCACCGTGACATGTTATCTAATACCCTGTATCTGATGCAACCAAGAACAAAATCCATTCCATGTCCCTCTTAATCAGGTAAAGCAGAAGTGTGTTAGATAAGATTCCTCTTGCTGAGTGTCATGCTGACTGACACCGCAGTGTGAAATGCTCTTTGGTAATGGCAGATAAGTACTGAGAACTAGAATTCACAGGAGCCGAAAATGCTTTTTGTTATGCAAAGTGGCTCATTCGTGAAGAAACTGGTAAATTGCTTGTAATATTGCAATATGTCTTAAGAAATGAATGCATAGTCTTCTGTGTATTTGGCTAAATCATGATTATGTGTTTTGTTAGTATCATAAGTGGGGTATGAACTCAAATATGTAGACATACAAATGTCTATACTTTTATTAAAACATAACTTTTAATCTTCTTTATTAAAATGGGTTTTTAAGAAGAAAAATGGGTCCCAATGCCTAAAAGCAAAATGAACCAAATGTATAACGTAGCAACCACTTTTTAACTGCTATCATTTGGATTAAAAGGATATTGTCAAGTACAACTGCTCAAAGTAAATAGCATCAAATAGGTGTCCTTCTAAGGATAACACTATCTCATGAAAATAATTTTAAAAATCAAGCTTAAAAGTTAAGATTTAATAAAGGTTTATTTTTGTAGCCATTGGTATGTCTAAATGTTGGAGCTCATACATTGAATTATAAAACACCTTTTTGTTTTACCTATTACCTGAATTGTATTAAATAATATAACCAGTGGTTTGATACTAAATACTGCCAATTCCTAAATTATTTATATTTCTATGAAAGATTTCCTTCCAGTCCCTTGGACATAGCCCACCCCGTGATTACAACTATAACATTCAATATTTTAGCATCTCTGAATGCTTCTAAATATGTTTATAAAGGATTTCTAAGATATAATCTTCAGTATAAGATGAAATAAACATTACAGCTTGACCGCTCATCAAAGCGATGGACAACATATTAAAGCCACTTTGGTCATTTTTTTTTTTCTTCTATATTGTCTTTTGAATAACTAAACTTGATCATGGCCTAAATGTTTAGAGAACACAGTTCTGTTTGCATT
>CM050166.1:38262846-38280346 GCA_027410445.1 Discoglossus pictus | reverse complement strand
CTTTAAACACATTGTGAGGCTTTGTAATGAAATTGGGGGTCCTTCAGATGAATTAGGTTATATGTTGCTGTTATAGATAACCGTAATACAACTGCGTTGGTAATCTATTTTTGTTGCTATAGATACAGTAAGTATTATCGTTTATTTGTAATGTGCCAACATATTCTGTAACGCTAAACAGGTGTCAAGTACAAGGCAGAAACCATTTTAACATATTGCAAAAGAATGGAGGGTCCTGTCAAACGCAGATCGCGCTTTCCACAAAGATTGCAAACTCGCAAACATACCGGTTTACTCATACGGAACTATCGTTCAATGTAAAATGTTTTCTTTTGCAATTTTGCTATTATGATCTGATTTAATTAGGGGTACAGTGTACCAAGTGGGGTTCTCCTTTCTTTCTGATTGTCAACCCAAAGTATCTTACTCTATCTATCTATCTATCTATCTATCTATCTATCTATCTATCTGATTTTAGGTTTGAGATAATCCAATGACCTCTCTACCTTACCAATGGGAAGAAGACGAGAGAAATAGTATTTGGCTATAATGATACTTACATAAAAAGTTGCTAGGATTTGTTTAATTGCATTAGTTGGTCTCAGCATTTTTATGTGGTTAAATGAGGGCTAAACAAATGGCCAGGTTGCCATGATGACCATAAAATGGATCCTGGTCACTATCAAATGGTCTCCCTGCTTTATGTCCTAATTTAGAGATTAAACCAATCATAATCACATCTAGCGCTATCAGTACTTGTCTGCAGAGCTGACACTTCAATGCTTCCTTGGATGTCGGCACCACCCTACTTGTGTCCATGTTGGACAGTTGCAGCAAGAGCCCCCTCCTGCTGGGACATCACTAGAGCTCCCCCTGCTGTATGCATGCTGGAGATTGCAGTCTGTCTGCCAATGGAGCATTATAGGAGCACCCCCTAATGGAGATAGCCTAACTGCCCCTGAGCTGGGTAGGAGACCCCCTGCTTCTGACATTGCATCACTGGAGCACCGTTGTGTTGCTTCAAGTGCCAGAGAGGTCCATGCCAGCTTCATAGAATGTAACAAATGACTCCTCTTAGTATTAATAATTCCAGAAACCTGACTGTACAGGAGTGGGAATAAGATATGTGCATGCTTGCATCAAAAACATGTTTACATAGTAATTTTAGAATAAATTAAAATATCTACGTGTACATAAAAAAATATAAATATATAGAAACTATAGCAAATCTAGGCCTGCAAACGTATGTATTCATATTTAATCATTTAAAATATTTATTTACATTATACATTTATATTGTTATATATATAATCTGGCATAATTTATTCATTCATATTGGCATCATATATAATTACATATCTCCATCACTTAATGATATAAGCAAAATCTTAATGTCCATACACATACATATATATTTTATATTTTAACCGTATTGATTGAGTCCTTTATTCATTTATAGTTATATTGTGGATTTTGCTGCAAAGCATCCATCACCCATCTTAATATATATTAAAGATCTGCCCAATGTATTGATGGTAAATATTAAGATGTATCTGTTAAGTGTCTTTCTTCAAATTGGATACTTAACTGTCGATTTTTTTTTTTTTTTTTTTTCCTTCCAATATTTATTTTTTGGAATTTGCTTGAATGGTGTTTGTAGATTTAGATGCCACGTGTTATTAGCAAACTCTTTGCTGGCTCCTAAGTTTGAAACAAATATGTCCAACTCTGGGTTAAATAAATTGCCACTAACATGTCACCAAATAGAAACATTGCTGGGCACTTCCAGAATGCCCCTGGAGACTGGGAGGGGGTAGCTGACCGGGCTTAGTTCAGGGTAGGTAGGGATTGGTTAATAGCGGTTGTGGGTGGAGTTAGCGTGTTAAGTTGCTATGTTTTGAGTTGCCCACGTCAGTCAAAGGTCGAGGAGCAAGAAAGAAAATTCCCACCCTCCCTTCAATTACAGTTCATTGTCACATCTATTGGGCGGGGGTGCTGCATCAATATAGGTTGGAGCTCAATTTACCGTAAGGTATCCGGTATGGTTGGTTCCAGAGGTCTCATGGGCACGGGGTTCCACTGTGCCTCTGGAAGGGCGTTGAGCTCCTTAACCCAGGGGGTCATCATCGGAGTCAAATGCATACCTGGAATAGTGATGTATTGGAGAGTTTTGCAAAAATGCAAGTGATTGTTGTGTAAACGAAGAACTATACTGGTGTTTTACTTTGTGACCTTGTAAAAAAAAAAAAAAAAAAAAAATATAAAGAAATTATATTTGTTTTAAAGATTGTCAAGGCACGATAGTGGAGTATGTAACGAGTTAACAACTTTAGCAGCTTTTTAACCAAAAGGCATAACTTCGGCAAGCAGTATAAAATATGTAGTACAATAAAGTTGAAAGCAACCAAACAAATAATCTGACAACCGTTAAATGCTGTTAAGTAAGTGTACAGTTTGACCATAATTAAGAAGAGTAAAGTATATTATAGTAAGGAAGTTCAGTAGTCCATTTTACAAATTTTATTTGAAGACCCCCCTAGTCCAAAACTTGTATATTATTTAATTTCAGAATGTATGTACAATATTAATACCCACAATTCTTGCTATAGTTACTCCTTTCAAATGCCCCAATAAGTTCCAATAAAAAAAATGCATACACACTTCAGTTAAAATTGTAAATTATAGAGTATGTTTTATCCAGGAAAAAAGTCAAGTCAAGGTCAAGGTTTGTCACCTACTTGTGATATGAAACTTGTAAGAGTAATGCTTAGTGACAGGAAGACAATAACTAGAATATTTATAGCCGTTGGGATAAACTTATTTGTTTCACCAAGGTTCTCCGTTAGTTTTATTCCTCATTCTTCAGTACTGAGCCCAACACTTACAGGGATAACTCGGTTACCTATTGGATGAGTGGATGGCATTTGGATGCCATATTTTAACTGAAATATTGTAGAATTAATCTTGAATGTCTTACTTATGATTTTCCAGTGATGTGTCTGCCCCAATCATATCATCTTCACCTCTAGAAGAACTGAGAAATTCCCATATTTTTGTTATTCCAGTAGCTGTTGGCTTTCAATATCGAACATATCGTGTTCATATCCAATAATTGGACTGTTTACTGTTAGGGCCAGCATGTTTTCTCTCATTAAAATGGCTAATTGTGAGAGTTTATTACTGGTCTAGCTGAAAACGGGGCTTCTATAGATCAGGGGTGCGCAAGAGGGGCCACACACATGCCTGGATTTGATGATAGCCCGACTGCTCACAGGTCAATCACTTCTTCAGTCATCCTGATTGACTCCCCTGTGCACAGAAAGGAAATCTTCAAATCCAGGCATGTATGCGAGCCTCCAGGACTGAACTTGCCCACCCCTGCTATAGATAGTTATGATTAGAATACCCAGTTCCCAAATCAAATTAGCGAACATTTCAACTCAAGAAAGAAGAAGAGTAAACCATCCCAATCCTATGTGTTTTTCTATGCTATAGACTTATTTTCATAGAAGAAAACTTTTGTAATATTTAAAACACAATCTGTATCATCTGAAGAAACAGCACTATCCTCAGACCAACCAGTGCTGTTTCATTGGCTTGGGACCCGGGACCCAGAGGGACTTTGCATGCTGCCTGTGCTACGTTTTCTGTCTCTTTCCTAACTTGCATATTTGTTTGGGAAGGGAAACAAGTTTTTTTGCTGCCAAAGTACTTTGACTCCAATGCCTTTATTTCCAAATAAAATAAACATTGCTCAGCTGTTTTCATACAGTGTTTTTGTTAGGTAATCTTTTCTTAAACTTTACTTAATGACTTCAAAAGCTGTGTATTCTTTGAGGATGATTTGATTCTTTACACACTGATATGTTTTATTGGCTAGAATAAAACTATATTGTAGTAGCTCAGATCATTACAGCAATGTTTAGAAAAAGTAAGTGTATAATTACGAAGGAAGTTGAATAAAGCAAATTGTTTGTGCTTGTATAGATGGATGCTGTTGCATTGCCCTAATTACACTAATTCCATACAGAAAAAAAGGACTTTAATATCTTTTCATATTCATGACATGACATATTACTAAATAGTAAGTAGGTCTCTGCTTTACTTGAGTTAAGAACTAGTTCCTGCTAACTGAGTTATCTATTTTTGTCTATTACATTCATCGTATTACTTGGTAGCTTGTGGCATAAAAAACAGCTCTCATAATAAACCTGGAATGTATCCATTACACCTCACTGCTGGAAGTATATTGGACATAAATCCTTCTAATATAAATGTTTTTTTTTCCCCAGGCTTAGGCTACATGAAGAAAAAATCATTAAAGACAGAAGAAAACACTTAAGGACTTACCCGAACTGTGTAGTGGCCAAAGAAGTGATTGAGTGGCTCATTGACCGCAAAGAAGCGACTGATCGGGATACCGCAATCAAAATTATGCAGAAATTAGTTGATGATAACATTATTCATCATGGTGAGTAGGTCATGTTTATATGCAAAAAGCTATATATGTATTAAATAAATATGATATGCAAATAGTTGTCAAATTTGATCATTTAAAAGAGCTAACTTTAAACATTACTAGTATTTTTGCATCTAAAATGTATGCACCAGATTCCCTCTCTAACAAATTGGAAGTGACGGCTGCACTCTGGAGAGAGATTTTTTTTTTCTTCTTCTATAGACTTCCATAACTCAGCTGGTGCAATGCTCATATACACCCTAATTGGCACTGATGAAAATGTAACCTGCAGAAAAAGATTAAAGTTTCATTATCTTAGTTTAAGATAACTTTTTTTGCAAAAAAAAATATTTTTTTTCCAGCTAGCCTATAGTCAAGGTTATACCATTATAATATATTGTGAAAATAGGTAACCCACTAGCAGCCCTATCCAATTGGGTCTCCGTGTTAAAACGTGGCTCGTAACTCCAATTTTACGTGATACGGGTATTAAATTAGGGTGGGAATAGGCTACCTGCTGAGCAATATTGAACTTCGCATGGGTAAATCTTTTGATCTGACAAGCCTGTAACCGCTACTTGTTTAATTCAGCTATTAAATTGCAACATGGTCACTCGCCAGCAAGCACGTAACACGCCAATGGAGCCCAAAGGCCAGCGTGTGCTCCCGAGCACGCTCAAGGGGGGTAAAGTACAATACCAAGCACTTATAATGCAAATAACATCACTCTAATCTACATTTATTATAAGGGAAAGTGATGTTGGGCCTTAGAATTAATAGGACAACATTCTCAAGACCACAAATCGGCCACGAAAAATACTATGTTTTGTGTTATATATATATATATATATATATATATATATATATATATATATATATATATATATATATATATATACTGTAACTTGCATGTAATAGAAAATAATATATACAGCTTTATTCATATTGCATTATATTTGGCATGTGGGACTGATCGCAAACTGTAATTGAAGCACGTAGGACTTCGAAATCTACCCTCCCCCTTTTCAGTGACTTAAGGCTAACAATCTCTTTTTCCATTGGCTCCATCTGAACCCGTAGTTACGTGACTGCTTAATTGTTTGCTTTCGAGCATGCAACCCTGACGGCCGTCTACGAAATAGCGTCTCTTGCTTGTAGATCACAGCCCATTCTAATTTTAATAGCGACGTAAAACGGACAAATTTGAAGCATGCAACCCTTACGTGCTACATGTTGGACTTATGAGGCTGGAATTTAATATGGCCCCAAATCTAATGACACATAAATGCAAGTTAGAGCTGTTTATATTTTTTAGCATAGTCACACAGCAAAGGTTCCAAATCTAGTAGAATCTAATACTATAGGTGGTAACAAGTGCTTTAATTGAACATGATTTAAAGAAAAAAATAAATGTTCTTGCAGTTATCTTGTATTTCATTTTGCAATTTTTACCTGGCCGACCTACCAAGCATAGTCTGATATCTCATTTTGATGAGTGGTTGTTGTCATGTTATTAGCTGTACTGTTTCCAGTTAAAACAACCCCCAATAGAATAACTATAATGATAATGCTGGGGGTCTGCAAATGCTTGATGTTTACATTTCCATGACTAAGTATAGGTGGGCCCCGTTTACCTCTACCACTTTAAATTATGGTTTGATAGAAGGATGTTGGGAAGTGCGCCACTGTGTGTCTTCGGATAGGACGAAAGGTCTTGTATAAAATGTGTATACATACAGGGAGTGTAGAATTATTAGGCAAGTTGTATTTTTGAGGATTAATTTTATTATTGAACAACAACCATGTTGTCAATGAACCCAAAAAAACTCATTAATATCAAAGCTGAATATTTTTGGAAGTAGTTTTTAGTTTGTTTTTAGTTTTAGCTATTTTAGGGGGGTATCTGTGTGTGCAGGTGACTATTACTGTGCATAATTATTAGGCAACTTAACAAAAAACAAATATATACCCATTTAAATTATTTATTTTTACCAGTGAAACCAATATAACATCCAACATTCACAAATATACATTTCTGACATTCAAAAACAAAACAAAAACAAATCAGTGACCAATATAGCCACCTTTCTTTGCAAGGACACTCAAAAGCCTGCCATCCATGGATTCTGTCAGTGTTTTGATCTGTTCACCATCAACATTGCGTGCAGCAGCAACCACAGCCTCCCAGACACTGTTCAGAGAGGTGTACTGTTTTCCCTCCTTGTAAATCTCACATTTGATGATGGACCACAGGTTCTCAATGGGGTTCAGATCAGGTGAACAAGGAGGCCATGTCATTAGATTTTCTTCTTTTATACCCTTTTTTGACAGCCACGCTGTGGAGTACTTGGACGCGTGTGATGGAGCATTGTTCTGCATGAAAATCATGTTTTTCTTGAAGGATGCAGACTTCTTCCTGTACCACTGCTTGAAGAAGGTGTCTTCCAGGAACTGGCAGTAGGACTGGGAGTTGAGCTTGACTCCATCCTCAACCCGAAAAGGCCCCACAAGCTCATCTTTGATGATACCAGCCCAAACCAGTACTCCACCTCCACCTTGCTGGCGTCTGAGTCGGACTGGAGCTCTCTGCCCTTTACCAATCCAGCCACGGGCCCATCCATCTGGCCCATCAAGACTCACTCTCATTTCATCAGTCCATAAAACCTTAGAAAAATCAGTCTTGTGATATTTCTTGGCCCAGTCTTGACGTTTCAGCTTGTGTGTCTTGTTCAGTGGTGGTCGTCTTTCAGCTTTCTTACCTTGGCCATGTCTCTGAGTATTGCACACCTTGTGCTTTTGGGCACTCCAGTGATGTTGCAGCTCTGAAATATGGCCAAACTGGTGGCAAGTGGCATCGTGGCAGCTGCACGCTTGACTTTTCTCAGTTCATAGGCAGTTATTTTGCGCCTTGGTTTTTCCACACGCTTCTTGCGACCCTGTTGACTATTTTGATTGAAACGCTTGACTGTTCGATGATCACACTTCAGAAGCTTTGCAATTTTAAGAGTGCTGCATCCCTCTGCAAGATATCTCACTATTTTTGACTTTTCTGAGCCTGTCAAGTCCTTCTTTTGACCCATTTTGCCAAAGGAAAGGAAGTTGCCTAATAATTATGCACACCTGATATAGGGTGTTGATGTCATTAGACCACACCCCTTCTCATTACAGAGATGCACATCACCTAATATGCTTAATTGGTAGTAGGCTTTCGAGCCTATACAGCTTGGAGTAAGACAACATGCATAAAGAGGATGATGTGGTCAAAATACTCATTTGCCTAATAATTCTGCACTCCCTGTACAAGTATAAAGTTTTATTTCTGTGTACATACAGCATGTGTTATATATAATGTGTTTTACAAGTTATTATAAAAATACAGTAACTTAAAGTGAAACTTTAGTGACCGGACAATTTTGTATATTTTGCTATTTGTATATTTTGTGAAACATTTTTTATTTTTTTTATTGACTGTTTTCCGACTCTTAATGTTGCAGCTTGTGATCAGTACAAGGAGTTCAAAGACGCCAGGATTTATTACCGCTTCCGATTCGATGATGGAACATACCCCCTGGAGCAGGAAGTGATGGTTTTCTTGAGAGGACAGAGACTGTATGAGAAGTATGTTTTCATAACTTGAACACAGGACATACAAAACTATAAAAATACACAATTGTTACATTCACCTGCTTGAGGTTGATCTAACCTCTTCCCCTTTGTGTATAAGTATCAAAACCTATTGATTACTGGTAGTGTACGTTTGACACACTTTATACTGGGTGAGAAATAGAAACATAAACTATTAGAATCAGTGATCAAATAAAACTTAAAATTGATGATCTTTTGTCAATTTTAAGTTTTTTTTTTTTTTTTTTAAATAGTTTTTTCTATTTCTCTTCCAGTATAAATTGTAGGTGGAATTGCCATAACTCTTTACCCCCATCTCTGGCAGATGGACCAGCAATGCACTGTGGTTTTTTTCTCTCTTTCACTTCTTCACTTTTTTTATATGTAATTATTATTTACTACAGACTTCCATTTTCTTTACAAGGCTACTTCTTTCAGCTTCTGTTTCAAAATGGGTTATCCTTGTAAATGAATGGGCTGCAACATTCCCATGGAATGCAGAGAGGAAATGTCTAGTTGTACAAAGTGTCTTCCCACCTCAGGAAGTCAGTCATTTGAAACTAAACTGGTAGACTACACAGCAGCATAATTGCAAATAAAAGGTAATAAATAAGAAGCTGTATTTACTCTAAAAAACACATTACATGTCTTCCAAAGATATTTCTTAAATTTTATGCACAACAGAAAATATGTATATAAAGGTGCACTAGTTAGAAAACTACTTTGTTCCTTGGTCTGCAAAATCAAACAAATCGGTGCTACAGGAAATTAAGACAAATTGTTCACTGGAAGGTCTGATCATGAGGCTGAAATCAGGTATTTTGGTCATATCACAAGAAGGCAAGATTGCCTAGAAATGGATGGGCGTAGTACTTCTGGAAACGTGAATTTATTCTTGCTCTACCATCCATTGAAATCCTGATCCAAATGGGATCACCATACACTAGAAAGCAACTAAAAAGGAGAGCTAATTGAGCCAAACCTGGTGAAGTATATTAAAACAGTATTTTTATTTGACACTGTTTAAAATTTACTCACAAAATAATTTCCAGATTTGTGTGTCTAATGCATCCAATGTTTTAATGGCTCAACAATAACCCAAAGAGTAAGACCGACTTAAAAATTAGTTGCTAAAATTGTATCACCACCATTTTTAAATTTATAACCACAGTGATCCTTAAACACTTTTTATTTCATAAGAAAATAACACTAGCCATCGAATACAAAAAAGGCTTCTAGTATACACCTGTAATAGGGCATAAAATCCCCAAAGAACTGTTATAAAATAAAGGTCTACCTTATTCTTTAGAAAGCGCTTTATAATAACACTAGTTAGGTAGGGCCTAAAAATAAAAAATAAAAAAAAACTTTATTAAACAGTTACTGATCTCTCCACCCCCTGAATGATGGATTTTCTGGTCTAAATTTCACTCTAGCAGCTAAATAGAAATAAAGAAAATCTTATTATAACATAGCAATGTGTTTTAAATATTTAAGCATGTGAAATATGTATTATGCATCAGTTCTTCTGTTATGCGTTCTAAATAAATTAGTATATCCCAACCTTGCTTGAGGGCCATACAGATCTCCGAGTCTTTACTCCCATAGTAAGAGATTAGAGTGGCAGATTGCGCACATAGAATGATGCGAGTCCTAGTCTTGTATGGGGACAGGCTTGTTACCACTGTAGTGCCCTAACGACATGAGCTAGATGTTTTAATTAAACATGATTATTAATAAAATTCCTATTCAATGATTTAAAAAAACAAAACAAAAACGTATTGTCAGAGTTCAGACTAAGCTGCTGCTGGTATCCACCCGCTATAAGGTCAATGGGACAAGGTGGCTTTGTCTGTAAAGGAGCACTATATATATTTAAAGCTCAATGCACATTGAATACATCTATATATGAAAACTAATTGCATAATAAAGCAGGAAAAAAGTAGTGATAGCTCTGCAGGACCCTGGTGGGATCCACGATTAACTGGTGGAAGTTGTGTGTGGGACATTGACATTTCTGGAGAGCTATGGTTGCATCCTTTTTGATGCAACGTCCTTCTTCTGGGTCAGTTACATAGTAATTAAGGTTGAAAAAAGACTTTTGGTCCATCAAGTTAAACCTTTTAAGATCTTCTCTGATCTGCAATATGTTATATTAGTTGTTAATTCATTATTAATCAATTATTTTATTATTTCGTTTTTATTTTTATTTTTAATTATTAATTAATCCAGAAGAAGGCAAACAGAAAAAAAACAAAAACAAATGAGACTTAGCCAATCGTCTCAAAGAAAAAACAACAACAATTCCTTCCTGATCCCAGACACCGGCAACCGGATTTCTCCCTGGATCAATACTGTCTCTCTAATTATCCATGATAACCCTGAATTCCCTTTTTAATTAGAAATAAATCCAGTCCCCTTTTCAAGTTATCTATTGAATCCGCTGTCGCCACCTCCTTTGGTAGAGAATACCAGGGGGGACAGGGGAGGGGCATAGGGGAGGTGGGAAGGGGGCACAGGGGAGAAAGAAGGGGAAAGGGGCACAGGGGAGGGGGGAAGGGCAACAGGGGAGGGGAGAGACGCATGTAATATTATACCGTCAATTATGACTGGTAAATAACTAGTATGATATAAACCTTCATTTATAGTAAGTGATTTAGTAAAGATCACGAGAGAACTATTAAAAAAAGAGGAATGCAAGAACAAGAGGTCATAATTCGAAGTTGGGATACTTTATAGAATGGTAGTAGATATGGGTAAGAGCTTTCCATTGGGTTTGGTAGGGTCAAACACAGTTAAGGTTTTTAAGCATGCGTGGAATAAGCATAAACAATCCTGAGTTTTTTATTTAAATTAAGCATTTTAGGCAAGATCTGCAAACTAACTGGACCCTTTGCTTCTTATGCTGTCAGAGCTGTGTTTATGTGGCTATTTAATGAATTTACTTTATATTCCCAGGAACCCTTTGTTCTAGTCATGCCGTGTAGTCTTGTCATGCCGTGCTTCTTAGCCGGTAACACAGTTCTGATCCACAGAATATAATGCAGTGGTAATCCCAGGGTGACTCTCGGAGATCATGTGCAAATCCTCTTGGCTGACTGTGATAGTGGAGATTGGCCAACAAGGAAAACAGTCTGTACAAAGATCCATCACAGCTGTTACTCTAGAGATGAAAACGCGGCTTGGGGCATAGGAAGATGTATCGTTTTAAATGGCCTAATTCCATTGGAATACTATAATAAAAAGTAAAGGAACAGGTGATTTTTAACAATGAGAAGCCTTAGAGCAGGGGGTGTCCAAGTTTGGTTCTGCTGGCCCGCACACAGGCCTGGATATGAGGATAGCCTGCTGCATCCTTATTGACTCCTCTGTGCACATAAAGGAAATCCACAAATCCACGCCTGTGTGCGGCCCAGCAGGACCGAACTTGGACACCCCTGTGTTAGGGACAGCTCTAACCTCAATTACCCTTGCCACACACCATGTGCTACAAATGGGGAGGAATAAATAGAGTTGTTTTACAAACCACTTTTTGTATGTTGCTGATGCTCTGCACTTTATTCCCTGAAGTTATACTAATAACTCCATGTATTATAATTTCACAGTAATAAATATTTAAACTAGAAACACAGATTTGACTGAAGATGAAAACCATATTAGCCTATTCCATCTAAAACTCTTTAAAGAGACATCAAACAATGTTTCCATGGTTGCAACTGAAAGAGGATACTTGAAGAATGTAAACCAGAGCACTGGTACATAATCAAATGATGCTCTTAAAGCAGAAAAAACTGATTGAAATAATTAAATGATCTGTCGGCTCGCCCCTGTCGGGCAGTGAGCAGTAATATAGATGTAGGAGTCATACTTGCCTGCCAATGAAATCTACAGATGTACGTATGCTCTTCCTGTAAATTTCAATTACATTTTAATCAATTTAATATTTGCAGGACACAACTTTAATAATGTTTAAAGCATGCTCATTTAATTGCATTCAAAATAATCATGTTTGATGTCTCTTTAAATATGTTTGACCCGAACCCTTCCAATTTAAGGCTGTTTCACTTTGTTCGCTTTCTGTGAAGTAGTAGAGGTGGTCCCCGAGTTAGATGACCCGACTTACAGTAGTACAGATGGTCCCTGAGTTACATGACCCCACTTACAGTAATAGAGGTGGTTCCCGAATTAGATGACCCCACTTAGAGCAGTACAGGTGGTCCCTGAGTTAGGCGATCCGACTTACAGTAGTACAGGTGGTCCCTGAGTTAATGACCCCACTTACAGTAGTACAGGTGGTCCCTTAGTTAATGACCCCACTCAGTAGTACGGCTGGTCCCCGAGTTAGATGACCCCACTTACAGTAGTACAGGTAGTTCCTGAGTTAGATGACCCCACTTACAGTAGTACAGGTGGTCCCTGATTTAATGACCCCACTTACAGTAGTACAGGTGGTCCCTGATTTAATGACCCCACTTACAGTAGTACAGGTAGTTCCTGTTAGATGACCTGACTTACAGTAGTACAGGTAGTTCCTGAGTTAGATGACCTGACTTACAGTAGTACAGGTAGTTCCTGAGTTAGATGACCCCACTTACAGTAGTACAGGTAGTTCCCTGAGTTAGATGACCCGACTTACAGTAGTACAGGTGGTCCCTGAGTTAATGACCCCACTTACAGTAGTACAGGTAGTTCCTGTTAGATGACCTGACTTACAGTAGTACAGGTAGTTCCTGAGTTAGATGACCCCACTTACAGTAGTACAGGTAGTTCCTGAGTTAGATGACCCGACTTACAGTAGTACAGGTGGTCCCTGAGTTAATGACCCCACTTACAGTAGTACAGGTGGTCCCTGAGTTAATGACCCCACTTACAGTAGTACAGGTAGTTCCTGTTAGATGACCTGACTTACAGTAGTAGAGGTAGTTCCCTGCATTGGATGATCCGACTTATAGACGACTCATACTTAATAACAAGCTCCCAAGGCTTTCTGTAAGAGTTTGTTTTTAAGTTCTGTTTGTTTAAAGTAATATAGAGCACAATAGTTTCTGTAACTTATTATTACAGTACAGGGGTAATATTATTACAATATTACACTGTATTATTATTATCACATATGAGCATATATACCGTTGCTGTTGCCGCCGCCACTGCTGTTTTTGTTGCTGTTTTTGTTGCTGTGAATTACAAATTCCGTTTAAAGACGTTCTCAGAAACGTATCTTGTCCTTAAACAAGGAACACCACTACTTCCGCACATTACCCTGAAGTTTCTAACCTCAAGTCATGACCTCTTGACCATGTATTTCTTCTTTCTGGAAGACATTTCCCTCTGGAACTTTACAAAATCCTTTAATATATATGAAGATTTCTATCCCATCTTCTGTACTCTAAGCCCGTGATATTTTATCTTCTTATATCTCCTTTCAATTGTTTCCAATTTATCAACCTTCTTTCAGAGATATGGTCTCATAAACCGTGTATTATGGAAGATCAGAGTAGAGATCTATAGAGGGGCATTATAGTATCTGTTTTTTACAGGTATTTGTCACATTTGTTAGTTCCTTTTCAGAGAAGAACTCTAGACTTAGTCCCTTGAAGGCTTCAGTATTAACTAATAGGGATACAATTATACATGATTTTAGTGTTTTTTCTTATTTTTGTATTATGTTGTCAATTTTCTAGTGAACATCCACTATAATATATTTTATTATTATTATCTTTATTTGTAACGCGCCAACATTTTCCGTAGCGCTGTACAGGGGTTTAGTACATGGCAAAAAACAAACTTAACACCTTATAAAGAATGGAGGACCCTGTTTTTGAGCTTAATCAAATGTACTTCGTGCTCGTTTCCAAGACACGGACACACGATTGAAAACTCACAAACTTGCAATCTAAGGGTGGTGTTCATTCTGAAGACTCGGCCAGACTCTGTCTGATTGCATCACATTTAATGTGTTGTGTGCGTTGGTCTATTTATTAGATTCAGGAAATGATGAATTGTACGGTCTCTTCCACAAGCAACTCTTGTCCCATTATATATAGGCTAAAAGTGATCATGGCTGGCCGATGATCTGGATCTCAAGGACTACTGGTTTCTGTGTCAAAATGGCCAATGTAAGCGCCAGACAAAGGGCGGTGAAGACGGCATTATAAAGTCCGCAATAAATCCATCGGTAATTAAAATGCTTTTAAAATAAATGTTACCAGCCTGCTACACTGGGTCTGTCTCTTCCATCCCCGTCACATGACAGACCTGGCCCTTCAGGTAGGTTAACATTCATTTTACAGCTATTTTATTTACAGATGACTTTATGCCTGACTTGAACTAACAAGTGGTGAACTAGATACTCCCAGTCCATTACCTGACACTTACACTGGCCCTTTAACAAGGAAATTTCGTAGCATAGCCGCCACTGTGTGCAGCCAGCCAACAGGAAAGATCTGTTTCTAATTTCAAATTCTTCTGGAGATACAGAAGTGGACTCAGTATAATTCTAGAAGAGTTCTGACTATGGCTGTACATCACATTAGTTGTTCCTTTTCAAAATAGAACATCTGAAGGAGTATAAATGTAGCCATAATATTTTGTAGGCTCCTTTTTTATAACCCTAAATCATGTGTAACTGTAGTTTAAATGGTTATTTTAAATAGGTATTATGTTATTTAAGCCTAATAAAAGTTATGTTTTAATGACACGTTTAGAATCCGATCATTAATATATTCAATTAAGGTAAGCTCTGTTTTTGACCTTTTTGATGAATTTTTTTGTGGAGAGAAAACCTTCCAAACTGATCATGTAAATGCCTGGTATCAAATTTGTAATTTCAGTGTTCAGTGTTTCAAACCAATGCTGTATTTCAAGAACATCATCACTACATTGAATATGTAACCAACTAAAATGAGCAGCTACTCAAACTATAGACCTAGAATACCGTGATGTATAGGAGACTACATTTTGTTTTTGTATCATCACTTCCTGAAAGCTAGATCAAAAGGATATGTGGTTTTTAATTATCCGAGGGAAGAGCGTGAGTCAAGGAGGATTTGTTAGATAATTGGATCTCCTCCTCAAACTTTTATCAATAGATGCAAGCCCTGCTCTCCAGTCATGTATTTGCCCCACTCTCACACCCAATCTATCACCAGATCTATTTTAAAGACAGGGCTCCCCATTATTTGCAATGTGTACATTTTTGTTTTGCTTTCTACTTAACCCTTGTTCAGCGCTACGGAATATGTTGGCGCGTTACAAATAAAGATAAGAAGAAGAAGAATAACAAAGTACTTATTTTTTTAGTATTGTGAGAAAATACTACTCCCCGTAATGCCCCATATAAAAATACAAATGTAGCACCGTAATCCAGTTGCACAATGTGACACAAATCTTTTCTTGCTCCAAATTACTGTATTTCATTCTGTACCAGAAACAAAAGCATAATCCTTTTTTTCTTGTCGCTAACAGGGTTATGAACACTGAAAACGGACTACTGCAAGCAAGAGACGAGGACGGCGTTAAACATGAGCGCTGTTTCATTGCTTCTGAATTTGTTACTTGGTTGGTGAATGAACGAGAGTCCAAGTCGAGGATTGAGGCAGAAAAGCTCGGCCGGAGACTACTGGAACATGCAATAATTCAGCACGGTAAGAAATATATATGTTTTAAATTGTTCTACATTAATACACAATAAAAATGGAATTAAGAAACTAAAAATAGCAGTCAGATTTCAAAGATTTATTATAAATTTAAAGGTAACCATAAAGTTTTGATACTATACACAATAAAAAATATTTTTTCTTAAATAATTGCTTTATAAAGTTGTATTAAAGTGATTGACTCTATACTCCTATGTAAGTGCTGTAGTGCAGCCTGGCTTGCAGGCACTATGCTGGTGTAATTATACAGGTAACAATCGCTGTGCCAGTAATTAATATGGCTACTGCAAGCATAGTACAAACACAGCCAGGACATACCGGCCACACAAGACCTACTTACTTCATAGAGAGAAGATACTCATCAACCAGACTGAACACCTTTTTTTTATTTTTTTTCTTTAGGAAAAATAAAATTTGTTTTACACATATTCAGAAGGACAACATACTTAAAAAAAATGTGAGAAACATTCATTAAATAGGAAGATTTTTAAATTGGAAGTTTTTCTTTTACTGACTACTATTGTTATATTTACAATATGCTCTTTTGAACAATTACGTTTGATAAAAGGAAATATGTTTTTATAGTCTTTGATTCAACTGTTGTGTGAAACAATGCTGCAGTGGGAGCCTCCATCTTTGTTTCTGGTCATTAGCTTCTATGAGTGAAAGTGAACCTTGAATGCGCAGGCTTCACCTACGAAAACAGAATCTCAGCGATTAATTATAGTTGTGCTTTCCGTAGGACAGATGGAAATGTTCTTATTTTACAGTAGCCGTTGGCTTTTTATGCTGTTTGTTTGGATCTCTTAACATGGTGGGGTGCTGCAAAGAAAATGTATTGCTTCTTTAAATGAGTTTTTAGTAAGGATTTGAGGCAGGAGGATAGTCTCATGGAGCGAGGCAAGGAGTTCCAAAGAATAGGGGCAGCACAAGAAAAGTGCTGATGGACCGATGCTACTATTTCTCATGCACAGCCCCCTTGTGTGTTTCATTATTCAGTTTGTGGGTTCAGTCAATCAGATGTGTAAAATAACAGCAAAGATGGGTCAGTTTGGCGCAGAGTTTTTGTATTCATGCTACATCAATTGATTTAATAGTACGTGTAGCTATAAGCTACATCCAATATTTTATGATAAAATTATAATAGAAAAATAATAGCCTAAAGACCTTTCTAGTCTGCCAAATGTACCCGCGTTAACCATATTATTACGCCCGGTATTCTTTAAATCCTTTATTCTGATTGTCCCTACTACTTAATACTTACGGTATCTCTAAAATATTAAAATAATCCCTATATAAATATATCTAACATTATTAACCAAAGTTAAAAATTAATTCTCCAATTGTAGTTTTAAGTTTTGTCATCTTTAGGAGATTATAATAATCCCTATCAATATAAACAGTTGGTCATATGCACAAAGTCACTTAATTATGTTTATATATTAACTCAACATAACATAATTATTTTCACTCCTTAACTTTCACACAATTATATGTTTAATCAGACTGCTGATTTATTATTGGGGGACTATTACCACCTAGAGTAATCACATATATAGTTGTGAGCATACGAGCCGTTGCTCATGCTTGCGGGCTCGTGTAGCGAGCCGCGGCCCTCGCGAAGCGTGGGTCGCAGTTGCTGGCAAGGAGCGCCAAAGGCGCTCCTTGCCAGCAACTGCGACCCACGCAAAATTTACGTTGTAACACAAACAAAATACGAGACACATTACGACCCATTAAGACCTCTCAAAAATCGGCCACA
>CM050166.1:38130346-38257846 GCA_027410445.1 Discoglossus pictus | reverse complement strand
CATAGCGTCTAGAATACAATTCAAAATCATGACCCTAACATATAAAGCCCTCCACAATAGTGCCCCCTCCTACATCTCTGCTCTCATCCCAAAATACACTCCCACCCGCCCTCTTCGCTCTGCTAATGACCTTCTTCTCTTCTCCTCTCTCATCACCTCCTCTCACTCCCGTCTTCAAGACTTTTCACGTGCTGCCCCTATTCTTTGGAACTCTTTACCTCGCACCACCAGACTATCTGCCTGCCTCAGATCCTTCAAAATCTCTTTAAAAACACATCTATTCAAAAAAGCCTATCATCTTTAGCCTCTTCATTCACTATGCATCTCTCACTCTCCTGTACCTCACCCATACCCTTTAGAATGTAAGTTTGCGAGTTTTAATCTTGTGAGGTGCTTTAGGGAAAGCACAGTGTATATCAGATTGAAAGCTCAATAACAGGGTCTTCCATTATTTTCATTGTGGGGTATCGTTTATACTTGTACCTAACCCCTGTATTGCGCTACGGAATATGTTGGCGCGTTATAAATAAAGGATAATAACTCAAAAAATAAGATAGTCAGGTGCCCCTTTCAATAGAGCATCCCAAGGCAGAAGCCCCATTTTAACTACTGAAATGTGATAACAATGGTAATTTGACTTATTGTACAACTATTTTGCCAAGAACATTATTTCTGTAATTTTACTTAATTATGTGTATTCATAATTTTGGACATTTCACCAATAGTTTCTGCAAGTTATAGAATTTTTTTGTGGTCGAAAATCTAGTAGAGCAATGCTGTATTTAAAGTAGTTAGGTGTTTAGTTGATATAATGGCCACGACATATCGGATCGTCGATTACTGTAAGCATTGCTTTGAGACATGGATGGGTCAGTAACATAATGTAAATTTTTGTTCTCAAGCATAGTTTAGACTTGATGGGGTTAGTAGTCATCAAACACTGGTCTAGAAACCAGTATTTAAAGGACCAATGTAGTTCAGGAAAAAAGGACACTTGTTTGTGTAGTATGTAGCACATGAACAGCATTTAGTAACATCTGTGTAAGAAATGGACATTAAAAATAGAGAAAAATCTGAATTTTTGAGGAATCCCCTTGGACTTTCTGAGATGTGGATCATCAGGTTGTGTATCTTTTTAGCTATCCGTGGAGGGAGGGATAGGCAAAGACACCAGTATATATGCTGCCCCCCCCCCCCCAAAAAAAAAAGGAGTCCAGAGGGTGGGAGAGGATCTGCCCAGGAAGCTGCCCTGAAAGAAAACTATCTGCCTCAATGCAAATAACGAGCTCGATCAGAACAGCCACCACAGCAGATAAAGTGGCTACTGTAGGAAAATATAGAAGAAAGTTTCAGACGGTCTTCTGGGTGGATCATTACTCATCACCTGCACACCTTTTATAGGGGGCATTGTGTGAAGCACCTTCTAAAACACGAAAGTTCAAATGTTAGCTGCATTTAATTTTGTGTTCTACAAAACTGATTTTAGTACAAATCCATTATTAAATAAATAAATGAACCCATATTGTACAACCAGTGTTGTAACCCTTTACGCATCATCAGCTTGTACAATATATTCCAAATGATTATAGATTAACTTTTGTTATAGATGTTTTATGTGTTGCACACTTTTTCTTTTTAGGTCATTTTGATAACATGTAACTTTTGTTATGGAAACGTTTTCCTGTAACATTCCTACCATCATAAATATAATTACTATAATTTATTGCCTAATGTGGTTTTCCTGATTCCAGACCTGCTTTCAGATCACGTTGCTTCGCTAGATCAATCAGATCAGAACGATGAGTCCAAAGTGCTGTCTTGGAATAGTTTATTGGCTTTGAAACTCCTTGCCTAAACCTTGGCTGTACAATATGTTTACTAGCTAAATAAAGAAAGGACAAATGTGAATCACTTAAAGGGACACTGTCGCATAGAAATATGTTTTAATATTGGAGGCTATACTAGTCTAGCTTTAATATAGTCAAAAATCACTGTATTTATCTAACATAAATGTATGGTGTAACCGTTTCTTTTATTTTTAAAGTGGATACAACATTGTTTTCGTTGAAGGCAGTTCATAGACATGTACAATGTATTTTTTTTAATTTAAAAACATACTTTAGGCATTTAAAACTACCTTTTGATACAATGCCAGAGGGAGCTGCCATCTTCACGTCATTACTATAGGAATTCCATGCCTTTTTCTGAATTGACATAAACATCCATTGCTATCCACATTGCTAAGGTAACTGAACTTATTGGAACAGCTCCGTCTGGTCTGCACCTGCCGGCGGAGCTCCGTCTGGTCTGCACCTGCCGGCGGAGCTCCGTCTGGTCTGCACCTGCAGGCGGAGCTCCGTCTGGTCTGCACCTGCAGGCGGAGCTCCGTCTGGTCTGCACCTGCCGGCGGAGCTCCGTCTGGTCTGCACCCACCCGCCGGCGGAGCTCCGTCTGGTCTGCACCCACCCGCCGGCGGAGCTCCGTCTGGTCTGCACCTGCCAGAGGTAGGTTGCGACTGCTGATTGGTCACATGATGCCCACCTTGCTGCTAAAAACGGGCAAATCATATAGAGTATTGGTGTTTTAAGACTCACAATGAGGAGGTAAAAAGCTGTGACTGGTAACTTGATTAAAATATTATGCCTCTGACGCCACTTATATGGGGGTGTAACGATGGGAAGTATTATTAGCTCAAAGTTGTAGTCCGTTTTTATTAAATCATTAATGTAAAAATAAAAGCCATTCATGCCATGTCCACAATATATTCAAGTTTTATGTGCTATGTATTCTAGAATGTATAAATATTACAGTAGACATTAAAGTTTAAATTTTTCCCCATATTATTTAAAGGCCTGTGCAACTGAGCCTATGTTATTTAAAGGACCACTGAACAATGAAGAAAAAAAACTGATATGTCTGTAAACTCTGCATCTAAATAAGAGCAAAATTAACCAGGAAAAAAGTCTAGTTTGGGAAATGTGGGTAAATGTTGCCTTCACTTGAAAGCTGGATATGCAGTCATTTTTTGCATTTCAAGATTTTTTAAGAGCACTTCAGAATTCTTCAGTTCTCCCCTTATGTACAGAGATATATTGTATTTTACAGAGAAATGAACAAAGAAGCAGAGAACATTATGTTCTATTTTCTTTATGTAATTTTAACCGGATACGGTTGCGCTAATCCATATTATTCTTGTAGCACTGTCAGTGATGGTGTCCAACATCATCCTTTAGACTGTGAATCTGCAAGCTTTTAATGTTGTTAGGTGCTTTAGGGAAAGCACTATATATGTTTGATTTTATGCTCAAAACTGGGCCCATGTGTTAAAATAGTTTTTGATTTGTACCTACATAGCACTACAATATATGTTGGCGCATACAAATTATTATTATCGTTTATTTGTGATGCGCCAACATATTCCGTAGAGCTATACATAAGTTGTGATCAAGGCAAAGCAATATTGACACATTACAAAGATGGAGGGCAAACTTACCACCTAAAGTCAAATAATGGATAATAATAATCCACTGAGCATCACAAATAGTCCGTTGAACAGGAAAACTACTAAACTGTTGCAAACAAAAGCAATATAATATATTACAAATCATGTTACGCCTATAGAAGTTGTTAATGTGAGCCTTTCCTGCAACGTGCTATTCAATCCAGTGTTTTGTTCACATTCAATTTAGACAAAAAAAATAAATTACTCCGGATCAGACATGTTTGTTAATTTGTAGGAGAGATCACAGGATATTAATTATGTTTGTGAATTATTGCCCTGCTTTGTGGGAGGTCTAAATCACTATTAAAATTATTTTAAAACTGTATTACTATGAAATGTAGATTATTTTTATTTTTTAGTCTTCCCGCTCTAGTGGTTAGCCATGCTTGCCTTCATATTTCCTCCCATCCTTTGTCACTGTGTACAATTAAACAACTGTAAAAGCAAATACGTTTTTGTGACCTTAATTCTTTGCACCAGAAAGAGGGGATTTGACAATGTCACAGATTTTCTACTATTTCATGTACTAGGAACCGCACCAAATAAATGTATAATTGAGCTATAATTATGTTAGAGTTAATTTCTACTTTTGCTGCTACAATGTTTAAGCCCTAGTTGAATTCCTATGAGAGAATTGGATTTTGCTAAAATGTTTGAGTAACTTCTCACAATGATCGTGTTGAAATCCGGGGTTGGGTAACACGCATATAAAGTCCACACAAGCGTTGTGGTGGTTTGTGGTTGAACAGAAAGCATAGTTTTAGTTCCTTTTCCAAATATACTCAAAATAGACTTGTTTACTATACACAGAACACATTTTATGATTTCGCTGAACCCTCATCACAGCATCGTGAGGAACACGGCACTGCTTTATTGTGGATCATAGCTGAATACTTGTATTCATCTTAATAATGTTTATACTTTTTATATAATATTAGCAACTTGCCCGTCAAAAATGACGGGAGTAAAATTGTAAGCCTGACAATGCTGTTTGCCAAACCATGCAAGGCTAAGAGCCCTCTGAGCACATTCCGCGCTCTTTGCAAGCCCTGCGCTGAGCACCTTTTTGGAGTTCATTACGAGCCTCTCCCCCTGTGTACTTTACAGGGCCCACGATGATCGCCTTAGGCGCTCATTGCAAGACTCTCCCCTTGTGTAGTTTACGGGCTTTACCATGAGTGTTACTGCCTTGGGTTAAGTGTTACTGTTGTGGAGGAAGTGTTACTGGTTTTCCTCAAGTGTTGCATGTTTGGGGCTCTTTTTTGCGAGTTTCGGCCTTTTTTTCATTCTTTTCCATTTTTTCGTCCACCATTTTTTCTCTCGCTAAGGTGATTCTTCAATCGTGAAAAAAAGGCAAATATGCCTTAAATTAAGTTGCAACCTCAGTCACAGGCTTCCTGCCTCTCCCCCTGTACTGTGTTGGAGCGTGTAAGTTAATTTGAGGCATATTTGTTGTTTTTTTTTCAGCTTTTTTACTGTTCAGTGATTTGCCGTTAAAGTTGTAGTTTTGCGAGCCCCGCAGTCCGTTTTACCTGCTTTGGGTCCTAAGTCATATGGGCCGCAATTTTGCATCCCCTGCTAAGTTCTACGGCCAAGCCTAAGTCCAGCGTGTTTCCACTGCTCGGGCGCAAAGTTCTCCTGGCCTCACGCTCATTGCAGCCTAAGTCCCGCGTGCTGCAGCCGCCAATGGCTCGCCTCGCAAAGCGTGACCAACGGCCCGTATATCCACAACTATTATATGTGATAAATTACCACAAGGTATGGATAAATAAGTTTCATTTTGTGGTATACATACAAAACTTTAAGTACATATTAAAGTACAGGTGGTGGTAATAATATTAACTATTAAGTGGAAGCAGAAGACGCGAAACGCGTGCATCGGATCAGCTGTGCTTTCAGTCCCCTGTAGATGACGTCAGCTCACAACTACATGCTTCTGTACACAAACCCCTAGACTGCTCAGAGCATCAGAATGCTTTCTGGTTTGCTCCCTTAAATGTATTATTCGTTTTCTGTACTTTGTACGGTTGAGAGCTTTTCTCACTCTTGTGCTCACCATACACTAAATGATTGTTGTGGAATACCCAATCCTACAAAATCTATTGCACAAACCAGAATCTACCACATACTGATGATAGCCAAAAGCTTGAAACAGGCCTGTATATGAGTGATTCTTGGTTTGTGTAAAATCCAACCCGATGCTTTGCTTAAAAGCTGTTTAATACAGCGGGCATATGCTTTAAGGGAGCAATGTATAAAGTTGCTATTTTTGGATTAAAAGGGTGAGGTACATTGTATTCTCATTTGCATGTCCCTTACATGCAAATGGCTTAATAATGTATTATTCGTTTTCTATATATATATATATATATATATATATATATATATATATATATATATATATATTATTTTTTATTTAATATTATTCAATAAAAGTTAATAAGTTATAATTTTAATTATATACGGAGTAGGTCATCATTCTTTTCATAGTATGGTACTTTTTGTGGCTTATGGGTTTAGAACTAGTGATCAGAATTAAAAGGTGTCTGTACTTTCCTCTTCCTATCATTATTTCTGATAATTAATACACTGCTGATCACATAAGTTGTTCCATTATGTTGTAAATAGGGCAATAAAGCGATATCATAGCGAGTCCTTGTCAACCTAAGGAAATTCCTATTATTCACCTAAAAAACTTTTTTCTAATAATATTAAGTTACAGAAGCTATTGTGCTCTTTCTTTTAATTCAAACATACCGTACATAAGAAAAACCTCATACCCGTTCCTAAATATGGATTGTCTGAAATACATTAAATACAGGTTGTTCCTGTGTTAATTTTATTTATCACTTTTTTCCTCCCTCATTCTTATTTTGTGCCACAGTATGGATTTTAAGTGACACAAAAAAGGTCCAAATTATTGCACAAATAGAAAATACACATCAAAATAATAAAAGTGGAAATGTCATCTTAAAATTTGGTAGAGAAGCTAGTTATTGTATATATAACTGTATCTGAAAGACTCACATTCTAAAGTAAATAACCGCAGTTAATTAAGATGAACGGTGAGGAACAATAAAGTGAGAGCATGCCCCGTTGAGAAAAACAGTAATTGCGACAGATAAATAATGGAACAAATAAACGTAAATTTTAAATGTCTTTTTCACTATTTTACCATTTTTTTATCTGGAAAAGCTTACCTTTTTTTTTTACCTGGATTTCAATTAATTGCTGATAAGGCCGTTACCTCCAAGGTAAATTGATACATTGTCCTACTTGTCAATAACTTAGCATCATTTTACTGATTAGCCCCTGACTCATGGCGGGCATTGCCTCTTTAGCTGTCACCTGCACATTGAGCATGCCTGGACTCTTCTTGTACAGGTGACTGCATGGATGATCATAGACCCAGTGCCACAGGGGCTTATCAATAATGCAATGCAATTTATCTAATTATCAAAATTATAAGATTCTTTCTGGCAACTCGAAATGTTAAATGTCAATGTTTGTTTACTGTAGATAAAGGCATTTTTTTAATAACATAAATCATTTCGTTTAAAATGTATCCATATTTGGAACTTCTGCTGTGTCACTTTAAAGAATATTGTAATAACTTCATGAGACTTTGTCACCTAATCTTCTTTTTTAATTCTTTATTACAGTATCGAAACCACATCATTTTGTGGACAGCGGCCTTTTATACCAATTCAGAGTCAACTTCAGAAGAAGGAGGCGACTCATGGAGGTTCTGGCTGAGAAACCCCCGACTGTCCTGGAAAGTCACGACAGCCCCTTCTGTCCGCGGAAGCAAAGCCATGACAAGTCTACCAGCTTTCTCTCGGGTACAATATACACGTTTATATCTGCTATTAAACTTGTATTCTCTAGCAGTGACTTTAATACTATATATTAAAATATAAAGGTAACTTCATCCATATAAATACAATTTATATAAAAAAACATGTAGGTGTTTTTAGAAAGCCAAAAAAAAGGAAATGCATTTTTATAACTTAATGTGCAATTATTCTTTAGTACTGTTTTTTTTTATATTTTTTATTTTGCTTGATTCTGTCTGCTGTCTTCTCAGGAGTGTTTGAAAACCAATGAACTTTCACTTAGACCTACTAAAAGCAGTTTTAGCAGCCACAGTCCCATTGTGCAGATATAATCTTCCTCTATTTATGATACCACAGCAGCGTTGTAAGAATTTATTTACACACACATATATATATATATATATATTACAACTTGGATCACACCACTGTAATGTACTCCTTAAAACATGTTAAAATACTTTTTGAATTTTCAAATAGGTGCCTTTTTCACAGAAAAAAACATACATGATTATTAGGTATGCCCCCAGACAGACTGACAGCAAGATCTCTGTGCAGAGCGCAGAAACAGAAAGAGGGTTAACCCTTCCCGAATTCATCTGTGCAGGGAAATGACTGCTGGAAACTTCCAAATGTGTTACTTGTGGGTTAACTGATGGCTGATTGCATTCTTGAAGGCCATAAAAACATAATTATTTCTGTTCAGAGCTTGGAACGGCCGGCCGTTGTCGGCAGAAGCTGTAAATCATGGAGCAGTCAGCAGTGTGTCTGTAAAGACTGCACATTTTAAACTGTTCTTAGTTTAATAAAAAAAAAAAAACAATAAATCACTTTAACATAGGATCGTGTGCTCTTTCACACAATGACGAGCACTTATAGTGAGGTAAATGGCCCTTTAAATAAACAAGGTAGCTACTTGAGGGAGCTACTTGTCCCTTACACTCCTGTACATATTTTTTTGCTCTTTAAAGGTCCGCCTAAACCTTAGTTCATTTGAAACCCTATCCCTAGTGAAGATAAACAGTCTATGTAAACATTGGGAATTCCCTTGTTTGCAAGTTGAGGAGATAAATATAAAATGTATTTAAAGGAGCAAGTTCGAACAAACACATTATTATTTTATATTAAAGGTCACTCTTCAACAATATTGACTATCTATATAAATGCTGTGGAAATTCTCTAGTCTCCCTGTTATTCCCCTATGTTTGTGGAAGCTGACATTTTAAAATACATGTTTGCCTTCAACACTCTGTGAGCTGATTGGGTCAAGTTCTAGAGCCAATCAGATGGCAGATGAGTTCTAAACTGTGACCATTGTTCCTGCATTTACACTTTTCATAGAAAGGATTTGTTGAAATAAAAGGCAAATGCTATAATTTTTACACATATATATGAACTTCTATAAGTGATGACTTTTAAATAAGAGCAAGTTTGATTAAAATGAAACCTCCCCTTTAAATGTTCAAGCTTATTTATTGACTTTTTTTAGGTATAAATAGTGGTAAACTGTACAAGTGCTATGTGTTACTGTAGCATGTAATAATTTTTTTAATACACAGTAAGTCCAACAAAGGAGATAAAGACGGTGTCTGCAATTAGAAGAAGCAGTATGAGTAGCAGTGGAAGTAGTGGATACTTCAGCAGCAGCCCCACTCTCAGTAACAGCCCCCCAGTGGTACTATGTAACCCAAGGTCAGGTAAGTGAGTGCTTCTGTTGAATAAAAAAATAAAAAATCTTTATATATATATATATATATATATATATATATATATATATATATATATATATATATATATATATATATATATATATATATATATATATATATATATATATATATATATATATATATATATATATCCATCTCCATCTCCATCCAGGTAATCCAGTGACCAAAGGGATTGATCTATGCAGCAACAGGACATTTTTTGGGCAGCTTGATAAATCCACAACTTTGTGCAGACTTTGACTTCTTAACCAAACATGTCACCTTACAGCTTAATATATATGACTTCTCCACCTCCTTCTCCTTAATTCGGTTGTGATTTCGTTTCTCAAAGTCCATTTCAAGCCACCAAGCTCTACAGGCAATTATTATCATAATGCAGACAATGATATTATAATTATTTCAAATGAGAATATAAAGATTTTTATCGTTACATTTTAAAAGATGGTTTTATATCTTACAAATACTTATTTTGCATTGAAGGCAAATGCTACTAATGTTAAAAAAATAATTAATAAATAAATACTCTCTTCCTCTGCATGTATATTTCTGAAGAAAATGCTCCTTTTATATGTAACCACTTTCCACTTGCTGATTTCTCATGATGTGCTAATGATAAACTTTCTGAGACCTCGCTGTAAGGTGATCTCCAGCCTGTGCTGTGCCAGCGCTTTTTTTCCCTCCCGCCCCAGGAGTCACTGAACGCTCTGGCAATTCCTGCTCTACAAATGATTCAGTGACCGAGCCCTTGATGCAGCAGCATCCTGGATTACAGTTCAGACAGGGGGATTATTTACGGTGTCATAGCTTTAACTCTGCACCTAGCAGGGCAGGTTGTGATTTTAGAATTAAGATAACACATCACTTAATTATTACTATCAAGTAATCCTATTCCTGTTACGAGATTTAGAGTGTTGGACGCTTTGCCTGGCTGCCTCTCTCGCGCCTCCGGCCCCTTTGCCTGGCTGCCTCTCTCGCGCCTCCGGCCCCTTTGCCTGGCTGCCTCTCTCGCGCCTCCGGCCCCTTTGCCTGGCTGCCTCTCTCGCGCCTCCGGCCCCTTTGCCTGGCTGCCTCTCTCTTGCGCCTCCGGCCCCTTTGCCTGGCTGCCTCTCTCTTGCGCCTCCGGCCCCTTTGCCTGGCTGCCTCTCTCTTGCGCCTCCGGCCCCTTTGCCTGGCTGCCTCTCTCTTGCGCCTCCGGCCCCTTTGCCTGGCTGCCTCTCTCTTGCGCCTCCGGCCCCTTTGCCTGGCTGCCTCTCTCTTGCGCCTCCGGCCCCTTTGCCTGGCTGCCTCTCTCTTGCGCCTCCGGCCCCTTTGCCTGGCTGCCTCTCTCTTGTGCCTCCGGCCCCTTTGCCTGGCTGCCTCTCTCGCGCCTCCCTCCCATTTGCCTGGCTTCCTCTCTCGCGCCTCTCTCGCGCCTCCCTCCCCTTTGCCTGGCTGCCTCTCTCGCGCCTCCCTCCCCTTTGCCTGGCTGCCCCCCCTCGCTCTCCACTATCCTCTACTCTTTCCTCGTACTATTTTTTTTATATTTGGCAAGTTATCAGAGTCCACAACTGATAAATAGGTGGTATAGGGAAGAAGTAGGCAATATAAAATGTATCCGCTAAGAGCTATATGGTAGTTTGTCTTTGCACGCTGTGCTTGCTGGCAAGGTTCATTAGCTTGATGTGTTCTCCTATGTTTGTAAATTGCAGTAAATTACTCCTTAGATATTTTGTTTGTGCAGTTCCTTTATGCACATTTGTGGCTACATGCCCATTGTGGCTCAGTGCGCTTTATAAGTGCGGGGTCTAAATGCATGATAAGTTTGAGGTACCTTATTTTTGGCACCGCATAAACAAACAAGCAGTCTGCTGCTAATTAGCACATCAAAGCACCTAAGCAGTATCTGTTCGAATACAAAGCCAGTTTTTTTGCTCTTTAAGAACAACCTAAAAATAGTTTGATTTTGAGGCGTCCTTCAATAATATCTCATTCAATTCAGTTTTACACCTTATCAGTTGGTACATGACACCATTAAAGTTCTTTTGACGTCAGCAGCGCGTAGCCAATGAAATACTGCATGTGTTGTGAGCTGGCTTGGTGGGTATATAAGGTGACATGTAGGCATTCTGCTAACATATCAACCACATGCTACCTTTGAAAGGAGGATGATCATTGGCTTTCTGACGAAGGATGGCAGGATTTCTGAAACGGCGCAGTTTGTGAGCGGTTTGCGTACTGTTGTGGTTAAAGTGTACCGTGACTAGACCAATGGCACCATTGCAAATAAATGGCATTTAAACTGTGGAGCACCATGTGCCATTGATGTCAGAGGTGATTGTCGGCTGTGAAGGTGTATGAGGGACAACAGACAAGCTACAGTTGAGCAAACGGCTGGTCACTGCACCCATGCTGATGAGGGTTCATCGTCAAAAAAACATTTTTAATTTGCATGAGAGTACCGAAATTGGACATCTACTGATTGGCAAAGGGTTACTTTCACTGATGAATCATGTTTTCTACTCATCAACTGGACAGACATTAAAGTATCAGTCGCGAAACATTGGAGAATAAACACTCTGCAACCATTGTAGGAAGAACACAAGCTTGTGGTGGTAGTGTTATGGTCTGGAGAATGTTTTCTTGGCAAGGCCTGGGTCCACGCATACCCTTGGAAGGCACTCTCAACCGATTGTGTTATTAATCCATCCTTGTAGATCATGTACACCCATACATGTTGACTGTCTTCCATAGAGCGGATGGGATCTTCCAGCAGAACAGTGCAAAATGTCATAAGGCCAGAATGGTCCAGGTTGGAAGAACCAGACAAAGACTTCCAAGTACTTCCCTGGAATCCAAATTCCCTGAATTTGAACCCCATCAAGCACCTGTGGGACCACCATGATCGCTGTATGGATCCTCCACCACACACTGTTCACCAGCTGTTAGATGCAGTACAGTCTGCATGGCCCCAGATACCCTTGCCAACCTTCCAGCATCTTATGGAATCACTACCACGCGTCTTGCTGTCCGTGCTGCATACGGCAGTTATTCGGGATATTAGCTCATAATAATGTGACCCGACTGTGTATATTTCATAATATCGTGAAATTAAATTTTTTTATTTGTATATGCACTTATTATTTTACTGTTGGGTTCCATTTTCTTTTATGTCCTAATTCTGTTTGCTCCTTTCTCCATTAGTTATGTTGAAAGCACTGGAAGTTTTAGTTGCCATATTCTCATTGTGCAGGCAGAAGCTTTCTCTGCATTCAATGTATCCTCCTACCTTGTTTTCAAATGTAGATTATTAGGAGTTTTATTTTTTAAATCTAGAACTATAGGAACCTCTACAAGATAATATACCCCTGGATAGATCATCCAAGTCTTTCTCCTCTAACAGTACTTTAAATATATTTATTGTGCTCTTACATGTGTAATTTCAAGTTGCTGACATACACAGAAAGCACACCCTTGTGCGATCTACTATATACTAAGAGCATAAACCATTTTGGAACAAATACTACAAATTATGCACAACCTTCAGCTCCACAATCATGTACAGAATAAGGAATGACTTCATGGGTGATTATGTCTTGAAGAAAGTAGCTTTCTACATATTGCACTTTACTGGTTGTGAGTTACATTTATCAACGTGACAGCGCATAAATGTTAAATGGAAATTGGGAGAGGTATGTTAAATATTAACAGCATGGAAAAAAAAAATGCTTTGGAGCATATTTACTTTTCTGTAGTATGGCAGAAACACCCTGACTCCTAATACACAAATATCGGTAATGGGGTTATTACCTGGTTTATTAGCAGCACTTGTTTGCATGCAGAGATTGTCCAAAACAAACAAAGCAGCCATGCTAATACATACATGATAACTAGCTATAACTAAATATCATGAAAACGTTACAAATTGGCAAGGTTGTTCAGAAATGGGTAATCTGATTTGTCAAAAAGAATGAGAAGCTGGGTCTATGCCAGGGACCTATATAATTTTGACAAGGGTCTCAATTATAGTGGAAGAAAAGAGTGAGTCAGGAGTGGAAAAGGGAAAGGTGACAAATAGTGGAAAGGGGAGTAGGAGTGCAGGTAAAATTGTTAATACAGGTGCAGAGTGATAGTAAACCATACATAGTGTTAGGAATTTACCTTTTAATATTATACTAGCGACTTGCCCGTCAAAAATAACTGCAATACAATTTGAAGCCTGGCAAATTGCGAGGATATGGGGCCACAAAATGCGAGGATATAGCCCCTCTGAGCACCTTCGCCGCTCATCGCGAGCCCCACGCTGAACGCCTTCTGGGCTTATCGTGGGGCTCACAATGAGCTCGTTGCGAGCCTCTTCCCCATCTACTTTTACATGTCCTGCGATGAGCACTTTTGGCGCTCATCGCAAGCCCTGCAATGAGCGGCTTTTCCACTCATTGCCATTTTTGCCAAGCCGCACCTTTCCTGCTTTGCAGTGATCCCCTTCGGCGCTCGTTGCGAGCCTCTTCCCCTGTGTACTTTTATATGCCTGTGTAATTTAGGGGCCTACTGCCTTGCATTAAGTGTTACTGGTTTGCGTTAAGCTTAGGGCTTGTATTTAGGTCCTTCGACCTCGCTTTCATCGTGTTTGCGTTTTTCTTCTTCGATTGTTTTATTTTTATTTTTTTTCAATCGGGGGGAAAAAAGGCCAAATATGCTTTAAAATAACTTGCAACCTCACTCACAGGCTCCCTGGCTCTCCCCCTGTGCTGTGTGTAAGTTAGTTAATTTGAGACATATTTTTGTGTTTTTGCATGTTTTTCCAGTTCGGCCGTTAGTCGTATTTTTGTGAGCCCCGCAGTCCATCTACGTGTCTAGGGTCCTAAATCATATGGCCCATCATTTTTGCCAAGTCCCGCGTGTCTCTGGGTGAGCGCCAGCTCATTGCAGCTTAAGTCCTGTGTGCCTCAACTGCTCGCCTCGCTTTGCAAGGCTTAACAGTGCAATGAGCGCCTTTGGCGCTTATTGCAGCCTAAGTCCAGCGGGCCACAAGCGGGACGACAACTCGCAGATTGACAAATATTATGTGTGATGGGAGAGTAGAGGCCGCAGTGAAATAGGGAGCGGAATCTGTATAGGACAGTGGAAATGAGGAGAGCAAATAGAGGAAGGGAGGGGGAAGAAGTAGGGGAAGTGAAATTGAGGAGAGGAGGCAGGGGACACTGAAGATGGTTGAAAGGCGGTAGAGGACATTGGAGATGGGGAGAGGAGGTACATGGAAAGTGGATATGTGGGAGAGTATCCACGCGGACAGTGGATATGTGGGAGAGTATCCACGCGGACAGTGGATATGTGGGAGAGTATCCACGCGGACAGTGGATATGTGGGAGAGTATCCACGCGGACAGTGGATATGTGGGAGAGTATCCACGCGGACAGTGGATATGTGGGAGAGTATCCACGCGGACAGTGGATATGTGGGAGAGTATCCACGCGGACAGTGGATATGTGGGAGAGTATCCACGCGGACAGTGGATATGTGGGAGAGTATCCACGCGGACAGTGGATATGTGGGAGAGTATCCACGCGGACAGTGGATATGTGGGAGAGTATCCACGCGGACAGTGGATATGTGGGAGAGTATCCACGCGGACAGTGGATATGTGGGAGAGTATCCACGCGGACAGTGGATATGTGGGAGAGTATCCACGCGGACAGTGGATATGTGGGAGAGTATCCACGCGGACAGTGGATATGTGGGAGAGTATCCACGCGGACAGTGGATATGTGGGAGAGTATCCACGCGGACAGTGGATATGTGGGAGAGTATCCACGCGGACAGTGGATATGTGGGAGAGTATCCACGCGGACAGTGGATATGTGGGAGAGTATCCACGCGGACAGTGGATATGTGGGAGAGTATCCACGCGGACAGTGGATATGTGGGAGAGTATCCACGCGGACAGTGGATATGTGGGAGAGTATCCACGCGGACAGTGGATATGTGGGAGAGTATCCACGCGGACAGTGGATATGTGGGAGAGTATCCACGCGGACAGTGGCTAGAGTACCCACGCGGACAGTGGCTAGAGTACCCACGCGGACAGTGGCTAGAGTACCCACGCGGACAGTGGCTAGAGTACCCACGCGGACAGTGGCTAGAGTACCCACGCGGACAGTGGGTAAAGTGCTCTGGGGCAATTGAATTGGTAAAAGAGGAGGACAGCAAAGAGATGGTAAGTGACTGGATTATAGGATGATGGATGAATGTGGCTATAGTACTGTAGAGTTTGGATAAAAGGATTTTGGGCACTATGGATAAGGGAAATATCTGATAGGCCAATGTAGACATAAGGAGAGGTTTCTTGCAGAATCATGGAGACTGTAATGGACTGTAAACCAGAGTTGGATGAAGTTTAAAATAGAAAATTTAAAACCGTTAAACATACATAGAAAGTGTGAAGAGAGTTAAAGATGGATTGTCCTCCACATTACCAGCTTTTTCTTGCCAGTTCAATGGTTCTGATTTTATACTGAAAGTACTGGATTATTGCAGTATGATGTTACAATCATGGCACCCCTATAGCTCTTACACTTGCTTTATATTAATGTGATTGATGCTTTCCAACTCTACATCCCCTTTTTGTGCCTCCTAACATGTTGCGTTTTCCATTAGTCAAGCCATTAGACTGATTGTACAGAACTTCAGTTGTTAGTACGTTGTCACGCTCGCTGTGCATGTGTATACACAGGAAATCTGCCAACTTCCACAACATTTTTCCTCCATCAAGAAACTGCCAGTCATTGTACTTTGCAAGGTTGTTGTAAAATACTTCAAAACAGAAGTTCTTTGTGCAACAATGTTTAGTTATTTTTGTTCTGCAGACTGCGCAATCTGCTCCCACTGATAAGCCTAACCACTGCGGAAATGGAGCGTGCAACCTCAGAGAAGACACCTAATTAACAGCAGTAGACTTGTCTTTGAATAGGGAAGCACCATTTTATTTATCTTTCACTATAGTCAGAGAGCTGGTTATTTAATTTAACAACTTGAAATCTACTAAATGTACGTAGTGTTCCAAATGTATACAAAGGTCACTTGTGGTGAAATAGGGTTTAATTAGTTTATCCCACTATAGTAACGGATTTGCAAAAAAAATCAAAACCATAAAAACGAGTATTTGAAGAAAATAAATGCAATCCAGCTTTTAATACTTACATTTGAAATTAGAGGTGGATGTCTTGCCTAGCAAATTAAATTAACATTAGATTACCCATTTGTCAAGAAAAAACACAAAAAATGCTTGATGTTTAGAACATGCAGTTTTATATACAAAACTTGGGAGTGTCACAGATTTATTAAAGTAGTTTTAAGTATTTTCTTATTATCGGATATTCTTATTTTTCTGTTATCTGATTAAACTTTTTAAATAATGAGACGCATATACCGTATTGGTCCGAATATAAGCCGCACCTTTTTTCAGATTTTTTAGTTTGCGAGTTACAGGTGCGGCTTATATTCGCGAACGTAAAATTACTGCCGATTTGCGAGCTTGCGAGTTAAGGGTGCTGATTTGCGTGCTTGAGACTGCGGTATTGTAGCAATTGAATAGCGATTTACTGTTTTAGTGATTCTAACATCCTGTAAAGCCTGTAATCTGCAAAAGAAGTTACAGTACTAATTAGAAAGCCTGTTTCTTGCTATGGCTGATCACTTGGAGAGAGTCTTTTTCGCTCCAATTTTAATGGTGCGGCTTATATTTGAGTACTATCTTTTTTCTATTTTTTCCCCTTGAATTTTGCGGGTGCGGCTTATATGCGGGTGTGGCTTATATTCGGACTAATACGGTATAGCAACATACTTTCTAAGGCTGCGTAGCTAGTTCTTTTCAGTGACACAGGTCTGTGCAGCGCATTGTGTATTAAGTAACGCATAAAGGTCATTACTCCATTAACTTAGCACCAATTTCGAAAAAGGAAAGCACTTTTCCCACATGCTTTCCACCCTTTTTCTGATGGTGCAGAGAACATCTGAGTGACTTAAGTGCACTTTAATGAAAGAAAATGGCATCTTGAAAAAATACCTTATTGTATTCTTATTTGTGACCGATTTTTTATAAATTGTCTACATCAGTTTCTCTGTCTCTACAGTGTTGAGGAGACCTGTCACTCTAGATGAACTTCTTGCACCAGGAGCTCCCTACACAAGGAAGACTCTTACGGTATGTAATATGTATGTAAGTAGTTTGGAAGATTATTAAAGGTGCCCCTCTACTTACACTCCTCAGTATAAATGTGTAGATATTGAGAGAGATTCAATATTCAATATTTTAAATATCCACATTATTGGATATCAGTGCCTAGTAATGAGTGTTGTTTTTATATAAAGATGGATTATACTTTTGGAAAAGTTGGAAAGTTTCCACTGCTGTAAAATGTATATGTTTTTTATATATATGTAAGACTATATTTTGTTCTTGTAGATTGTTAGTGACGCAGTAGGATGGGGGTTTGTGGTACGCGGCAATGCCCCATGCCATATTCAAGCAGTAGATCCTGGGGGTCCTGCAGCTGCTGCAGGGGTGAAGGTACAGTATATTTTAATTCAAATCTGTTAGAAAATATTGTATTTACTGCATTCGCTCTAATTAAAGACTACATTACAATAAGATTTGTATTACAGCCTAGTAGCAGTGCCATCAAATCTAATGCTACTATTGAAATTGCAATCCTGTTGGTTTATGGTTCAATCCCTTTCAAAGGAGAGGTATTGAGAAGGAGCGTAAAAACTTTGATTTTTTTAGCCTATAGTGATCAAGAAACTGGAAAGTGGCAAATGGTATCCTTAGGGTAAAGGTCATGTTCGTAATAAGTGCTTTTCATATCCATGTGCAAGCAACATTGGGTGATCACAGTAATGTATAATAGTATTGTTCTATTGATTTAAACACCATAGGTTTCTTCTTCAAGATGTCCAACAAACTATTGTAGTTTTGAAGACTTTGTAATTTATTGTACAATAGTTTTTCAGCTCGTTCTTTAAAATATTTTACCTATTTACTTGACCAGATTGTGAAAAAGGTATTGATTGATGGAATTGGGCCCTCATTGGCTGGACCAACTCTGACTTTTTTTTAGTTACCTTTGTGGAGCTTTCTCTCCTAGTCTGAGCCACTTTGTTCACTCTTTTTCAGCATTGCGTGACACTAGGTAACGTACCATGCATTTATGTGAATGTTTATGCGAGTACCCACCATTGTGCAATATTAGATATTTATTCTCCGCACTGTGCAAAACTATGGATGAGTATTTTGCATTCATATTGAGCACTGTGAGTATGCACTGTTGAGGAGCAAGTTGCAGCTACACCATTTAATATAATAGTAAAGACATTTTACAGATATTTCTGTTGAGCATTTTATTTTTTCGAGCCGGAAGATTCTGTAGCTAAACAATATATAGACATTTACATACATTTGCACATACATCCTGATATATGAGAGCCCTGCTCTTGGGAGAGCTTACAATCTATGGATTAAAATACCTTTTTTTAACCCTTTATGGAACTTATTTTTCAAGCAAACAAAATGTTTTAATATTTAAAACACATTCTCTTGAATATTTTCTAGAAAAATGTGTATGGTCAGTTTCCCCTTAAGTGCTTAGTATGCTGTAAAGAAAAATGTGAATATGAACAATTGTATTAAACTATAGTTTAAAAAATATATTTATTATTAAGTGGTGGAAACGGATATGGACTGAGCCCTTTCCAAGGACAAACTTGGAGTAGTATCTTAAAGAGCCAGTGTAATGGTCCAGTGCTCATTCTTTATCTTTCAATAAGTAGAATGAGAAATATCTCCAAATTGGGCTTATTAATACTCCTTTCGGCTACCAGCTTCAGCTGTTTTGGCACCTGCAAGCAACGATGACATCAATCATAACCCAAAACCCCACACCAGCCCTTGTGCTGAAAGAGGATCCAGCTGTATCTGCAACAATCACCTCAGCACGTTTCACAGGCGTGTTGTGGCTTCATCAGGAGACTCCTGATGAAGCTGGGGAAACGCATTGAGCTGGTTGTTGCACGTACCGGCTGGATCCTCTTTCATCCCTGCGCTGGTGTGGAGTTTTTGATTACGAGTGATGTCATTGTTTGGACACATGTGCCAAAATACCAGGGACGCGGAAGCTGCGAGTTAATTTATCAGTGTATTGATTGTATTCACCATTTGATTTTTATTTTCTCATGAGGTTTATTTATATTTAATACTTCATTATATTTTTTGCGTATTTTGTTTGGGGTATTACAGACTATAAAAAATCCCTACATGTAAAGTGTAATGATTGTAGGTGAGTTACTTTTTGGAGCTAGTATTTTCTGTTTGTGGATCTACTCATATTAAGATCACGAAGACTTTCATTACAGGCTTTTTCTTTTAGGCCCTGCACCATTTTAGTCCCCCTTCTTTGAATTGTTACAAGCTTATCAATTTTCATATCTATATGAGATGCAGTATTCTTGGAGAGGTATGACTAGGTATTTGTATAGTAGCATTAGCACAACAATTTTTTTTCCTACTAATTCTATATACTGTAATTGACTTAATACATAATTCCTTATTAAAGTTATATATATATATATATATATATATATATATATATATATAGTAAATAAAAAGTACATCTGTGTTCATATTTGAATGTCTAAAGCAAGTTAAAAAACCTGCTTCCAGCTCAGAGTTACGAGAAAAAACGTTATTACACTGCATTCTGGGAAGTTGAGCTGGGACACACAAACATGCCCACAAGTATATATATATATATATACGTTTCCTGAGTTTCTAATGTTTAGTAAGAAACAGGCAGTAATTATCAGAAAAATATGTGTTATATAAAAATGTTCAGTGTACTTACAAAGTTGTAAGCCGGAAAGTAAAATCCATCTTTGCACACAGACAGGAAACTTACATAGCCAAGTACTCACAGGAAAGGCAGCCAGATCCAGAGTTTGACATTTCAAAGGAAGTACTTGCTGCAGGTTGAAATCACATGGTTGGGTGGGGTCTGAGCTCACAGCTGAATCAAAGCACAAGGATAGAGAGATAGAGACTACATATCCCAGGCTGCTTTGCAACACAGGAACCCCAGAATATGATACACATGTATCCGCTAACCTCTGCTTTCTCATGATTGGCCAAAATTAATTATAGATTTTATGCTAATCTTAGCAGGGATTTTCAGAGGTGTCAACTGACAACAGCCTCAGCTTGCAAACTGAAAAGATTTAGCAAACATCAGGGTGAGGTAAATGTTTGTTTTGGTATTTTTTCATGCAAAAATTCACTACTGATTCTCCTCTATCGGATGCATTCCAGGATCTAGGAAACTTAGATATGCCTTTAAGTATCTTTTTGTTTTCTCATGTGGCTACTCATATTTGCATAATTTTCCTTATATTTCTATACTAATTCATACTGAAAAATTAAAAACATTACCACCCAATCATCTTTGACACACTCCTTTTTATAGTAAAAACCACAGAGCATGTACTTTCTATCCACAGTACTTAATAGGAGCTTTGATCTGACTCTGCACCCAGTTATTATCTTGGGTGATTATCCCAATCCATGCAATTATGCTTAGGAGGATTTAAATAAGTTACTGTCTAAAAAAGGCAGCAGTTTCTTAGTTTTTTTATGCAAGTTTGCATCAGAACTGATTTATAGTCTTATTAGTCACATAAAAATGTAGAATAAAACAAATTGGATATCCACCTTTTGGAATGTTGTTAAATGAAGGTCAATAGATTGGAAAGTTTTATTTCTACTTGACTTAGACAACAATATTAAGATATACATATATAAAGGGAAGGTAATTTAGCATTAATTTTTTTTTTAATTTATAAAGAATACTCCAATATATAATGTAATATATATTGACTTTAAAAGTTAATAAGATTTTTTTTAAATTTATTAATAGTTATTTGCATTTATCTGTCTTTGCAAATGGGAAGTAACCTTGGATATACCCTAATTAAAATGTATCATTACTTTGCAGAAGGATATGCGGCAGCAAGTAATGAAGCGCTTAATACAATGCTGGGCATTTAGCGTGATATACATACTGCAGTCCATTGTGGGTTTACTGTGAGCAAGAAATGTAATATGCAGACAATTGAGTCAATCCTTGGTGCAGTCAGTGGTGAAGAAAAGGAGGCGCCATTGTTAGATCCTCAGCTTTCCCTTTCTTTTCAATTATAGAAGCAATTTGTCTTGCTTTGGGTATCCATTAGGCGATATGAGGGTGAGCAGCCTAATTCTGTAAAAAGTAACATTGTGCGTAAATGGTAAATATTTTCCATGTGATCAGGTTGCAATTTAAAAGAACTGGAGGAAATAAATAGACTGCAAGGGTAGCCAGGTGTTTTGAGTGACCGACACTTCAGTTTTGGGGTATTCATATTTTCAGTGTGGTGTATAAAGGATTCCCTGATGAAAGAAGCACTGAGACTTGAGTAAATCATGTGTTCAAGGAATTGTCCTGAACAACTGCTCTAGACCGTGGGCCCTCACATAAGTTTGCATTCAATTTCATTGCTTAAAATATATACCCTTTAAAATGCTTAGCTGGTATAATGTGATATACTGCATATTGATGTATATTTAGTTTTCTCATACATTATTTTCCTATTTTCTCTTCATTTGCAAGAATTAGATGAACAGTGGCCCTTAATTTACAACATGTCATTACTGTGAATCATGGGAATTGCTAAGTAACATGATCACTCCAGCTAACTTACTCCACTTAGTGACAAAGAAATGTCTGTATGTAACTACTTTACCAACTTTTCTATCAGATTACCATCTTTTATACTACAACATAATGTTTTGAAGAACTAGACTTGATAATGGGCAAAATATTTTGATATAGTGTTAGGCCATTTCATATCTAGAGAATGCACCTTCTGATTGGACTCAGCAGAACATAGAATCAGCAGGATTGTACAATAGTAACCTGCAACCTGCACTTCCCCTAACCCGAGAAATATAGCTCTCGTGCAAACAGGGTATGTATTGTTTCACAAGGCCCACATTTTGTATAGAAAATAGAACAGGGAAGATACAAATATTAACACAAAGTAAACTTTCATCAAACCGCATTAAGTTGAAAAAAATGAATAATATAGAACTAAATTACTTCATTTTATCTAAACTTTGAACTGCTAATCCTAGATGTATCTTTTTTTTCAGTACAATTCAAAAATATTAATGTTTTTGAAAAGTATTTGGGTTGTCCTTTAAAGGGCCTCTGTAATCACATATATAGTTGTGAGCGTACGAGTTGTTGCTAACGCTGCGGGCTCGCGTAGCGAGCCGCGGCCCTCGCGTAGCGAGGGCCGCGGCTCGCGCAGCGAGCCGAGGCCCTCGCGAAGCGAGGGCACTGCCCGAGGGTCTCAGTTGCTGGCATGGAGCGCCGAAGGCGCTCCATGCCAGCAACTGAGGACCCTCGCGAAGCGAGGGCCTCAGTTGCTGGCATGGAGCGCCGTAGGCGCTCCATGCCAGCACCTGAGGACCTCGCAAAGCGAGGGCCGCAGTTGCTGGCATGGAGCGCCGAAGGCGCTCCTTGCCAGCAACTGCGACCCTCGCAAACTTCACGTCGCAACCCAAACAGTACGACACACACATTACGACACTCGCAAACTCCATACGACACACGTTCACACACATTACGGACTCGCAACACTCGGACGCAACTCGCGAACATTAGAAAATGTCAAACACAATACATACACACACCACATACATAAAAAACTTACCTACACCAAGAGGGAGCACCCAGCACCTCAAAAATACAACTTACACCTCGATTTTACTTCAAATAAAACAGTTTAAACACTAAAAAAAAAACGAAGCGAGAGAAAAAATGGCCGCCGAACAAAACGAAAACGAGGCTACAGCACTCTAAACTCGCAAAACACCACAAGAAACTCGCAAAACACCACAAAACAACTACGGATATTCCGATACAAACGTATAACACACATTACTCGCCATTTCGCGCCAATGCGGAAGTACACGACTACGCTAACGGTTTGGTCTCGCGCACGCACAGTGTTACACTGCACACATTCAGCACGCTTACACAGCAGATCCACACCACTAATGCTGCAGCAACATCAAAACACATTCACAGCTCTTCCACACAATGCTTTAAAATAGGTAAAGTATATTCATTTATTAATGTATTATATATTTCATTATTACACACTAAACAGCATTAGCTACCTTACAATTTCATTGCCGTCATTTTTTGACGGGCAATTCGCTAGTTCTGCATGAATCTGAACATTTCAGTACTAGACATCAGTGGACAATGCATTCACTGTAAAAACATTTAGTGAGAAAACAGACTTAAAATTAGGTGAAATTAAACATATTTACTATTTTGCTTTTTCTCATTATGTTGGTGACAGGGTGTGATAAAAAGGTGGTCCTTATTTAAAACTAAAAATAGTATTTCAGCGCTAGGAATATTATCACACTGTGCAGATAATGATACTGACAATAAGTACATAATTATATTTTACAATTAAGATACTAATATATTACAAAGTTATTTTTTAGATTGAAAGGAGTGGGTATTGGCTGCAGTTTATAATCTTTTTACAAAAAAGAGCTATGTCATCTCACTGGAACGTAAAACAAAAATAGTTGTAACTACACAAAGAATTAAGCATATGAACTTTACTTTTTAAATGCAGTTCAGTGGTCCTTTAGGTGGCCCTTATTGACAGGAGTAGCTTGTATGCTGTGCACGGGCTAATAAAAACAGTATGAAGTTTATCAGTTTTCCCCTCAAGCAGAGCTTCATATTTCCTCCCACATGTGTCTATCAGGGGTCTGGCCAGCTCTGCCTATCTGCTGGACTATCATCAAGCTTAGAAGCAAGCTGGGCTGATGTCACTGCCATATGACATCATTAACTCCTCTGCATACACAGGTAACCACTCTATTGTAACCTGCCTGCAGCTACTCTATTATCCCTGCCCCTTGACAGAGCATGAGTCATCATAGCCATGCCCCCTTTTCTGAGCATGCTCAATCTGAAGCAGTACCTATTCTGGTCACACTTTATTTTTAGTCCAGCACGCTGGAAGAGCTGACCACACCCTAAATAGACACTGGTAGGAGATATGCAACTCTGCTTGAGGGGAAAACAGACGATTTAGAAGCTAAGAAAAAATTATACATTTTAATTTATTGTAAATTGAATACTGTTTTTAATAGCCCATACTCCTCAAACAAGCATATGAGCCTTATATGTAAATACAGTGGTCCTTTAGCTCTCACACAGCCGAAGTAATGGCATTTTGCAGACTCTCTAACACAACAACTGATCTCTCTGAAACGTGGGAAATTTACAGGATCTCTACTGGGAACAAGTCCATTTACTGAAATGATTTGCAGCTGTCTGGAACAGCTGTAACTTTTCAACTGGATAAATATTGTATATACACTGAAAACACAAACACGTTTATGGCATAACTCAAAAACAATTTATACAATTCCCATATGTGTATATAAAGAAGTAGGTCCTTACTTTCATTTTAAACCTTTAAAGGGACATGGAAACATATTTTTTCTTAGCAACATCTAAGGGAGCATAGTTTAAATATTTAATTTTTTAAAAGTGAGTTCCCAGTACAGAACAAATTGCTTTTGAGTATATAATTGCCATGTGGGTGTGTCTCTCTGAGCCAATGAGCAGTGGTAGAATCAGACACTGAGACAACATAATGTTGTTTGAATTGTGCATTTTGTGCATTTTTTACTAATGTGCACAATTTAATATTATAATTACTTTGAGTTCAGTTTCAAAATAATTCATAACCAAGCATAACAAAGCAGAAAATATGTTGCACATTTAGAGACGTTGTAAATGCTAATAGTCCATTAAAGAAAACCAATTATATTCTGAGATGAGGGACATTTAAACTGAAGGAAGAACCACTCGCTCCACTTACATAACATATTTAGTTACAAGTAAACTAATCCATAAATATGTTAAGATACCTTAAAGGTACCAATAGGGAGTGAAAGTGGAGTTATGATGGAGGATCCAAGATAAATTTATAGGATATCAGGCACTTGTTTTTATGTAAGGAAATATTTTTCTAATGTCTAATACTTTCATTGGTGTGAGCTTACTTCCCATTTGTGATCTGGACATGCTCTGTCTATTTTTTTGCATGTGGCTTTAGACTGAACACAATACATGAACAGCCCCAGGGGGTAAATAACAAGTTGTAACATGTCTTTCTAATAGGCAATTGTTGCTAATTTTTTAGTGTGGTGATTCTTGGTTTTCTTATCTTTTATTTGTAGTGCACCAACATATTACATAGTACTATTCAGGGGTTAAGTATAAGCCAAAAACAACATTAACACAATGCAAAAGAATGGAGGGTCCTGTTTTTGAGCTTAAAAACGTACATATAGCTTGTTTCTAAAGCACCTTGCAAGAATGAAAACTTACGATCTAAAGGCCATGATTTAGGTTTAACACTATTAACGCTATTGAGGGCAATTAGAGGCTCCCCATCCTGTTTAATACTAATTGCCCCACCTAAATCATGCCCTGTCTGGGGGTCCTTGAGGAGAGGGGTTGGGAATCATAGCTGACCACACCCTAAATAGACAGCAGGTGGATCAGAAATGCAGGTTGACAGGTAAAAATTACAGTTTTCGTAATGAGTTTATTTTGAGGGAAAAAAAGGCATTAAAATAATATTACATGAATAAAGTACTTATTCCTTTATAGTTTTAAATTATACAATATTTGTGACATCTGCTGTGTCATTGTATCTGTCCCTGTAAACTCTGATTAATCTGTAACATAACATAGAAGCTGTCATTCCATCAGATATCTTAACACTATCCATTATAGGCCTCTGCCTGTAGAAGCATAAAACAAAGTATTATCTCCCAGCACTTCCTTATGAAGCAATACATTCTTGGCACAGTCTTCCAGCACACAGCCAATTCAACATTTGCTAAGGATTCTTTTTTTTAAATTCCAAACAGCTGCTGTAAATTGTGTTTCACACAGAATAGACGTACACTGTGAATATTCAGTGTTCAGCCAATTATATCATGTAAATGGAAATCAGAGCTTGGCCTCCCGCTGTTAAATTAGCCATTTTTTACATGATAACGAATCTGATCAGTTTGCTCATACAGATGTTACGATATACTTAAAAGACTGCTCCAAGTCACCAATGTCTTAATGTCTAGTCATCCACCAATTATAGCAATAAATCAGTAAACCGTTTAAACCGTGAAAATAAAATGCATTATTTATACTTTGTATTCTTGTATTGAGTCCCTGCTGATTAGCAATGGTAGTGGTGTGGGGGAAACAGTGAAGGGTACTACTTTCATCTTATATAACTTTGTGTTGAGAGATTTTTAAAAATGCCTGCGTGCACAGCGCTGTCTTTGTGTCTACGCAGACAATGCCTATATCTGGGGCAGTACATTATCCTGGGGTGACAGGATAACTGAAGTTTTGTTTGCATATGCACCGATCATTATCTGGCATGTTATATATGTACATAAACACACATACATGTATGCTTCTGTATGTATGTATGTATATAACAGTCTTATTACAGGGATACAGCATGAAAAAATGGGCCTAGAGTAGCATAAAACCTAAATATGTCCAGCATAATCCCTCTGCAGATTGAGCAGGACATATATTATATATACTAGCGACTTGCCCATGAAAAATGACGGGGCAATACAATTGTAATGCTGTTTGCCACAGTGTTTTGGTCGTCTGAGATCCTTCGGTGCTCATTGCGAATAAGCTTTGTATTACAAGGACACTTATTCTAGTCTGATTAAGTGTCCTTGTAATACAAAATGTGTTAGATGGTCTTTGCCCCCTGTATAAAGTGCAATAACTTTTAACAGAGCCTGAAGATAAATTGGTGTCTTGATTGCTTCCTTATCTATCGACCGTACACATTTAAATAAGAAATGTACAGTAGAAGAAATACAAATCAAGGCAAAACTGGTGTAATAAAATAAGTTTATTTAACACCTAGAAGTTATATTTACAGGAATATTGTATGTCAGAGCAATATTACCAGAAGCTTCTGTTTGCCACTTTCAATACTCTCCTCCGCCCACCACCTCCTCCCATCCCTTCCTCTCTCACAGCTGAAGACTTTGCCAACCATTTTATTCATAAAATTCAAAACATCCGCAATAAACTCTCAAAGCCACTTTCAACTGCTTTGATCCGGCTACAGAGGATGAAGTCTCCAAAGTGCTATCATCCATTCGCCTCACTACCTGTCCTCAGGATCCTATTCCATCTCATCTCATATCTCCCCTCTCTACCACACTAGTCCCAGCTCTCACACATATTTTCGACCTCTCCCTTACTACTGGCATGTTTCCGTCTTCTCTAAAACATGCCATAGTTATACCCACCCTCAAAAAACCCTCATCTGACACTGACGTTGCATCTAACTACCGCCCTATCTCTCTGCTTCCCCTGGCTTCCAAACTGCTGGAGCGGCTCGTCTATAAGCGCCTTACCAGCTTTATTTCCTCTAACTCCCTTATTGACACCTTCCAATCCGGCTTTTGGCCCCAACACTCCACTGAGACAGCTCTCACTAAAGTCACCAATGACCTGCTTACCACCAAGTCAAAAGGTCACTTCTCAATTCTTCTTCTTCTAGATTTCTCTGCTGTCTTTGACACTGTCGACCACCCACTTCTACTCCATATCCTCTTCTCCCTCGGTATTCGAGACACTGCTCTCTCGTGGTTCTCATCATACCTACAAAATCGTTCATTCCTTCTCTGACACCTCTTCTTCTCACCCCCTGTCTGTTGGTGTACCCTAAGGATCTGTCCTTGGCCCCCTCCTCTTCTCCATCTACATTTCCTCACTTGGTACCCTCATAAACTCATTATCATCTCTATGCAGATTACACCCAAATCTAACTCTCCGCACCAGATCTATCCTGCTCTCTTCTAACACACGTCTCCAACTGCCTCTCTAGTATATCCTCTTGGATGTCCACCCATCATCTCAAACTCAACATGTCTAAAACTGAACTCCTAATCTTCCGTCCCTCTCCCACAGCGTCAATTCCTCACATCTCTCTCGCTGTCACCAAAGACGTCATCACCCCCTCCTCCCAAGCCCGTTGTCTTGGAGTTTTACTGGACCCGCTCTGTCTTTCATCCCTCACATACAATCACTAACTAAATCTTGTCTTCTCCATCTAAAAAACCTCTCCATAATTTGTCACCATCTTACTCAAGACACAACTAAAATTGTTATACACTCTCTCATCATCTCTCGACTACACTACTGAAACTTGCTTCTTTTTGGCCTACCTACCATCCGACTGTCTCCAGTTCAATCCATTATGATTGCCTCTGCTAGACTCATCTTCCGTACACAACGTTCAGTGTCGGCATCCGCTCTCTGTCAATCACTCCACTGGCTTCCCTTAGCCTTAAGAATACCATTTTTAAAATCATGACCCTAACTTACAAAGCCCTGAACAATAATGCTCCCCCTTACATCTCTGCTCCTTTCCAAATACTCCCCCACCCACCCTCTTCGTTCTGCTAATGACCTCCGTCTTTCTACAACTCTTGTCACCTCCTCTCACTCCAGCCTAGAGGACTTTTCTTGTGCTGCCCCTAGTCTCTGGAACTCCTTGCCTCGCTCCACCAGATTATCCTCTTGCCTCAAAACATTTAAAACCTCACTCTTTATCTCTTTAAAGAAGCGTATAACCTTCCACCCTAACACACTTATCACCTCTCTCTCCCTCTCTTACCATTTACTATCCCTTAGATTGTAAGTCCGTGAGTTTCTATCCTAAGTACTTTGGGATTGCACCATGGACATTGGATTCCTAGCTCAAAGACAGGGCCCTCCTTGCTTTGCTAAATGTTAATCTGTATTTATCTTTGTCCGAACTTAATTTATGTACAGCGCTACGGAAAATTTTGGCGCATTATAAATAAACTATAATAATAATATTACCAGATAGGTTAGAATATATTGTTCTATTCTGTGATTACGCTGAAGGACAGATAAAACAGCACAATGAAAATAAAACCGACAAATTTGGATAGTTAAATACCAGGATAACGGACAAATAAAATATTGCAATAACTCGGAAGCATAAAGTAACATTTTCTCATGTTTATTCAGCAATTAATTTAAATGCTTTTTTTCTGTGTAAAAAAGACAGTTGAGGAATCAAATGCATAACAGAAAACAAACATAATTTTATATTTTTTAAAATCTTGTAACTGTTGATTTTATTTTTACATCTTTTAAAGGATCACAGTCCTGCATCTAACACACTGTAGGTAATATGTAGTCTGTATCCATTAGTAAAATGTACAATATTAATAATAATTATTTTAGAGAATCTCACAATTAAGAACTTAAAACATAGAAAGAAACTCATATATGACACACAGAACTTTATATACTTCCTGTTTAAACACAGACATAGAAACATAAGTAACAATATTTTATTTTATGCCATAATCCAGTATTGTACACTGTAAAAATAAATGGCAAAATCTGACCAATAAGATTTTCTATGTAAAATCTACATTTGTTGGATATTGGCCTATATTCTACAAATGTAGGTTTTACATGGAAAATCTTTGTGAGATATTACTTTTTTTTTTTTTAATCATAACCCTTCATTGTGTCGATACAAACCAATTATTATAATTAACGTTATTACTTGAAGGCTCCAAACTAACAAAAAATAAATAAGAAGTACAAGGGTTAGAGTGAATGTATAAGACAAATGTACATACTGGTGTACGAATTGTTGAGGGTCGACGTGAGAGCCTGCAATCGAATTGGGCATTGAGGGTGACAGGAACGGAACCGGTGAGAAGTACTTGGTTGTGGTTTGGTAAAGCAATAGCATCCATCACCGAGAGACATTAGCTGTCGTGTTGGAGAATTTATAGGCATTTCATAATAGAGATTTTTCATACAATGTTTGAAGCTGTGTAGAGTCTGTAAAAATCTCAGAGAGAGGTATAGAATAGAGGACCACATTGGAGAACTCATACAGATGATAGTGGAAGAAGTTCATATTGGGTGCAGAAAGGTAAGCAGGGCAAATATTTTAAGATAAGGTCGAAGATGTAGAATGGTGCTGCATTGCTGAACTTAATCCTTGAAGATAAACTCCGAAGTTTTGTTATTTGTTGCAAAAATAAGGATTAGTTAGGATATGATATCTATGCATCAGGGATCACAGTTGAGTTATTCTAATCTGTGATCATTAACAAATCATTAACAAATCTAAATGGTTGGTTTGGAATTCTATTGTGGAACTTTAAACGCTTAAAATGCATACATATGATGGGTCTTTTTATTTTTAGTCCTAATAAAGCCACTGGTCAATTTTTGACCTTCATTTCGAAATTTTCAAACGGTATGAATGGGGTATGAATGATGTTATACTTTTCTCTTTTTTAAGTAGGGTGAAACGGACCGTTGGGACAATTTTTGGGATGCGCAAGTACTCTGGTTATGATTATTTATTTGGGGAGTTTAGTTGCACAGATAATGGTGGCTTGTTATTTTTGCTTTGACTACTACTGTGAATTGCTTGCTTGTTTGCACTTATGATATACAGTAGTGTGTCATTAGTTTTATAACTTCCCAAGGATTAGCAAAGCAATTTGCCATATGAGGGAACGTGTTATGGGATACTAATATATTGCACTGGAGATATAGATTGTCTCACAGAGGGGGCTATCCCTTGTTACTATTTTTTTTTTTTTTTGATAGAAGTAGATATACATGTCTCCAATAGGAGCATTTTTTGTAACCAATTGTCTTAGTTATCCCATTTATATTTGACAGGCTCTTTATGAGTTTTTTTCAGTCTGTTCTTGTCCATACAGCTATCTTTTTCCTTATCGTTGCCACAATTTTCAATCAATGGGTGTTAGGCACCAGGAAACTTTCTATAGTGATATATACATAATATTATTTTTACATGCAAAATAAAAAACTAAATAAAAAAAAAACACTGTAACAATTTACGCAGTGAGTCATAAAGGTAGGTAGGTTTGCATTCTTCTGTGTCTATATGAATATAAAACCTATCATCATTGGGAGAGACCTATGGACACTGGTTTCTAAGCTCAAAGACAGGGACCTCCATCCTTTGCAGTGTTTTAATGCTGCTATTGGTTTTGCCTTCAATTCACCCATGAATATCGCTACGGAATATGTTTGTTCATTACAAATAAATTATATTAATATTAATGAGTTTTGCTACGAAATCAAGAACCTAGCATTGCCCAATGTACTACGCTTTACCTAGGCCTGACTTTAATGCCTTTATTAATCCTTTCCCTTGAACATTTCATGTATAATGTTTTAATATTACTTTTAAACCTTTAACTTCAGATCATATCAACTACCATAGTTCCGACATTTGTATGCATTTTGGTGGAATTTTCCCTTTCTGCTCAACTTTTCTGCTATGTATATTTATAAAGAAAATCCCTAAGCCTTGACACTGTTATTATTTCCTGAAAAATGTAAGAGTACATAGCTTTTTTTTTTTTTTTTTTTTAAGCTTTATGTTGCAATAATCCAGCTAGTACCCACTTGAGGAATTGCAAGCGGTATTGTATTTATTTGTTTGCTTGCTGAGCTGAATGTATTAGAATTACTGCAACTGGCAGAACTGACTTTTACACTCGCCAGACTTTCATTGTCCAGTACGGTTTGCCAAAAACAGCTCATAATGATAAATACTTTACAACATTCAGAAAACGAGATCTCAAGTTTCTTAGGCATAGTCATGCACACACAAGAAAATCAACAAAGAATATTCCAAGATGTACATGGGGCATGGATGCAACACCCAGACATGCACTTAAAGGATAGCTGTAGTTTGAAGAAGAAAAAAAGAACTTTCATTTATTATTGTATTCAGTTTTGCTTTAATGGCATTAGACATTTTTTATTTTTATTTCTAATGGCATTAAAAACCCTTCGAGGATTGGAGGGAATCATGGATTCAGGTACAATCTGTACTGTTTTGTATTAAAGGACACGTTGCATAACCACTTGACAAAAAACCGCAGCAGAAGAGTAAGCCACAGTAAGGTAACCCTCCACCTCAAGCTGCAGGCAGACTAGAATTCCAAGATGCAGTAGCACCTAAAAATAAGATTAAAATTGCTTTTATCCTTATGGATCATTTTCTAAGTGGTAAATTTAGTTAGTATTGTTACAAATCTAAAACCCAGGAGCTAGTTTAAAAAAAAATAATAACATGTATGGGGAGTGATTAATATAGCTAAAAAATAGTACATTTATGTGTACATTGCATGCCTAAAATAAGTTGTTAAATTTATTTCCTGCTTGGAATCTCACAAAATACAGTGCACTCTGGGAAACTGAAAATGCATTGTGGGCTTATTTGCATGTTCCCACCCACTCTTTAATACAAAACCATTTTCAGCATGGCTCCTTTACATCATATGCCTCCATTATCCCATAATGGGCACAGCACAAAATAGATTTGCATGAATCAGGAAACCTACCCAGAAACAGTATAGTGGAAGGCTTCTGGAACTCTCTTGCCCTCCATAAGCTAAATAAAATGTGTGGTGTGTGTATATGTATGTATGTGTGTAATTAATATATATATATATATATATATATATATATATATATATATATATATATATATATATATATATACGCACATATTATTTTATTTTTTGCGTAATTCAGTCTTGTCTGACTCTCTGTGACCTCATGGATCGTAACACACCAGGCACATCTTTATGTCCATGGTAATGCTGATCTACATGGTTTTCATGGCAGGGTTGCCAGTTCCTTCTCCAGTGGGCCACAGCATACATCTTCTGGTATTCTTAGGTGGTCTCCCATCCAAGTACTGACTATTTTCAACCCTGCATGGCTTCAGAGTTCTGTGACATCTTGGTTCCCTGACTGGAATATATATATATATATATATATATATATATATATATATATATATATATATATATATATATATATATATTAGTTTTATATACTTCTCAAATGTAGGACATGTTTCCCAAATTACAATGGTCCCTTGAAATATAACTTTACAAGTCTATGCTGTTCTGTAAAACGTGAATTGGGGAAAAACATTCCCAGAATAAATAGTTACCTCATTCACCACAAACGTACAGTAAGGAGCTCAGAGACTCTATGAATAGTTTCTTTTAGTGACTTATACAAGAGCTTCCATTGATTGAGACAGAGCTGAGGTTTACTGTATTAGCAAATCTCAATTCACGCAATGGTAAGAGGATTTTTTAGGCTCAGTAATTTCTAAAATATTTTTCTATTGGATGAAGTCACATTTAAGCTTTAGTATTTCACCCCTTAAAATCATTAGAGCAAAGACTCTGTCTGATGGGTGCTTTTACCCTGCAGTAGTATTTTCTTTGCATTGTTGGGGACAAAAAAGTTATTCATACAAGAAACCGTATATTTTATAGAACGTCACACATATTTTTAAATCTTTAGTACTTATCTTTTATTATTAGAGGTCCTGCATATGTAAGGTGACATGAGTATGGGCGTAGGAACTGGGGGGCAAGGGGGACATATCACCCTCAGATTTTTTGATGTACGTATGTTTAGAGAAGCTGTTGTGCATTTTTGTATACAATGAGCTGTACCTGTGGACATGAAGAACACACAAAAAAAATGTAATACAACTACCACAGTGTAAAACTACAGCTGTAGCTCGCTTCGCTGTTGAATTGACGTTTTAACCCAATCAGACCAGCATTCTAAGTGTCCATGAGAGAATCGGACTGGCTGCCACTCTCAAAAATTTGGAAAAGTAAGTGGCAAACTAGTGAAGTTACATACCTTTAAGAAATATATTTAAACTTCTCTTAGAGTGTCATTTATTATATATTTGTGTGTATTTCTCTCTCTCTCTATCTCTCTCTATCTCTCTCTCTATATATATATATATATATATATATATATATATATATATATATATATATATATATATATATATATATATATATATATATATATATATATATATATTCATCAGTAATAACTGTATAACACCTATATAGTTGTCAGTGTGCGTCATGTTACGATGTTGGTCACGCTGTTGCGAGCCGAGCCATCGACCAAGCAGGACTTAGGCTCCAAAGGCGCTCATTGCACTGCAAGCCTCACAAAGCGAGGTGAGCAGTTGAGGCACGTGGGGCTGGAGTAACGACCCGTACGGGTTCGGATCGAAACCCGTATGTGCACTCCTCGCAAAATTACGACTTAAGCGGCTGAACCACAAAACTGAAAACACATGAAAAATACAACAAATATGTCTCAAATTAACTTACACACATACACACCACAGTGGGCGAGGTAGGGAGCCTTTGAGTCAGGTTGCAAGTTAATTTTTTTCAAGATCGAAAATCAGCTAAGCAAAAAAGATGGCTGCCGAAAAAACGACGAAAACGAGGCCCCAGGATGTAAAAATTAGCCAGAGGGACATAAAAGAAATAGCCGTAAGCAGTAACCCTTAATCCAAGCCACTAGCATTTAACACAATCCAGAAACACTCAAGCGCCAGGCCTATAAACTACACGGGGGGGGGGGGGGGGGGGGGCGGTAGGCTCGCGATGAGCGTAGAAGGTACAGCATTCAAGCCTTAACCTTTTATTCCTGACATTTTTGATGGGCTAGTATATTTATATTTGTGGGCACATTTGTATGTCGCATCTCCGCTTCTACTACTCAAATAATACAGTTTCCCTCTTTTTGTAACTTATCTCTTAAATACCTCTTGTTTTTTTTTTTCTCCACACAGTGGTTTCCATTAGTTGCATGCCAAGTCTGAGCTTGCCCCTCAGGCTGTAATCCCAAGTTATATACAGCGTTTGTTACAATATTCATAGCAAACAGTATTTCCTAGTGAGTGTTTTATCAGTAGCTGGAGAAGCCCTAAAAATATATTATTCATATATTCTGGTCACTCTTGACCTCAGGAGAATAAGGAGAAGGAGGAGGAAAACTGAAAAGGCTCATCTGCTCTTTGCAAGAACACAAAATATTTGTCTTGTTTTGTTTTTATCAAAATAAATAAGTGTATCTGTAGTTTGGTAAAAACTTCACATTGTTGTGTAGTAGGTAGCAAAATAACATTAGCTGATATGCAAGACCGGAAATAAAATAATGTTATTTTCTCAACACAGAGAGACTTGAAAATGAATGAGATTTTCAATACTATTCTAAAATCACTGCCACTGAAAGTTTCTCTGCACTCAATATCTCCTTCCAGTTATCCTTAGATTGTAAGGGCCTCATTCAATTGTGATTTGGCCAATGGAATAGGACTCTATATAAGCACAGAGCATATTTTTTTTCCAGAAGTTTTTAGTGAACTTCTATCCAAAATCAAGGTTTTCACTAACTAAAAACTTATTTATAAAAATATTCTCTGTGCTTATTTAGAGCCCTATTCAATTGGCCAAATCGCAATTGAATGAGGCCCTAAGTCTGCAAGTTTCTATCCTTAGTACTTTGGCAATTCACCATGGACATTGGATTCCTAGCTCAAAGACAGGGCCCTCCTTCCTTTGCTAAATGTTAATCTGTATTTATCTTTGTCTGAACTTAATTTATGTACAGCGCTACAGAATATGTTTGCGCGTTTATAAATAATCTATAATAATAGAAGCAGATATGTTGAAGTGCTTCCCCAGCTCATTTAGCCCTACATCCACCTGTACATATTTTCGTGTGTGTGTGTGTATATGTATGTGTGTGTGTATATATGTGTGTATGTGTATATATATATATATATATATATATATATATATATATATATATATATATATATATATATAAAAGACATACATACACACACACACACACACACACACACACACACACACACACACGTGTTTGTGTGTATGGGTTCCCTGGTGGTCCAGTGGTTAGTATTCAGGGCTTTCACCGCTGTGAAAAAATAACTTCATGTAACATCCAGCTCTAGATAAAATATGCAAAATGATCAATTTACTACTACTAGCAAAGATGGAAGAATTAAAAGGCATATTCCCCAAACCTTCTACCTTTGATTTAGACAACCACCAAACCTAAGACAGAAACTGGTTAGTAGAAAATTTGGAAAGTGAGCAACTAAACCAAGAAAATGAGATTAATCTTTATAAAAGCACACTCTGAGAGCTCTGCCAGTGCATCTGTAAAGATGAAATGGCAGAACCCAGTAAGATGTGTTACATCCAAGGTCATATTCATGCACATCTTCCAATATGGTTTTCTGAATGTGAAACGGTCAGTTAAATTAGGGAAAACGGCCAAAAACTGCACCTGGCGATGAATCTGTACAGCTATTCCATTAAATACTACAATTAAAAACATTCACTGTACCCCAGTTGGACACTATTTTACACAGAAAAATCATTCCATCCAAAACCTAAAAATCTAAATTCTCCAGTTGGAATTCCAAAAACACCCAGGAGAGGAAAACATTTGAAATTTACCATTCTTCAATACCAAAGTTATAGGACTCTGTACTGATTTGGGTTTTCTAGCACGTCGGGTGATTGTTTTTCCATACTTTGTGGTTTCATTTTTATCCAATTTATATGTCAAGTTATTTGTGCTGGTTCATAGTTGCATTCAAACTCCTAGAGATGCATCTCTCATATCTGTAACCTGTGCAACAACCCCATATTGTTCCCCAACCTTTATTTTTACGTCCCCATGCCATGCCTCTCATGTCTGTAATTGTTTTTTCAAAGTTTATTTTTATTTTTTAACCTCCTTCACTTGTAAATGGACATAATTAAAACTAGCTCCTCCTGATAAGCGATTTCAGTGATCCTTTAATCACAATGAATGTAATAATTAAATGTTAACTGTGTTTTTCTTTCAGCTCCGCCAGTTTGTAGTTTCTGTGAACGGGCTCAATGTTCTTAACTGTGAGTTCAGAACGGTGAGCAACTTGGTCCTGACTGGTCCGAGAACAATAGTCATGGAAGTGATGGAGGAACAGAACTCCTAAACGTCGGTGGACAAGATACCTTGTGCCAAGCACTTATACAGGGGAAGTCACCATGGTGGTCCAAGCCATGATAGATTATAGCAGCTACATGATGAAACTTGAATATGGGACTCTATTAATTGCCATAATGTCTGTATTATGAATAAGCTGTGCTCAGATTCCATATGTACTGTAAATATATATGTGCGTGTGTGTATTAAATATATTGAAATTTTTAATTAATGTTAAATATGTTTTTTTTTTTAAAAGTGCCATTAGAGAATCACGATAATTTTATTAAGTGAAAGTATATTGCAAAGAAATACAACTAATGTATACAGAGACACATTCTGTATGTTATGTTACTTCTTGTAGTCACTACAACCAGGAATTATAGCAGAAAATATAAGGATGATGGGATGAAATGAGGCCAAATAGTACTTGAATCAAACAATATACAATTGATTGTACTTTACATTAAATGGAAATTTCATTTTTTACATAGGTACTTTTTCAGGAAGGTGATTGTTATGTTTCAGAAATTCAGTTAATTATGTTTCAACCATGTTTAATTGTATTACTAAAAGGTTCATTCTAATGTATAGACAGGGTTGGATATATATCACTGGGGCTCATAGGCACAGGTTCCTCAGAAGCCTTTCTGATCACACCCACCCCATATTGATACATAATTTACTTCCCGCAGTATAACAGCGGAACGTGGGATTGAAAAGTTTGAATCCAATGATTAGCCAGGCAAGTGCCTCTATGTCTGAACCACCCTAGGCAGCTCCCTAGATGAATCCAGCCCTGATAACAAATTATGTTTAGTTTTGCATAAGAAATGCACATTTGATATCAGAATATCCAGTTTTTACTGCTGTATATGTTTTCTGGACCATAAGGGAATGTCTTATCGCTGCAAAAAAAAAAAAAAAATCATGTCCACGAATTTTGTAAAACAATATGCCTTTGTTTTTTCTTCTAATTTTAAGGTCTTTTGTGTACCTTTTCTGCAGGTTAGATAATCTTTTAGTGGTTTTGAATCTGTGCTATAATCACTGTCGATCTGAGTCTCTGTAAATGATCATATTGCCAAAATCTTTCCTCTCCAAATTAACCAGTAATATATGTTGTTTAATCATTTTAAATAATAACAATGAGCAGGAAGAGATGCCAGCTCCATGATTAAAGCCAAGATATTTTTATTTTAAATTTGTTAAAGCCTCTGTTGTAACATTTCTGGGCTATTAAAAAATAAACATTTAATATAACACTCTTTGCAGTCTCCGACAATTCTCTTTACAAGTTGTAGCCTTGAGTATTCATTATGGAATGTAATTAAAACACTCATTTTGAAACAAGGTTAAAGGTCAAGGATGAATTGATCAAGTACTGTACATTTTGATAACACTGTGATAGAATAATGCATAACCTTCACAATCAGGTATTTTTACAAATCTAAAATACAATTTCATATATTTTGTAAATCAATAATTTTAATACAGAAAATAATAGTTCTGTAGTGTTTAATAATGCAGTTAAACTACTACTGCCTATTATTATTATTATTATTATTATTATTATTATTATTATACAGCCCTGGACAGGAGGAGTTACTCTGAGAGGTCCTACTGGTTTCATCCATTGAGCGTTCTATTTGTATCCAATAAGGTACGGTAATTCCTCCTGTTCAGAAATGTATTGTGAAAAACAAGTTGCACAGTTCTGAATGTTTCTGGAAATATATAGTTTAATTCTAAATAAAATATTTATTGTGACTTTATTACAATAAACTCTATCACGCTGTCTTGTATTTTACTCACCTCCCTTTCCCTTTCCTCTTTCTCTTCATAGAACTGCATAGCAAGGTTTGTACACGGAGTATATTAATCAAAAATATATCCCTAGTGCTATGGAATATGTAGGCGCGTTACAAATAAACAATCACATATAATAGTTGTCAAACTTCGATTAGTTGTCACTCATGCGAGCTTCGCATAGCGAGGCGAGCCGTTGAAGCACAGAAGTCTTCAGAGCTCAGAGCACTTAGCCGATGAGCGTCAAAGGCGCTCATCAGTTGAGAGGCGAGCAGTTGAGGCATTGAAACTCTGAGCACTTAGGCGATGGGACTTAGCCTCCAAGAAGTTAGGAAATACGGGATTGCCTTAGGCTGCAAGCTGTTGAGGAATGCGTGACTTAGAAAAAAATCGTGAGGCGCGGAACTTAGAAAAACAAAAATTACGAGGTCGGAAAAATAGGAAGTTAACGTCCGAACCACGCATGTCGAAAAACTCACCCACGCACGGGGGGGCTGCCAGGACGTCTGGGAGTGAGGTTGCACGCAAATTTAAGTCGAATTTCCTGAGTTTAGGCACTCGAAAATCAGCTAAGCGAGAAAAAAAATGTTCGAAAAAATGAAAACAAGCTATGCGACGCTGAACCGCGCAAATCGCCATTTGGCTCGTACCACTTTCACCCAGGAACGTACGAGGTACAAAATACACTAATAGAAAAGACAGAAAAAGCTTGCGAGCCGCGTAACACATAGACAATCCCCACTACGAACTTGTAACTAATAACATTACCAATCTAAAATGGTGCTTTACCCGACTAAAGAAAAGGTTTGGCCTTGCGCATGCAGCCTATTTATACTGCACACTTGGCACATTGCTGACACTTTCTTCTCAGGTCAGCAACAGTCCAACTATACATTGTATGCTGCAGGAAAACGAAAAGAGATTGTTAGCTCTTCAGGATATTAATTGCTGGATAAATTTATTAATCATATAGGTTTATATTAATTTATTAAGTCATTATTATAAAAAAAATATATATATGTGTATATATATATATATATATATATATATATATATATATATATATATAACGATAAATACCATATTTTACACTGCCGTTACAATATGAATTCATTAATGCTTCACACTTCCTAATACATTTATTCATTACTAATTAATTATTAACGTACATTAATAAGTATTGGTAATAGGAAAAAAAATTGACATTCCACTGCACTAAAAATGTACTTTACACTTCACTTATATATCTGGATTACTGCTCATTGGCTGCCAGCGATAGCACTCTCGAAGTTACATATTTAAATGACTTTATTATGCTCTGAGACCTGAAAGCATTTTCTAATTTACACTGCACTATAAAAATTGTATTTAACACTGTACTTTTATATCTCTCTTTGCGATGAGCGCCGAATATGATCGTTGCAAAGCACGAAACTTGAAGGATACGAGAGGAGAGGCTCGCAATAAGCACCGTAAGTCCTCAGAGGAGTAAAAGTTTTACATTGTGTGGCAAACAGCATTGCCATGGCTTCAAATGTTATTGCCCCGCCATTTTTTTATGGTTAAGTCGCTAGTAATAATACTATTAATGATCCCATAAGCTTACTTGGACTGTATACCAGAGTTTTAATTATTTTCCAGCAATTCAATTTTTTTAACCAAGGAACAATATTAAAACCAAGATACTAACTATATACAGTGAATATAAAAAGTCTACACACCCCTGTTAAAATGTCAGGTTTATGTGCTGTAAAAAAATGAGACAAAGATAAATAATTTCAGAACTTTTTCCACCTTTAATGTGACCTATAACACTGTACAACTCAATTGAAAAACAAACAAATCTTTTAGGTGGAGGGAAGAAAAAAAGAAAAATAATGTGGTTGCATAAGTCTACACACCCTCTTATAACAAGCGATGTAGTTGTGTTCAGAATTAAGCATCACATTCCAAATTGTGTTAAATAGGAGTTAGCATACACCTGCCATCATTTAACGTGCCTCTGATTAACCCCTAATAAAGTTCAGCTGCTCTAGTTGGTCTTTCCTGAAATTTTCTTAGTCTCATCCACAGCAAAAGCCATGGTCCACAGAGAGCTTCCAAAGCATCAGAGGGATCTCATTGTTAAAAGGTATCAGTCAGGCGAAGGGTACAAAAGAATTTCCAAGGCATTAGATATACCATGGAACACCGTGAAGACAGTCATTATCAAGTGGAGAAAATATGGCACAACAGTGACATTACCAAGAACTGGAGCTCCCTCCAAAATTGATGAAAAGACTAGAAGAAAACTGGTCTGGGAGGCTACCAAGAGGCCTACAGCAACATTAAAGAAGCTGCAGGAATATCTGGCAAGTACTAGCTGTGTGGTACATGTGACAACAATCTCCAGTATTCTTCATATGTCTGGGCTATAGGGTAGAGTGGCAAGACAAAAGCCTTTTTTTACAAAGAAAAATATCCAAGCCAGGCTACATTTTGCAAAAACACATCTGAAGTCTCCCAAAAGCATGTGGGAAAAGGTGTTATGGTCTGATGAAACCAAGGTTGAACTTTTTGGCCATAATTCCAAAAGATATATTTGGCTCAAAAACAACACTGCACATCACCAAAAGAACACCATACCCACAGTGAAGCATGGTGGTGGCTGTTTTTCTTCAGAACTGGGGCCTTCGTTAAGATAGAGGGAATTATGAACCGGTCAATATTGGCACAAAACCTTCAGGCTTCTGCTAGAAAGCTGAACATGAAGAGGAACTTCATCTTTCAGCATGACAACAACCCAAAGCATACATCCAAATCAACAAAGGAATGGCTTCACCAGAAGAAGATTAAAGTTTTGGAATGGCCCAGCCAGAGCCCAGACCTGAATCCGATTGAAAATCTGTGGGGTGATCTGAAGAGGGCTGTGCACAGGAGATGCCCTCGCAATCTGACAGATTTGGAGTGTTTTTGCAAAGAAGAGTGGGCAAATCTTGCCAAGTCAAAATGTGCCATGCTGATAGTCTTTTTGGGTATGAGTCTGAGTGCTGTAATAAAATCAAAAGGTGCTTCAACAAAGTATTAGTTTAAGGGTGTGCATACTTATGCAACCATATTATTTTATTTTTATATTTTTTCTTCCCTCTACCTAAAAGATTTCAGTTTGTTTTTCAATTGAGTTGTACAGTTTATAGGTCACATTAAAGGTGGAAAAAGTTCTGAAATGATTTATCTTTGTCTAATTTTTTTACTGCACAGAAACCTGACATTTTATTAGGAGTGTGTAGACTTTTTATATCCACTGTAGGCCTGCTTACAAAAAGGAAGGGAATTGTAATCCAAAACCTATAACATTTGAAATAAAAGGGAATACACTTTTACAATATATAATTTCCTGATCAAGCTAAGCTCAGAATAGTTTGCCATATAAAAACACAAGTTTTCAGAAAATAAAAAATTGCAAACATCTTCTCAAAAAAAAAAAAAAAAAATATATATGTATATATATATATATATATATATATATATATATATATATATATATATATATATATATAAAAAAAATCTTGTATAAGACGAGTTTTTAAGCCCCTTTTTTAATGCTGAAAAGGCCCCCCTCTGCTTATAATCGAGTCACCTGGCTCCTGCTGCTCTCTGCGTGTCTTCCGGCTGTGCCCCCTCTCCCTCCCCTGTGTCCCCCACCCTTCCCTGTATCTCTTTCCATCCGACTCCCTTTCCACTTATCATCCTCCTCATCCTCTCTCCTAATTCTACAGAGTTTATGGAATGACAAGAAGATATAGGCAACAGAACAAAATGTCATAATTTCTTTAAAAATAACTGAGATTACAAATCTCAACAATTTCCTTATGGAACTATTTACACTGCTAGTTCCACAAATTCCAATGACTACTACATATACATAGAATACACAGAGCTCTACCACCTACACCAAAATCTGCAGAGACTCCTAGAGATGTAATTATATGTATGCAATACTTTGAAATAAAATAACAACTTTTGAGGGCCTGGTTGCCATATAACACCCGAATATGGAACTACTTTGATATATATCAATATGTTTCCCCAATTACTTTATTTCAAAGTGGGAGACTCAAGCCTATAACAGATCAACTGAGAACATGTAATATCTGTTAGAAATGGGGCTACAAAGAAACATAATAATATCAATGAGAGACAGAAGGGCAGAGTAAGCCTCAAACAGCTGTTGCCACGCTCTCCTAAACACTCTCCTACATGGTCAACACACTATCTTACAACTAATATATGCCATTGGACCAAAATTCTGAAACCAAGCAGAGAATGAAAACACACAAAAAGACCCGACCACAACTTCGATAGAGAAGAGAAAGTGAATGAGCTGGAATAAAGCTGAGCAAGAAACAAGTGAATGGCAAGATCTTGTCTTTTAGTTTCTTTTTTCATCTTTGTATACATTAAGACTCAATGTTGTTAACATGTTCTCAGACATGAAAACAGGGCACGGTTCCTTCATCTCCCCTTTGCACCTACCAGAAGTCAAATGCTTGTACCTACCTCCCGAGAGACAAAAGCTCCTATCTTTGGTTTTATTCAAGTTGCAATGTTAACAAATATGAAATGTTTTATTTTGACTGTTAATTAATTATTTTGTTATAACTATGTTTTGTAATGCAAATGGTTTTACAAAAATAGAACACATCCAGATTGACACTAGAAAAAATAAAACTAGCCTTCTAGCTCAAAGCAAGAAACACATGGAAATGTACCTATGATTCATTTTCAAATGCAAAAACAACATGTTAAAGGTTATGGCTAAAAATGTTATTGCACAAGTGAACGCTCTTAACATCCCTACAATAAGAGTAAATAACCTACTTTTGTAGAAAACACACTTTTTAAAACTCTCATCAAATTTTTTTAGATAAAATCTCCCCTACATACATATTAGCTCCAGGGGGAACAAAATAAGCTGGAGTGGCAATATACAGCCATAAAAAACACTCTGTTGCAATAGAATCCACAACAAAAGTCACAAATGGCAGATTCATAATCCTAGTTGAAACCCTGTACAACCAAACTGTGTTTGTGCCTATACATTTACTATTGTTACAAACATAAAACATTTGTTCGATAAACTTGTTGAGAAGTGCTAAACATTAAATAAACACACAATGGCAACCAAGTCAGATGACATGTTTATCAAATTGGCTACATATATTGTGCATCCATAATTACTGGAGATGCCAACATCCAACAGTGAGGGATTATAGTTTCTATTTCCATGTGTATAATAGCTATTCTAAGCTAGATTACATTATGAAATACCAAAGATTACTACCACAAGATTTGAGTACTTACATTCATGCTGTTATTAAGGCTTCATTAGTTAACAATCAGCCACCAAGTCAACCAGGTAACTTGCACATTAAGCAAATCTGATAAAAACTCCCAATCTAGAATATTACTTAACAAGACAAATTATTTTGACATTGTATTCATCTAGTCTGTATTATTAATTTCAATATGAGAAGCTCATAAAGTTGATAATGCAATATCTTCATTAATATTCCCCCAATATATGTATTATGTAAAGGCTTATAAGCCTAATACTATGTTGTCCAGATATTTACAGAAACAGAGAGCAAATTCATTAATTCAATACATTAAAGTAAAAAATGGTACCATGCACCACATGGTGCATCAGATCTTCACAAATTTTTTTTTTTTTACCAAGTCTTGTATAAAAAATAATAAAGCCACAGAAGCTACAGAAGAAAACATTTCTCAGTTTTTAAAATAATTTAAACTACCAAAAATCACAACAGACCAAACTGAAGACTTTGCAATGCAAATTAGTCAAGAAGATATCAGTCAAGTGAAAAAAAGATTAAAACATGGTAACGCTCCTGGCCCGGATGGGTATAATAATAGCTACTATAAAATATACAAAGAACAATTGATTCCAAAACTCTATAAACTATTTCTAGAATTGCAAAATGATGCCAACCCCCTCCCCCCTTAGAGTTTTTAAAGACACATATTATCTTATTGACTAAACCTGGGAAAGATCAATCCCATGCTGAGATTTATAGGCCGATATCCCTAATATATTATTATGTGAAAATATACTACAAAATTATGAGAATAAATAAAGTAATTAATAAATTAATATGAACAATTATACATGCAGATCAAGCTTTATATGGAGACGTCAAGCCCCAGAAAATGTACGCAGGATTATTACTTTACAATAACATGCTATAAATCACAATGCCCAATCCATCCTTTTATCATTAGATGGCTAGGTAAACTAGTCTTTTTTTATTTACCACTCTATTCCATTACAATGTTCCAACAAAGACCATTAGAGCTATCGCAACCCTCTAACATAAACCTATTGCACATATATGTCCAATAGGCCTTTTTTTACACTCAAATAGAAATACAAGACAGGAATGTCCCCTATCCCTATTTTATTTGCCTTATATATCGAACCCTTAGCTAAAGCAATTAGAAGACACATTGATATAACTTCCATTAATGTTTTGGAAAATCAGTATAAATTAAGATTTTATACACTTTAAAATACACACATCTTGATCCCTAACCTAATGAAATTATTAAACTAATCTAGTTTTTGTCAGGTATAAAAAAATCACACGTAGTGCACATGAAAGTTAACACTCATCTTCTATTACATAAAGATGTTCCTTTTGAATGGCCTAATAAAGTAATTTCTTACCTAGGTATAAACATTCCACCCAACCCACGCTGCTTTTATGAAGTTAATTTCCCTTCTTTAATAAAAAAAAAAAAACTAACTACATTTATTTAAGAACGTTGCCAATTAGAGTTCCTCCAAAAATTCTGGAAAAAATCTAAAAGAAGCCAAATAGTTCAAAGACAAACATGGATGAACTATCAGCTCCAAATATAAAACACTATTATTTAGCTTCAAGATATTTGCAGCTAAAATATATGGTAGTCCTTTAAACCACCATTTGTTGTTGTTTAGTCGTTCAATCGTGTCTGCCTCTCCCTATGGACCGCAGCACGTTAGGTACATCAGTCAGTCTGAGCTCGATTAAGTTCATGTTCATCTCTTCAATTATCTAATTTATACATCTCTGCCTCGGTCGTCCCCTTCTTCGTGTGCCTTCAATCCCAGCAATGTCCCAGCATTAGCGTCTTTTCCAGGGAATCCTGTCTTCTCATGATATGATATGGCCAAAATATTTGATCTTCTCGCAGCCTTCTTTGCGGTCCAGCTCTCACATCTGTATGTTACTACTGGGAATACCATAGTTCTAACTATGTGAACCTTTGTTGATAATGTAATGTCTTTACATTTTACTAGCTTGTCCAGACTTGCCATTGCTTTCCTCCCCAGAAGCAAACGTCTATTCATTTCATGGCTACAGTCACCATCTGAAGAGATCTTGGATCCCAGGAAAATAAAACCTGTCACTGCCTCCACTTCTTCCCCATATATTTTCCAGGAACTGATATTGCTGCTTGCCATGATCTATGTCTTTTTAACGTGGAGCAGCAGGACAGCTTTTGCACTCTCGTATTTTACCTGCATTAATAGGTCCTTTAGTTCCTCCTCACTTTCAGCCATCAGAGTAGTATCATCGGCGTATCTGAGATTGTTGATGTTTCTTCCAGTAATATTGATTCCAGCTTTGGGTTCATCCAGTCCAGCATTATGCATGATGTACTCTGTGTATAAGTTGAATAAATAAGGTGATAATATACAACCTTGTTGCACACCTTTTCCTATCTTGAACCATTCTGTTGTCCCATGTTCGGTTCTGACCGTGGCTTCCTAGTCCAGATACAAATTCCTCAGGAGGCAGATGAGATGATCTGGTACTTCCATCTCCTTAAGAACTTGCCACATTTTGTTGTGATCCACACAGTCAAATGCTTTAGAATAGTCTATGAAGCAGAAGTAAATGTTTTTCTGGAACTTTCTTGCTTTCTCTATTATCCATCAGACTTTGGCAATTTGTGTCTTTTGTGCCTCTTCCTCTGTGGAACCCGGCTTGCAGATCTGGTAATTCCTGGTCCATTTATTGTTAAGCATTACTTTGCAGGCATGTGAAATTAGTGCAATTGTTTGATAATTGGAGCACTCTTTGGCACTGCCTTTTTTGGGATTGGGGTGTAGACTGACCCTTTCCAGTCTATTGGCCACTGTTAAGTTTTCCAAATTCGTTGGCATAAGGCAAGCAGTACTTTCACAGCATCTCCCTGTAAAATGTTGAATAGTTCAATTGGGATTCCATCAACTCCTGCAGCCTTGTTATTAGCAAGTCGTCATAGGGCCCATCTCACTTTACTCTCCAAGATGTCTGGCTCCAGCTCATTGGACAAACTATTGAGATCATCACTGCTGTAAAGATCCTTTCCTATTCTGTTATCTTCTTCTATTCCTTTACATATCCAAATCAATCATAACCTATGTTCTAAAGTATAGTATTTGACAGAAACACGCATAGACACTGAGGATGAAGGTTGTGTTAGCTGAAAATTTATATAGACCTTCTAGCAGATGATGGGAGAGCAAGGCTTCTGTGAGAGAAATATGGAGTTGACAATCTGGTGCTCTCATTGGTTCCTTTGAGGAGCCAACTTTTTATGAATGTCCTAAAGAGTCTTTGTTACCTCAAAATGAAGTTGTTTTAATATTATTCTTAAAGAGAATGAAAAACTGTCTTCCATTTGTAGTGGTCCTTTTTTTCTAATTATTCATGAGATATTCAGCATTGCTCATGTGGCATTTCTGTATAAATGAGTGCTAACCTAAATACTAATAAGCTAATTAGTACCACTGTTTGTGTATCTGTTTATGTGGTAGCAAAACAGTGTACCCCAATGTTATCATGTGGTTGTATCCTCTCCTCACACTTATCAAGCAGTCTGGGCAAATAATTAGTAATTGGAACTACACATTAGCATCATGTTGTTGCATAAATAATACAGAATATCTCATGAAGTATTTATTGTAGAGAAAAATTACAAAAATATTTCACTTAAGCCAAATTGTTGATGTAAGACAGTTTTGGTCAGTGACAAAGCTAGAAAATGGAAGGCCTTGATGCAAAACAACTTTTAAGTGGAATGTAAAGATTTGCGCTGTCCCCCGTACCAATTCCAAAAAACCCTTCCCTTAACAGCACACCCTAAGACCCCATTCCATAGTTGCTCCTCTTCCCATAGCTGCTCTCCTTCCCTTACCTCCTGAATGTGTGAAGCCCCTCTGCCTGCATTACAGCTTCACGATGCATGCTCTGGCGACATCTTCTATGGGGGAGGGGGCAGGTGCAGCCGTGGGTCCCATGGGTGGCTGGGCCCCTACACTACAGAAATATTGTCACCCTAACAACATGTTTGTTTCTGCTAAAAGACCATTAAAAACTGGCTATATATTGTCTTAACTAATTTCTCTATATTGAATCATTCTTGAGATATTCAGCATTATGGTGCTAATATGCAGCTCGGTACAGTAGACTCCACAGGGATTGGTAGATGCCAGGATTGGTAGATGCCAGATAAATGTAGTTTCTGGTTGCTTCAGAGTTACTAATAAAAGATGCCCATTGTAGCTGCACATTGAGGGCTGTTCTAGCAGCAGCAGCTTTCACTCCTCACTTACACACAGGTACATTGGACTGGAAGGTGCGGTGCTGAATCCAGGGATGTACAGTGGATGAAATCTAGATGCCTGTAAGCATTTTGTGGCATGACAACCTGGCTCCTGGCATTTGAGGAGCCGTGTAACATTTAATTTTTTTAAAGTATAGTATTCAACTTTTTTTCTGGTTGCTTGAGAATTCTGGTTGCTTGAGTTCTGGGTAATAAGAGTCTATTGTATATTCATTGATGACTAACTGTGCTTCATAAGACTGTGCAAGGGGATCTTACTTAATAATACTGGGGAGCATATTGTATTTGGGTTCCCTGGTGGCCCAGTGGTTAGGATGCAAGTGCTTTCACCACCGCACCCCGGGGATTAAATCCAGCCAGGGAATCAAGAGGTCACACTGGTCAGTACTAGGATGGGAGACCACCTTGGAATGCCAGGAGCTGTATGCTGTGGCCCACTGGAGAAGCAACTGGCAACCCACTCCAGTATTTGTGCCATGAAAACCAAGTTGATCAGTATGGTGTGTTGTCCATGAGGTTACAGAGAGTCAGTCACGACTGAGCAACACATTTACATTGTATTTACAAACACATAAACAACCAAGAATAATGTGTCACTAATTAGAATTTCAAAGCAGCTAATTAGTATTCACACACACCACACTTTTCCATAATAATGCAGAACAAACTGCTGAATATCTCTGCATTGATTTACTTTAGAAAAAATGCCAGATGCAATGAATAACCAGTTTTTTTTTCTCAAGGAATTTTTTATTAGGCAACCAAGTACAGAGAAATCAACACAAAGGACACAATTGAAATATAACATTGCCATACTATAAGAAAGCAAAATATGGCACATATATAACTGGGTGGCATGTCCTTCGAGCGCAGAAGAATAGCTTGTCGTAATCAGGGCGCCGAGAACGGCGCTCTGATGATGCTCTGCGCTCCAGCCTGCACCCTGCATCCCTCAATAGGTATTGTCACAGCAGAACGATGCTTTGGTGCCACCCAACTACTCAATTCCACCTGCTTTTTTGTCCTAAAATTGATTAAAAGATTAAGTCCAGCGAGTTATTAGTTTAGATCCAGTAACTGTCCTGTCCTGCCGCCTCCAGTCTCCGGTCACCACCTCGAGTTTCGGAATTGACGGCAGAGTGAAGTGTTAAATAAGGAGGTGTCATGTCATAGATGGACTAGAAGGGGGATTGATCCAGGGATTCCAGATCTGGAAGAATATAGGCATTAGGTCATCCAATATGTGGGTTAGCCTCTCATTCACAGCAATTGTAAAGTAAGTGTGGGAAATTTCCATTGCCTGGCTATGTGGCTCTTCGTAGCTAACATTAAATACTGAAGGAGTTTGTTCTGACAATTCAATAGTGAAGGGGCATTGTCCCCTAAAAGGCCTACTTTTGCTTTAGCTGTGATGGTGATGCCAAATATTGCTGAGGCTAGGTGAAACATGGGGGCAAGAGCATCAGGTGTGGTAAAAGGTCCCAGAGACCTGGCAAGCTCTATAGCAGTTGGGGTTAGGGGAGCATTTTAATTTAAATAGTTTGTCCGCTTTGATATAAGTCCGATGAAGAACTTTGATAAAGGTCTCCAAAATATTACTATGAAAGGACCCTATGGTCTGGTTTCGCCAAGAGTTTTGCCAGGTCTCTGCATCCCAGCTACAGTTTAGATCTTCTTCTCATCGCTGAAAGTATTTAGGGGGAGAGGTGGTGGGGAGAGAGTTAAAAGCATGGTACCCAATATACCCTCTGTAAGGGGGACAGAAAGGCATAGCCTGGTAAACCAATTTGATGAAGGTTTCCCTAGGGTGTGTTCTAAGGAGGAGAGAAAGTATTTAAATCTACAAAATGTATAATGTTCCTGGATGGGGATATTGAATTCTTCTTTTAATTAAGTGAATGTCAAAGTAGAGTTATCTCTATACCAGGAGTTCACTATCAGAAGGTTATAGATTTCCACCATAGTAGAGCGGCTGCAGGAAGAGTATTGGGAAATGTAGGATTGGGTATTATGGGGGTAGGGGTGGGAGAATAACCAGTTTTTACTGCTTTTTAAGAAGAACTTTACAAAAAACAACAACTTTATTTTAGTCCCTTTTAATATAGAACTAGTAACTTGCCCCTTCAAAATTGACGGGGTAATATTCAATGCGTGCCTTTCCACTCCCTTCCCTTTGTCTCTTCCACCTCCCCTTTGTCTCGTCCCCCTCCCCTGTGTCTCTAACCCCTCCCCTTTTTCTCTCCCCCCTCTCCCTTCCCTGTGTCTCTTTCCCCTCTCCCTCCCCTGTGTCTCTTCCCCCTCTCCCTCCCCTTTGTCTCTTCCATCCCTCTCTCCCTCCCCTGTGTCTCTTTCCCCCTCTTCCTCCCCTGTGTCTCTTTCCTCCCCCTCTCCCTCCCCTGTGTATATTCCCCCCATCTACCACCCCTGTGTCTCTTCCTCCCCTCTACCACCCCTGTGTCTCTTCCCCCTTTCCCACTCCTGTGTCTCTTCTCCCCCTCCCTCCCCTGTGTCTATTTCTCCCCTCTCCCTTTCCTGTGTCTCTTTCCTCTCCCTTCCCTATGTCTCTTTCCTCCCCCTATCCCTCCCCTGTGTCTCTTTCCTCCCCCTCTCCCATCCATGTGTCTCTTCCCCCCTCTCCCACCCTTGTGTCTCTACCCCATCCCCTTTTTCTCTCCCCCCTCTCCCTCCCCTGTGTCTCCCCTCTCCCTTCCCTGTGTCTCTTTCCCCTCTCCCTCCCCTGTGTCTCTTCCCCCTCTCCCTCCCCCTCTCCCTCCCCTGTGTCTCTTCCCCCTCTCCCTCCCCCTCTCCCTCCCCTGTGTCTCTTCCATCCCTCTCTCCCTCCCCTGTGTCTCTTTCCTCCCCCTCCCCCTCCCCTGTGTATATTCCCCCCATCTACGACCCCTGTGTCTCTTCCCCCCTCTACCACCCCTGTGTCTCTTTCCCCTTTCCCACTCCTGTGTCTCTTATCCCCCCTCTCCCTCCCCTGTGTCACTCCCCCCCTCCCTCCCCTGTGTCTATTTCCCCCCTCTCCCTCTCCTGTGTCTCTTTCCTCCCCTCTCCCTTCCCTATGTCTTTTTCCTCCCCCTATTTCTCCCCTATGTCTCTTTCCTCCCCCTCTCCCATCCATGTGTCTCTTCCCCCCTCTCCCACCCCTGTGTCTCTTCTCCCTCTCCCATCCCTCCCCTGTGGCTCTTTTCTCCCCTCTCCCTCCCCTGTGACTCTTCCCTCCTCCTCTCCCTCCCCTGTGTCTCTCCCCCTCTCCCTTCCCTGTGTCTCCCCCTCTCCCTTCCCTGTGTCTCTTCCCCCTCTCCCTCCCCTGTGTTTCTTCCCCCCTCTTCCTCCCCCTCTCCCCATGTATCCCCCCCTCCCCATTTCCCTCCCCTATGTGTCTCTTCCCTCCCCCTCTCCCTCCCCTGTGTCTCTCTTCCCCCTCTCCCTTCCATGTGTATCTCTTCCCCTATCCCTTCTCTGTGTCTCTTCCCTATCCCTCCTCTGTCTCTCTCTACCCCACTCTCCCTTCCATCTCTCTCTTCCCTCTCCCTCCTGTCTCTCTCTTCCCCCTGTCTCTTTCTTCCCCTCCTCTCCCTCCTCTGTCTCTCTTTCTCCCTCCTCTCCCTCCCCTGTCTTTCTCTACCTCCCCCCCCACCCACCGATGAGTGCCAAGGCGCATTGTGCATGCATGGCTCATGCCACACATTGCGCCTGTGCAACTGGCGCGGTGCATTGCACATGCGCATCAGATAGTGTGTAGCCTGCGCATCGGGACCGTTAGACAGTATCAGAACTATTATAGGTCATACCTTCTTGTTGAGTAAGGTTTCTGTAGTGAACATTTAGTATGAAATATCTCAGTTTGAAACTTCCATTCCTGGCTAGTAAACAAATAATCACAAACCCAAATTCCCAATGAAGTGCATAACTTTGATCTGTAAATGAACCATTTCAATTTGTCAGCTTCACATTAGCAGCAGATTACCCGGCACGACACCCGAGTCCCAGCATGTTTACTGCAAGTCGATGTACTGCGACAGATGCTCCCAAATTAGCAAAATGCAAATTCTGTAACGAACATCACATTACAGTTACAGATTGTAGCTACTGAAGCTCTTCACTCTGTTGGGTACATTTTGTTTAGAAATACAGTTTATCAAAAGCTTTTCAGCCAAGTGTCGCCAGTTCTAAACAATGTATCAAACTCAGGCTCAAAGAAAAACTACCTGAACATAGGATTATGGGACTTTTTAATGATATATTTGTTTGAAATTTAATGATAAAAATGTTTTACTGTTGACTATTTGGTTTTATGTTTGTTCTACAGGATCGATGTCACCCGAAGACAATTACACATTTAGCTATATAATAGACTAGCCCATTTTCTATAGCTGCAAGTATATAGTAATTTACAATAACAATGAGTGGTCCCCCATTTTTTATATAAATCTTTCGAATAACAATGGTTTTTAGAAAGCAAAAATAAATAAATAAATATGATATTTAAATGATTAACTTTTTTTTTACTGCTTGTATCTATTTTCTTTTCTGAGCTCATCCTGTTTCATAGTTTTTCAGTAGGATTCATCCTTGAAAAATAATCAGCTCTCCATTACTCATATGGAAAGCAATGTCAATTTTAACTGCCACCAGTGGCGGAGCAAGTGAATGGTGTGCCCAGGTATAAAAAAAATCTTGGGCACCACATCGCCACAAAAGACTGATTCCTAAAGCACTTCCTTTCACTCCAAGGCATCTTCCCAAAATCTCTGGCCACTGGCCTCTCTTCATTTTCTTAATCCCACCCAAAATCCCTTCCCAAAGCAAATCCCTTCCTCTCAAGATCTCCTCCTCCGGCTACTGGCTTCTTTTAATAACCCCCAAGACTCCTTCCCAAAGCAGTTCCCTTCCCCTCAAGACCCCCTTCCCCAAAATCGGCTCCTCTTAATAACTCAAGACCACTTCCAAAAGTAGTTCCCATACCTCTAGCTTCCTTATTGTTTTTGCCTACGTCACCGGACGCCGATACGCACTCCCTCTGGAACCACAACTCCCCTGCCTAAAAAAATTATTAATTGGACAGTCCAGGCCCCAGATGAGGGCCACAGTGCAATGCACCACCTGCACCTGCTGTTGCTCTGCCCCTGCCATATTCCCATTGTGTAGATCACTTCATCTTAACTCAAAGTCTCCTACCATCTTTGGAAGGTGATAAACTGGTGAGATAATTGCATATAAAAAGTAATAAATTAGAGGCTGTATTATTTTATTCTAAAAACAGCATATTTTCCAATGTGGTTCTTTTGAAATTATATATTTGAAATATATAACTACAGTGGTTCTGTCAGCATATCCATGGCCCCCTATGTGTGAATTTTAGAGTTAGGCTGAGTAACAGGCAGTGGCAGAGCTAGGGAATGGAGGGCCCCAGTGCACATAAACATTTTGGGCCCCCTCACCCAAAGTTGCGGTGTACATTTTTCTTGTGTGCGTGGAGCCCCCAACTCAGTACACACACACACACATATATATATATATATATATATATATATATATATTTATTATATATATATATATTATATATATATATATATATATATATATATATTATATATATATATATAGAGAGAGAGTAAGAATTGGGATATGCAGGCGCTCATTGCAAGGCCCGTGGGACTTAGGCTGCAATGAACGCTCATCGCAAGGCCCGTGGGACTTAGGCTGCAATACGCCCAAAGGCGTTCATCGCGATGACCATAGGACTTAGGCTGCAATGAGCGCCGAAGCACGTACAGTCAGGTCCATAAATATTGGGACATCGACAAAATTCTAATCTTTTTGGCTCTATACACCACCACAATTGATTTGAAATGAAACTAACAAGATGTGCTTTAACTGCAGACTTTCAGCTTTAATTTGAGGGTATTTACATCCATATCAGGTGAACGGTGTAGGAATTACAACAGTTTGTATATGTGCCTCCCACTTTTTAAGGGACCAAAAGTAATGGGACAATTGGCTGCTCAGCTGTTCCATGGCCAGGTGTGTGTTACTCCCTCATTATCCCATTTACAAAGAGCAGATAAAAGGTCCAGAGTTCATTTCAAGTGTGCTATTTGCATTTGTTGCTGTTAACTCTCAATATGAGATCCAAAGAGCTGTCACTATCAGTGAAGCAAGCCATCATTAGGCTGAAAAACAAAACAAACCCATCAGAGAGATAGCAAAAACATTAGGTGTGGCCAAATCAACTGTTTGGAACATCCTTAAAAAGAAAGAACACACTGGTGAGCTCAGCAACACCAAAAGACCCGGAAGACCACGGAAAACAACTGTGATGGATGACCGAAGATTTCTTTCCCTGTTGTAGAAAACACCCTTCACAACAGTTGGCCAGATCAAGAACACTCTCCAGGAGGTAGGTGTATGTGTGATGAAGTCAACAATCAAGAGAAGACTTCACCAGAGTAAATACAGAGGGTTCACCACAAGATGTAAATCATTGGTGAGCCTCAAAAACAGGAGTGCCAGATTAGAGTTTGCCAAACAACACCTAAAAAAGCCTTCACAGTTCTGGAACAACATCCTATGGACAGATGAGACTAAGATCAACTTGTACCAGAGTGATGGGAAGAGAAGAGTATGGAGAAGGAAAGGAACTGCTCATGATCCAAAGCGTACCACCTCATCAGTGAAGCATGGTGGTGGTAGTGTCATGGCGTGGGCATGTATGGTTGCCAATGGAACTGGTTCTCTTGTATTTATTGATAACTAGCGACTTGCCCGTCAAAAAATGACGGCAATGTGATGTATATGTTTGTCAAGTTGTTTAGTTATTAACATATATTTTTGACACTTGTAAGTATTTTAATATGAACATGTATTTTTGTAAAATGTTGATGTAATGGTTTTTTAAAATGTAATTAGTATCTGAAGAATTGTTAACTTTAAAATACATTGAATGAATAGGAAAGCAAAAAGTAAAAAGCCTTCTTTAAACGTCGCGAATTTTAACATGAAGTTTAAAATATATGTAAGCAATAACCTTGAAAGTATATATATTTAAACTTGAACTTTATTTTTTATGTAAGTTTAGAAGTTGACAAAACATTGGTATAATTTTGAACATTATAAACAGGAACATAGCGAATACATTTTGTAACCTAATTTTTTATTAAAAGTATTAACATTTGAATGTAAAAACAATTGACCTTAAAATTAATCAGTATTAAAATTCAATTTCTATCACAATAATTGTTAACTTGAATATACATTGAATGTAGAGGAAGGCATACAGTAAAACTCTTCTTAAAACGTACGTAATTAAAGTAATTCATTACTGAGCGCATAAACTAGCGATAAACATTAATGTAGGTAGTAATCTTAAGATAACAGACAATATTTACATTGTGATTTAAAAGGTGCTTGACCTCTTAACATCCACTTTGTAATCTGTTGAATGAAATAACTTGAAAATATATTTTTTAAACTTGTAACATTAGAAACATTAACATAGTGGCTTAACATTTTAACATAATTTTTACTAACAATGCAAGGCAAGTATTTTGTGAGGCAAATCATTCATAAACAGTACTTCCATTAATTATGACTGAATTAAACAACCAATTGCTATGTATTTTGGAATGCTTTAAAAAAATGTTGGCATCTTTAATTTGTATCCTGCAAAGTTATAGTACTTCATAGTAGACAATGTTTTTAGTAAAAATACGTCCATCTTCTAATAAATCACCTTGACTTTCATTGTTTTCAATGTAGACTTTAATAGCCTGTGGATTTTTGCACCGTGACAACGCAACGTACAATTGACATGTGCAAAAACTGGTTCTTCCAAGAAAATACCCACAGATTTGAAAGTTTGACCTTGTGATTTATTAATGGTCATGGCAAATGCCATAATAATGGGAAATTGTCTTCTTTGAAGTATAAAAGGGAGACTACTTTCACTTGGTGCTAAATCTATTCTTGGTATGAAAACTCTCTCTCCTTTATGGGTCCAAGTTAAAATTTCAGCATCTATAAAATGGTCCTTTAATTGTTGAACAATTAATCTTGTGCCATTGCATAGGCCTTTTTTGGGGTTCATATTTCGCAGTAACATGATAATTGCACCTTTCTTTAGCTGCAAAATATGTGGTGGCATTCCAGAAGGAGTTAAAGAGTTAATGAATTCAGTTGAAAAGTTTGCCTGACTTTCATTGTCATCAGCAAGTACAGAATCAGCACTGTGATAATTTCTTTGTGGTGCATTAATTTTTTTTAAGATTTCATTATTGAGTATTAATGCATCTTTATTTTTACACGTCAGTATGACTTGGTTGGCAAGCTCGGAATATTCTTCGTTATTTATGCTCCCTTCAAATATAGCCGATATAATATCTTGTTGACAAATCATATGAGGTGGGATCTCTACAGTGTCGTCAGGTAAATGTAGTATTTTTTCTGTTCTGCCTTCTCCAATTTTAATAAGCCAATCATTGAAATCAGTTTGGCCTTCTGATCTCATATTTTGTTGCAGTTGAAGATGGGTAAAATGTTTCCATACTGTACTTGACTTTATACATGTTTCAATAATGTCTGTTCGATTTCCATGTACAACGACAGGTAATGTTTGTCTAAAATCGCCACCCAACAACATTACCTTTCCACCAAAAGGAAAAATATTATCCATGACTTCACGAAGCAAACGGTCAATATATTGGAGGGCATAGCATGACATCATTGTGGCCTCATCTATTATAATTAATTTACATTTCTTCAATTTCTTTGCTTGTAAGGATGTCATGCGAATATCTGACACAGAATTTTCTAAAATAGGCACTGGCAGTTTAAATCCACTATGAACAGTTCTTCCACCTTCTAATAAAAGTGCAGCAATTCCAGTAGTGGCAAACGCCATTGCTATTTTTCCTTGTGCTCGTACTGAACTCATTAATAAATTGTACAAATATGTTTTCCCTGATCCGCCAGGTCCATCAAGATAGAAATAACGCTCTGTCACCATGTCATCATCTATAGCATTTTTAATGGCATGAAATGCTTGCAATTGTAGTGTATTTAAAGTTGCAAGTCTTTCTTCTGTTCTTTCTGCTTGTAGTTGAATGTCATAGTCTTCAAAGTTAATGTCATCTATAAGACCTGGATCAGGCAAATTAAAACTTGCACAACTTAATCCATGAGTTAAAAAGACTTCTTGGATTTCCATTAACGCTTTTAAGTGTGCAATGGGTTCATTGTATCGTCGCATAAAGTCTTCAGCCATATTACTTTTAAAAGTCTCCCACAAAGCTAATGCATTTGGAGCATTTGAGAAGATACAAATAAAAGCAAATTGTTCTCTCATCTGTCGTGGCATTTGACATTGTGCTGCTTCTTCTAAACATCTTTCCCACTCTGTATCATCAGCGAGTAAGTTTCTATGTCTTGCAGCTAAATGGAAGGATTCATATACAATGTCATTAACAGTTCTTAAGTGTTCAAAACTTTGTGCTCCAGGAACATTTAAAAGTAATATCCGTAAGCAAAAACGTTCCACATCTCTTGGACTGACTGTGTAAATTCTTGGAATAATTTTATTGCCTCTGGTTTTTCTTGGTCTCCATAATCCATTCACAAAAACATAGTGATATGGAATTTCAATATATAAGTATTGTGTTGCTTTAGCATCAGTGGAATTTAATGCAAACCATGCAGTTAGTGTAGTGTGACGATCTTCACTTTGGGCCAATGCATTCATTTCATTTCCAGCATGGAAATAGACTAAATGTCGTTGTGGCAAATGTACTGCTAACCTATATACTGCATGTGATCTATCATGCATTTCAAATTTTAAAAGCCGCCACATAGCTTCTGGCGCACTGACATAGCGAGCATCTACATGAGATGCAAGTTCATCATGTACTAACTCACTACTTTCAGGGTTGTCTGCACTTTTGACGACTACAGTAGCTGCATCGTAACCTTTGTAAATATATTTGTAGACATATTTAATGGATTTGATGGAAGTGCAGGCTTCTACGTTGATGTGGGCGTTGTACTTCATGAGTAAATGTGGATTGTAGGGTACTACATATCTATTGTCCACTTTTTTTCCACGAATAATGGCACTATCTCCTTCTCTTCTTTTATAAAGTGGATATCCATCACAATTGGCATAGGTTTTGTCTCTATAATCTTTTGGAAATTCTTTGGAACATTTATTATTTTCCATACATGGTGATTGTGGATTAAGGTCACCATAGGGTCCATGAATCATGCGATGAGTAACAATCTCATATAGTCTACCATATAGTTCTGGATCTGGTAGTTCAGCAACAATGACTGCATCCACTTTGTCTGAAGTATCTAATTTATCTTTTTCTTGAAGTATTATTAGAAGATGTGCATGTGGAAGGCCTCTTTTTTGAAATTCAATGGTATATACATAAGCAAGACATTTGCCAAATAACTGATTTATAGTGAAGTCACGTATTAATTCATTTAATTTAATCTTAAAAACTCTGGCTACTAAATCTGGTCGATCTGAAGCAGTTTGTCCAAGAAGTAGATTTAGTGTAATTTCTGGCCATTGTGGATTACATGTAAATGTCACAAATAAATCGGGTTTGCCAAATTTTGTCACAATAGCCATAGCATCATTGTATCTTTCTCTCATATTCCGAGGAGATCCTTGAAAGGAAGATGGTAAAATGATGGCTTTGCCAGCTGTCATGTCTCTGCTTGTAGCCACGTCAGCAACATAGTCCATGAGTCCAGAATATTGTTCTACACGGAGTTTATCTTGTTGATATTTGATAAAGTTTAAATTATTTGCCTCAACTTGCAAATATGAATCAATAATCCATTGTTGTGTTAGTTTCCCACCACATAAAATTGGATTAAATACATTGCGAATGGCAATTTGAGCTACTTTAAATTCAAGCATAGAAACATTATTTCGGATTCTGGCTTTAGCATTTGGGTAACTGGGAAGAGTTAATTTTGGTTGCCAACCTGCTTCTCCGTGTGGGAAAAAGATGGGATATGTCATTGGATCTAAATTTGGACTTAAGATACTCATATTAATAAACGGTTGGTCCTCATTTCTAGGATATATTCAAATGTCTCTTTGAAATGGTGGTTCTCCTTCATCTTTCTGAAACACCATTGCAACCTCATTTGTTGTTGGCAAGTTATAACGACGTTTATCAGTATGTCTGTCTCTTTTAAGCACCATATTAACCTTCGGCATTGGTAATTGATGTGTTTGTGAATGAAGTAGTTGTTCATTTTCTACTTCTGCCAATTTTTTATAAGCTTTACTGTAGGGATTGTTGTCCATAATGTTATTTAGCTCTATGAAAACAGTGGGTAAGCATTTTTTATTTTCTTCCATCTGCATACGTTGGTCAACAGCTTCCATTGTATCTAGGACATATAGTTGAGCGAATTTTCTTTTATTTCCTTCCTCTGGATGTAAATGGGAAGTGCGATGATAAATTTGTCCTTGGACTTTAAAACAGTAAGGACCATGTCCTGGTACATTAGCAGCTAATGTTGCCCCCATGGATGCAAAGGATATGGCACTATTGTAGGATCTTATGTTTGTCTTAAAATTTTTGTAGTTTGGAAAAGTAGGTTCAGTCATAATATTTTGTAAATAAATTGGAAATTCTTTCCTTTCTGGAAGTTTGAACTTGCCTTTTTGACAACAACTAATAAATTGTCCATCTCTGGGTCTCTCCTGTTTAAAATAATAAGCCTCACAAAACTGACATTGAGTAGTCATGTCCCCACAACTATGAACCTCTACTGCTAAAGACTTGAGTAGAGGACAATTTGCAAAGCATATAGGATTTTGACTTTCATATTCATCAGGTGAAATGTCATATAATGTTTCAACAACAGGTTCTAAATGTTTTGTTTTTTTTGTTGCTTTTCTTGGTATATGTTGTATTGTTTGAGGTAAAATGTCATGTAATGTTTCATGAAACGGTTCTAAATGCTTTGTTTTCTTTGTTGCTTTTTTTGGTATCTCTTGTATTTTTTCTGGTAAAATGTCATCTGATGTTTGAGCAACAGGTTGTAAATGCTTTATTTTCTTTGTTGCTTTTTTTGACATATCTTTAATTTCTGCAAGTGACAGTCTTTTGCTTGCAATTCTTTTGCGTTCTTTTTCTCGTCGAATTTCCTTCTTCTCCGGTGTCTGCTGGCTGTCTGCTCTCTGTCGTCGTTCTCTAGCTTGGCGTCTTTTCTTTTCTTGTTTACTCTCGTTATCAGCCATGTTAATCTGTAAAAATAAAATAATGTACCATTAGTTTATTTTGAGATGTTAAGTTGTTTTTCATGACAAATAGTTATCAATAGTGTGTTAACATTTTATACTTAATCAATTTCAATGCGGTCAATTGAATAAAAGTCTAAATAAGGCCATCAGATAATTATTTAAAGAAATTTTTATTTATTAAACATGTATCCAAAAGCAAGTGTTTCAGTAACTAAAAAAGTATTTTCAAAAAGATGTTATGTCCTTATTTACAGCACTATTCAATTTGTCAAATGGCAATTAAATTAGGGTTTAGGACTGGAATGTTACAATGACAAATTGTATAGATTCTGTGTTTTTAGACTTTTTTGGACTATGCCAATTTATTTTTTAAGTTTACATTGAAGTTTGTATTTACTGTTAAAGATTATTGGCCCTAAAAGACAAATAAGAGATAGATGATAGATATTACTTTTTATACTGTACCTTGGTTTAAGTTTGATTTCAAGCAAAATTCTTTGTTGGTCCTGTGTTGAAAGCCTTCGTCCGATGGTCTGGTCCTGTGTTGAAAGTCCTCGTCCGATGGTGTAGTCCTCTGTTGAAAGTCCTCGTCCTCTGGTGTGGTCCTCAGTTCCAACTCCTGTTCCGATGTTCTTGACGCAGTATCTGTTATAAAATAAAAATGAAAATGTTATGTTATTTGAATGTCTTTGTATTAATGAAAAAATGGCATTATTTCTGTGTTTTTCTACAATCCTTTTTGGTGCGCCGCAATTTTGGTATGCTTCTGTAGGCTTTTTTCTAAGGCTTATAGGTGGTTAAACATGAAAGAAGAATATTAATTAATTTTTCTCTTTTTTTACTTGTTATACTGTACCTTGGTTGAAGTTTGATTTGAAGCAGAATCTTTGTTGGTCCTGTGTTGAAAGCCTTCGTCTGATGGTCTGGTCCTGTGTTGAAAGTCCTCGTCCAATCGTCTGGTCCTCTGTTGAAAGTCCTCGTCCGATGGTGTAGTCCTCTGTTGAAAGTCCTCGTCCGATGGTGTAGTCCTCTGTTGAAAGTCCTCGTCCAATGGTCTGGTCCTCTGTTGAAAGTCCTCGTCCGCTGGTCTGGTCCTCAGTTGAAACTCCTGGTCCGATGTTCTTGACGCAGTATCTGATATAAAATAAAAATGAAAATGTAATTTTATTTGAATGTATTTGTATGAACTAAAAAATGAAATTATTTCTTTGTTTTTCTACAATCCTGTTTGGTGCCCACCACTTTTGGTATGCTTATTTAGGCCTTTTTCTAAGGCTTATAGATTGTTAAACATAAAATAAGAATCTAAATGTAGTTTGGTATGTGTTTGTGTGAGTTTTCATACAATCCTGTTTGGTGCGCACCACTGTTGGTATGCTTATTTAGACTTCTTTCTAAGGCTTATAGGTTGTTAAACATAAAATAAGAATGTAAATGTAGTTTGCTATGTGTTTGTGTGAGTTTTCATACAATCCTGTTTGGTGCGCACCACTGTTGGTATGCTTATTAATGTTGTTTTGTAATGCTAATAGGTTGTTAAACATAAAATAAGAATCTAAATGTAGTTTGCTATGTGTTTGTGTGAGTTTTTGTACAATCCTGTTTGATGGGCACCACTTTTGTTATACTTATGTAGTGTTTTTTCTAATGGTTATAGGTTGTTAAACAAAAAGAATATGAATTTAGTTTGCTATGTGTTTGTTACAATCCTGTTTTGTGTGTACCAGTTTGTGTGTACCATATGTTGCATACTTTGGCCCTCATTCAATTGCAGTTTGGCCAATTCAATAGGGTTCTAAATGTGCTTATTTCGAGCCCTATTGAATTGTCCAAAATATCAATTGAATGAGGGCCTTTGGTTGCTGGATTTGTTATATTGTGAGGGCCTCATTGAATTTGGTTTTTTCGCAATGGAATTTGGCTGAATATGAGCACAGAGCATCTTTTTTTACAGAAGTTTTTAACTAAAAACTTCTGTTCAAAAATATGCTCTGTGCTTATATAGAGCCCTATTGAAATGGGCAAATCACATTTGAATGAGGCCCTCGGCCATTAAACATATTTAGGTCCTGAATCAATTGCGTTTTGACCAATTGAATAGGGCTCTATATAAGCACATAAAATATTTTTTGACAGAAGTTTTTAGTTAGTGAAGACCTTGATTGTGGTTAAGAGTTCAGTAACAAAAAATGTCTGTCTAAAAAATCTATTATGTGCTTATATAAAGCCCTATTCAATTGGCCAACTCACAATTGAATAAGGCTCATGGTTCGGTTCTTTTTTATACTTAATACTTTACCTTGATTGAAGTGTGGAATGACAGAGGGTCCCCTCCTGCCAATCTTAATCCGCCGGTCTTCTTGTAGTGTCTGTTTGAAAAATAAAGTGAAATAGTGAATTATAGAATTTTTTATTTGTATTTAACAAAGCATGGCCTTTTCAGCATTTAAAGTATTTTTGTATCTTACCTCTTCTTCTTTGTTGGTGTTCTTTAAAAGGGATTGTGCTTCACAATGCACGGTGCAAATTGTTGAGAGACGCTGTTGATGCAGAGTCTGTTTGAATATTAAAAAAAGTAGAAAGATTGAGCTTTAGGTGATCTATTGAATTGCAGTAAATTAATTTCATTGAAATATACTTCTGTAATTATTTTGAATTAACATTATTTTTTGGTGGGGGCTACACACATATGTCACATACATGAAGCACATTTCCATAGTTGAAAGTAATTTTTTTGTGTGCGTGTGACATATCACTTTACATGAATCATATTTTAATTGTTAAATTAACCTTATTTTTATTTTTGGCCAACATACATAAATGTGTGTGTGACATGTGACTATAGATGATACACATATATGTGCGTGTCACATATCAGTATACATGACTCATATTTTAATAGTCCCAACTTATTTTTTTCTAATGTAATTTAAATGTAGTTGTTTAATTAGTTTGTTTTAAGATAATTTTGTTGCAGGGGCAATACACATAAATGTGCGTGTCACATGTCAGTATACATTATACACATAAATGTGCGTGTCACATGTCAGTATACATTATACACATAAATGTGCGTGTCACTTGTCAGTATACATTATACGCATATATGTGCGTGTCACATGTCAGTATACATAAACCTCTTTTTCTTCTTTAATTTTTTTTTTTGATGTCCTGTCTTGATAATAAAATGTAATATATTATAGCTTACCTCTCAGTTGTAATTTGCACAATGTAAAGTAGTAAATTAGGAAAGAATTATCTTCTCAAGTTTTAGCAGCAGTTATGTCTGAAGTCACTCTGTTCATCACCTGAGGAGAAATGTATTTTTCTCTGTCAAATAGGCAGTATTTATAAACTTGTAGAACATTCTGGAAAGTTAGACCGTTAGAACGCAATACGCATGCGCTATTTGCGTTCCAGCTTACAATTTGCGTTCCATCCGCCATTTTGTGCGTAGTAGTGGTTAAAATGGTGTTTAATATGAGTGTGATCCGTTCCGCATAGTATGTGTTTCATTATTGCGAGTAAGTGTAGTGTAGTTACGTCTGGAGCCTCGTTTTCGTTTTGTTCGGCGGCCATTTTTTCTCTCGCTTAGCCGATTTTCGGCCGTTTAAACTCTTTGTTTTGGACTTAAATGGACGTGTAAATGAAGTTTTGGAGGTGCTGGATGCCCCCCCCCCCCGTGCTGTAAGTAAGCTTTTTATGTGTTTGTTGTGTTTATTTCTTGTGTTTGTGATGTTTTGATGCGCGGCGGTTGGAATGGGTCTTTCGCGGCCGTATTTTTTTCCGATGCGAGGATCCGCATTTGCGGGGACGTTGTTGGGTTTTTGTTGGCTGGGCGGTTGGGTTTATTCTGTTAAAAAGTCGTGTGTGTGTATGTGTGTGTTAACACAGCCGACGTTGAGCCTCCACCACCGCAAATGCGGGCCCTCGCTTCGCGAGGACCCGCATTTGCGGGGAACTACGTCCCTCGCTTCGCGAGGGACGCAGTTCTTGCGGGCTCGCTATGCGAGCCCGCAAGCGTGAGCAACGACTCGTACGCTCACAACTATATATGTGATGTGACTGCTGACAAAAGCAGCAGGATGAATTCTGAAGTTTTTCCGGCAATATTATCTGCTCATATTCAGCCAAATGCTTCAGAACTCATTGGACGGCGCTTCACAGTGCAGATGGACAATGACCCGACGCATACTGCAAAAGCAACCAAAGAGTTTTTTAAGGGAAATAAGTGGAATATTGTGTAATGGCCAAGTCAATCACCTGACCTGAATCCGATTGAGCATGCATTTCACTTGCTGAAGAAAAAACTGAAGGGAAAATGCCCCAAGAACAAACAGGAACTGAAGACAGTTGCAATAGAGGTCTGGCAGAGCATCACCAGGGATGAAACCCAGCGTCTGGTGATGTCTATGCGTTCCAGACTTCAGGCTGTAATTGACTGCACAGGATTTGCAACCAAGTATTAAAAAGTGAAAGTGTGATTTATGACTGTTAATCTGTCCCATTACTTTTGGTCCCTTAAAAAGTGGGAGGCACATATACAAACTGTTGTAATTCCTAAACCGTTCACCTGACTAAAAGTCTGCAGTTAAAGCACATGTTGTTTGTTTCATTTCAAATCCATTGTGGTGGTGTATAGAGCCCAAAAGATTAGAATTGTGTCGATGTCCCAATATTTATGGACCTGACTGTAGATGCAACTGCGGACCTCGCAAACCAAGGCACGCATTTGCACGGTTGCGCAAAATTATGAATTTAACGGCCGAACCACGAAACTGAAAAGACCACCAGAGAAACCCCAATATGCCTTAAAATAACTTACACACACACAGCACAGGGGGTTATTGCCCCCCCCCCACCTCCCCCATCCCCCCACCTTTTTTGCCCCTGCACAGTAGTGCATTTCTGCCTAGGCATAAGACCCATAGCTAGCCAATATATTTTCAGGTCATCATGCTGCCTGAAATTGAAGGTGAATTAGCATTTATCAGTGTGTCTATATGCAGATAGATATCTTTATGCTTTTAACTCTGTAAATATACCTGACACTTGCAGACAAACTGTATACATACGTAAAGAAATGTCTCCTTTGTATTTGGCAAAACTTGATAATGGATAATATGTTTTTAGCGTGTAAAAATAATAGACACAGTGCTTGTCCATTTGGGCCTTTTCGGTTCTTATCAAACATCAAGTCAAGATAAATATGTTTCAGCTGAATGCATTGGTACTCTGTATTACCAAATTTCAATTGAAGAAACCAAAATATTCCTCTACATTCATTCATCTCCCACTTGTAGAAGCTGATAAACAGAAACAAAAATGTCCGCTCCCAGTGGCCAGGGGCGGCGGGTGCATAGGGGCAAAGGGGCAGGAGCCCCACCAAAAATTATCAATCACTTTAACATTGTATTTAAGTTTAGATAGATACCGTATATACTCGAGTATAAGCCGAGTTTTTCAGCCCTTTTTTTAAGGCAAAAAAGGGCCCCCTCGGCTTATACTCGAGTCACTCTCCCCCCGTGTCTCTCTACCCCCCCCCCCGTGTCTCTCTACCCCCCTTGTGTCACTCTAAACCCCCGTGTCTCTTTCCCTCCCTCATCCTCATCCGCAACCCCCCCCCCCCTCATTCTGTTCCCGCTTTTTTGGCTGACTGATCCTCCCTGTCTGATCCTCCCTGGCTGGACCCTGATCCACCGACCTCAAATTAAGTTTGCCCAAAACTGCACTACCCAAGCCCCCTAGTCTTAATAAATTTAGGGCCACAACTACTGCCCCCATCTACACCCTCCTGCCCTCTGATGCCCTACACTGCCCCATCTACTCCCCGATTTCTCCTCATGCCCTCTGATGCCCCATCTACCCCCTCCAGCCCTACACTGCCCCCATCTAGGCCCGCTACCCCCTCCTGACCTCTGATGCCCCCATCTAGGCCCTGATGCACCCTCCTACCCTACACTGCCACCATATAGGCCCCGCTACCCCCTCCTGCCCTACACTGCCCCCATCTAGGATCCGCTATCCGCTCCTGCCCTCTGATGCCCCCATATAGGCCCCGCTACCCCCTCCTGCCATACACTGCCCCCATCTAGAACCCGCTATCCCTTCCTGCCCTCTGATGCCTCCATCTAGGCCCCGCTACCCCCTCCTGTCCTACACTTCTCCCACCTAGGCCCCGCAATCCCTTCCTGCTCTACACTGCCCCCATCTAGGCCCCGCAACCCCTTCCTGCTCTACACTGCCCCATCTAGGCCCTGATGCCCCCTCCTGCCCTACACTGCCCCATCTAGGCCCCAATGCCCCCTCCTGCCCTACACTACCCCATCTAGGCCCCACTACCCTCTCCTGCCCTCTGATGCCTCCATCTAGGCCCTGCTACCCCCTCCTGCCTTCTGATGCCCCCATCTAGGCCCCTGCTACCCCCTCCGGCCTTCTGATGCCTCCATCTAGGCACCGCTACCCCCTCCTGCCCTACACTTCCCCCACCTAGGCCCCGCAACCCCTTCCTGCTCTACACTGCCCCCATCTAGGCTCCCAACCCCTTCCTGCTCTACACTGCCCCCATCTAGGCCCTGATGCCCCCTCCTGCCCTACACTGCCCCCATCTATGTCCCAATACCCCCTCCTGCCCTACACTTCCCCATCCTAGGCCCCACAAACCCTTCCTGCTCTACACTGCCCCCATCTAGGCCCCGCAACCCCTTCCTGCTCTACACTGCCCCCATCTAGGCCCCAATGCCCCCTCCTGCCCTACACTGCCCCATCTAGGCCCCGCTCTCCCCTTCTGCCCTCTGATGCCTCCATCTAGGCCCTGCTACCCCCTCCTGCCTTCTGATGCCCCCATCTAGGCCCCTGCTACCCCCTCCGGCCCTCTGATGCCCCCATCTAGGCCCCGCTACCCCCTCCTGCCCTACACTACCCCGATGCCCCCTCCTGCCCTACACTACCCCCATCTAGGCCCCGATATCCTCTCCTGTCCCACACTGCCCCCATCTAGGCCCCACCACCCCCTCTACTATCCTCTACTAACCAGGAGTTTAAAACTGGATGGTTCTGTGTAAGGGGAGGAGCCAAGTCTTGCTCTGGCGCCCCTACAACTTGGAAGTTCACCAGCCGACACAGGCTCCCACAATAGAAAAATTGCATATAATAGTAAATAAACACTTTATTATGTTGGACACTTGTAAAAACTTTTGGTTCTATCAACCTGGGACATCTGTTGTTGTTTAATTAAAGTGCTCTCTAAAGAGTAGTTAGGTAAAGCCCGATTAGAAAAAAACTTTATTAAATTCGTACTGTGCACCTAAACAATAAATTACTCTTTTTTTAATCATACTCCTGGCAGAATGGACTCCCTATCCTCCTGAATTATGTATTATATAATTATATTAAATTTACACATCTGTTGATATCAGTGTAAAATAATGTTGACATTTCACCATTCTGTAGTGTTGTTTGTGGTATACTGTCACTTTAAATGCTTCTGTGGGACACAGAAAGGGTTTGAAAAGGATTTGGGAGTGGTCTTTGGTACTTGTAAATGGTGCTTTAATGCTTTTTCTAGATGTCCATCATCAGTTATCAGTATATCATACACACCAAATGATCCTGGAAGAGAAGTTATAGTTTCTCTACTAATAGATTGACCAGATAAGGTAACTAGAGTTTTCTGAGGTGTTAATATGATGACCTACAACACTTCAGTCCATTTAAATAATTGGTATAGTTCTTTCATTACACAGAATTAATGTATATTTTGCAATAGTTGGGTGGGTTGTAATTTCCTTGTTTTATACAATAGCGCCACCTGCTGTTTTTTCCTTTATTATGAGTTTTTTTAGGTAATTTTATAGCAAAGCACACATGATGGGAAAACTAGCTATTTCAGTGATGTTGTTTTACTGACCTTCATGCATTAAAAAATATATATATATGGATAGTGTACCTTAAACATTTCCACTGAGTTTCCAACTAACTCAGCATGTTATTATTGTTATAAAAGCATAAATAACACACCATTCCAGCAGCATAACATACTCTAAAATTAAGTTTTAAAATAAATATACAGGTATACCCCGCTTAACCCTACCCCTTTTAGAGCTGATCCGCTATAGCGTTGTTTTCCCTGTAATTCCCAGCTTAGCGCTAAACTCCACTATAGCTCTTTTTTTGTGGTCACCAATCACTGTTGAAAGCTGTGCCCTGCTATAACCCTGTTTTGTCCTGGCTGAGCCCCTTTTAACGCTCAGATCTGCATCATAGCATTAAGAAAGACAGATCAGAAGACAGAGAGCAAAGAGGAAAAGGTATTCTGCTGTCTTCTCCGTGGTGAGGGGAGATCCTACCCTACAGAGGTACTGATGTTTTATCACAGTAGGCCCTAGGGCGTACTGTCTCTGGCCAGCCTCGTCCCCTCTCTTGGTTATTTTATTTATTTTTTGTTATCGGTATTAAATCATTTGTGTTTACCAATAAACGCTGTGGCAGGTTTCCCTCCCCAAAAAGTGGTCTGTGTCCAATCATTACTATGTAATTTATGTCTATATCATTATGTGCCATACCCAACTGGGCCTTGCCTAGGTCATGAAGGGCCCTTAGGCCACCCTAGCTAGCCAACTGGAAAGATAGCCTGCCACCCACCATAAAATGTTATTGTATAAGATATACAGTATATGGTGTATGATTAAAAAAGGATGTATTAGTTTAAGGTGGAGGTATTTCCTGGATTAAGGTCTTAAGCAATTGTTGTATATAAGAATGTATATTATACCATTAAATATTGTTGTACACATCTCAAACATGTTGTATAGGGATATTTGTATTTATAAAAAAATATTGGCTTAAGAATTTGTTTTTCTATGTATATTTTAAAGGGTATTTATTTTATCTATATATGTTTATGTTGTTGTCACAGTGGCGGGTGGTGAGGGGAGTCGCTGGGACAGTGGTAAAATGGGGGAGATCCTACCCTACGGATGTTCCATCATAGTAGACCCTGGACGAGGCTTCAAGGATTAGGGCGTACTGTCACTGGCCAGGGTCCTCCCCTCTCTTGGTTATGTTATTTATTTGTTGTTATTGGTATAAAATCATTTGTGTTTACCCATAAACACTGGGGCCGGTTTCCATCCCAAAGAAGTGGTCTGTATCAAATCATTATATTTCTATGTAATTTATGTCTATATCATTATGTGCCATACCCAACTGGGCCTTGCCTAGGTCAAGTCCCCTCCAACTGGCTTCCAGCACAGTTGCCAAAAAACACATTCCCAATAGTATCAAACATCCAAAACAATACATTCCAGTGTCTTGAATGCCATATTACAAACATTCTCAAGAACTTGTTTTAGCTTTTCTCTGATTGTATATGGTGATGGTGTGATCTGTAATACAAGCCACCTTCTCATGATCAGCAACCATGACTCGTACATTCAGACGTTAGTTATTTCCTCACTATTTACATCACTATTTACATTACATTTCCTATAATATATGTGTTTAACTGATATTGACTTATTTTTTCCTTTATATTCTATCATTCTATATTATCATAATTAATCTTTATTAAACAGACATTCGGTGCCATGAAAACAAGGGATTCACTAACCTCGGCTCAATAACTAATTATTTCAGCTAATGGCAATTGCTATTAATTTACATATAGCCGGTAGGTGGAAATCTATGACTTTAAGTTTTCAAGTGGTAGTCAGAAAAAATAACTATATATTTATAAATGAGACATTAACTTGCACTATTTTAGATATGATTCCTCAATTCCCCAAAATTTGGGAGCCTTGGTTGGAGTCGCCTCTTAGCGCCCCACTAACTTGACTCTAGAGTTTTACTACAACCCAATAAGGGGAGGACTCGGGCGGAGGAGGCTTGACTTTTATATATAAACCGAAAACTACTACACCAATTTTCATACTCAGGTCTTAATAAATGGGCTAGAGATCTCATTTGAAAATGTCTATGGGAGCTATACTGGAAATCTCTAGACTTGTTTTTCTCTACTATAATTAGTTGTGTTTATTTGTTGAGTTTATATGATTGTTTGCTTTAAATATATATATATATATATATATATATATATATATATATATATATTTTATTTTTATTTTTTTTGTTATATATATACAGAGACTGTGATTGTTTATTAATAATCAAAAACAAAAATGAAAAGGCTTGGTCAGCTTAAATAGTGAAATATTTTATTATGAAAAATGAAGCATGTCTGACGTAAACATTGTTCAATATGATGTAATATTGCATATGACTTTCAATAAAATTATTAGAAAAACCACCCAAGGGATTCACTAATGAACCGTATAGCATCTAGTTACTCTCAAAGCCTGTTTAATCACAAGCCACTTTCCACATCCAACTTCAGAGACTATTTGAGAGTAATGATAAAAAATCAAAAACTTGACCTAAATAATTATTCAGTCCATTCATTTAGGACTGGAGCTGCTTCCTCCACATCCAAGAATAATATACCCGTTTATGTTATACAAAAGTTATTATGCTGGAAGCCCTCCTGTTATTCACGCTATATTCCAAACCCTAGCTTGGCATGCAATTAAAATTTTGAAAAACTCACTAATTAAATGTTTTTACGTATATTATTTGCTGATTGAATCATTTTGTGTTTTGTCCTTTTTGGCCCTCTTACCAGGCAAACCTTGCAACATACGTATATGCACATATTTCACCCTCATAATAGCATACTTCTGATTTTGATAACTTAGCCCAACTGAAAGCAGAAAGTCCTTTTTGCTTGTATTTGTGGGAGGTGCTAAAGATTTAAAAACCTTTCCCCTAGGTACATTTTTCCGGAAAATTCACCCTCCCACCTTGACCATAAAGTTTTAATTATTCCATAATTCATATCCCTATTCAAGCTTGCCCTCTTAGCAGGAGAACCTCACAACATATGTTTATGCCAAACCTTATACAAATCTTTCAGCATAGCATAGTTGTGTTTTTGATAGCTAAGCCCTGACTACAAAACCCTGTATTCAAGTACAACAAATATATTCAACAATAATATAAAGCCATTGAACCTATGTAAGATGTGACACAAACAATTCCCATGGGTGACTAGCAAATAACATTTTCAAGATTGACTCTGACGCTCCTGTGACCTTTGACTTAGAATAAGCTTCTGCTTTCTAGGAATTCCAGATCTTTACTACAATTTCAATACTACAAAAATGTAGGGGTCTATCTGGTACATGGCAAATTAACATATGCCAAAATGTGAGCAGGTATGTTGCGTATGTGAAACTTTAATAACAATATTTTCCAACAGGAATTTGATTCTGAGCAAAGTATGTATGCCATTTAATAAATTATTAAAACAGGGCTGCACTGTCAGAACTTGAAAATGTCTAATACAACAGTGTTGTTAAAGTATCAGTACATCACTTAGCACAATGTAAAATGTTATTGTATCTCTAATCACATATATGGTTGTAGTACTTCCGAATGTTGGTCACGAAATATCAAACGTTACGGGCTTGCGCAAGTTACGGGTTTGATGGGGGCTGCAATGAGCACCAAAGGCCGAAGGCGCTCATTGCGAGGCTTGTACGTGACTGGCTTGACGGGGCTGCAATGAGAGCCGAAGGCCAAAGGCGCTCATCCCGAGGCCCGTACCTGACTGGCTTGAGGGGGGTAGAGGGTCAAAACGCCTGCCGAGTTACAGGCTTCAAAAAAGTTGTGAATTTAACGGCCGCCCTTTTTTTCAAGCCTGTAACTTGGAAACCGTTGGAATACCCCCAAAAGATGGCAATGAATTAAAAAATGTACTTACAGCCTCACACACATCACATGGGGAAGGATAGGGAGCCTGTATTGAGGTTGCAAGCTAATTTGAGATTTATTTGGCGTTTTTGGGAGGTCTGAAAACAGCTAAGCAAGGAAACAAATGGCGGCCGTAAAGACATACATTTTTTTCAAGTCCGTTAATCGGAAAAACATTTCGGGCTTGGGGAAAATGAACAATTTCCCAAGCCCGAAAATGGTTTCACACCCGTAAATGCAAACAGGAGCACAGAGGAGTGGGGAGGAAAGAGACACAGAGGTGCGAGAGGGAGGGAAAGAGACACGGGGAGGGAAATAAGGGGGGGGGGGGGGGGGGGGGGGGGGAGGGGGTGGGGGGGGGGAACAGGGGAGGGGAATAGGGCAAAGAGACACGTGAGGGAGAGAGGGGGAGAGGCACACAGTGAGTGCCAAAGGCGCTCATTGCGGAGCTCGCGATGAGCGCCGAAGGTGCTCTTCTCGAGGCCCGAAAGTTGAGAATTGGCCAAGGCCTGCAATGATCGTCAAAGCCCGTAAAGTGGGGAGGTGGGGGGAGGCTCGCTTTGTGTGGCAACCGGCATTGCCAGGATTCAAATTGTATTGCCATTATTTTTGATGAGCAAGTCGATAGTAATAGAAATAAAATACAAATATGATATTTATAAAATTATAATTAAAATGTGAACTTGAACAATATCTCCAATTCTAGTCATCTAAATAACTTGTATGTGTCAATTCCACTGTGCACTTCACTGGAGCTGTGATCAAGTCTCCTCCAATTGGCTTCCAGCATATTTGCCTAAAAAAAAGAAATAAATTCACAATAGTGTCAACATATAAACCAATAAATCCCAGTGCACTTGGATGTCATTTTACATAAATTCTCAAGAGCTTGTTTTAGATTTTCCCTTTTTCCATGACTCATACATTCTGTTAATTGTGCAGACCTTATTAATATCTTCCCTTTTTACATCTCCCTTTTTCTATAATATATGCGTTTTTGATATTGATTTAATTGTTCCTTTATATCCTATCATCCTATATTATCAGATGCTTGTACCTGTGTCTAAAACTTTGTCTAAAGAGGATATACCTTTGCAACTTCTTGTAATAGCTCCTCTGAAATTCAAATCCAGATGAATGTGCTATTTTAGATTAAGGGCAATTAAATGGCTACCGTCTATTTTTGGAGTCTATTATATACCACTGTCTACGCGTGTTTGTTTTACATTTCTCAGAAGAACACTTTCTTTTTCTTGCATTCACATTTCAGTCTATTGTCAGCCTTCAGGACATTCACAAAGGTTATATAAGTAATATCAGTATATCCAAGAACAGCTGGTTGCTGAGACCATATTATTAGTTCCCTGGATCCTCTAATGCTTCTCAAAAACGTACCAATTCCTAAGAAATGTTTCAATAAAATATGCTTGTGCAACACCAATACGACAAAAAGTACTGTGGAGCCCATACATTTAGCCCTCAAGTCTTCAAGAACTGAAGCATTTTTTTGAATGATCTCAGTGCATGTCCACCATGAATTTCGGGAGATTCCTCAATGATAAGATCCCCCAACAACACAGTGGTAGAACCCTAAAACCCTCTGATTTTGGTATGATAGGGGACTCCAGACGTGGATTTCTTGATCAATGTGCCTTAGAGAATTCAGCTACATCTCACTGATGAGGCCCAAGAGAGGCCGAAATGTAAATCTGGGCTTTGCTGTTTCTCCTGTTCAGGGTAGAATTGCCTGGAATTTCGTGGCTGAAGATTTCTCCCTGTGGAGGGCCCAAGTGACCTAAAAGAGTGCTGCTCTCTGAGTAGGTAATCAGGCCTATAGAACAAACTGACTTGGGTGTTTTCCATTCTCAGATTCGGTGCCTTTGACTGCTGTTGCATATGCAAATTACACTTAAGTGTTTTGTCACCCTAAGGGTGATAGGGGGCTCCAGATGTGGCCTCCTTTCTCACTGTGCCTGAAGGAGTTCAGCTACATCTTACTGACGATGCCCACAAGACTGAAACATACAGTATCTCACAACAATGCGTACACCCCTCACACTTTTGTAAATATTTTATTATATCTTTTCATGTGACAACACTGAAGAAATGACACTCTGCTACAATTTTCCAGTATTGCCTTAACCCTCACAGGTATTGATTTCACCAGAGCTTCACAAATTACCACTGGAGTCCTCTTCCACTGCTCCATGATGACATCACAGAGCTGGTGGACGTTAGAGACCTTGCACTCCCCCACCTTCCGTTTAAAGGATGACACACAGATGCTCAATAGGGTTTAGGTCTGGAGAGATGCTTGCCAGTCCATCACCTTTACCTTCCGCTTCTTTAGCAAGGTAGTGGTCATCTTGGAGGTGAGTTTGGGGTCATTATCATGTTGGAATACTGCCCTATGGCCCAGTTTCCTAAAGGAGGGGATCATGCTCTGCTTCAGTATGTCACAGTACATGTTGGTATTCATGGTTCCCTCAATGAACTGTAGTTCCCCAGTGACGGCAGCACTCATGCAGGCCCAGACCATGACACTCCCACCACCATGCTTGACTGTAGGCAAGACACACTTAACTTTGCACTCCTCACCTGGTTGCCGCCACACACGCTTGACACCATCTGAACCAAATTATATTTGATCAAGAATTATATTTGATCAAGTGTGCGGCTTATGGTCTGAGCACTGACAGGCCACCCCCCCCCCCCCCTTCAACCTCTGCAGCAATGCTGGCAGCTCTCATACGTCTATTTAACAAAGACAACCTCTGGATAGGACGCTGAGCATGTGCACTCAACTTCCTTGGAACCTGTCTTGTGAAACCGCTGTATGTTCTTGCCCACCGTGCTGCAGCTCAGTTTCAGGGTCCTGGCAATCTTCTTATAGCCTAGGCCATCTTTATGTAGAGCAGCAATTCTGTTTTTCATATCCTCAGAGAGTTCTTTGCCATGAGGTGCCATGTTGAACTTCCAGTGACCAGTATGAGAGAGTGTGAGAGTGATAACCCCAAATTTAACACACCTGCTCCCCATTCACACCTAAGACTTTGTAACACTAACGAGTCACATGACACCGGGGAGGGAAAATGGCTAAATGGGCCCAATTTGGACATTTCCACTTAGGGGTGTAGTCATGGTTTAGACATTAATGGCTGTGTGTTGAGTTGTTTTGAGGGGACAGCAAATTTACACTGTTATACAGCCTGTACACTTACTACATTGTAGCAGAGTGTCATTTCTTCAGTGTTGTCACATGAAAACATATAATACAATATTTACAAAAATGTGAGGGGTGTACTCACTTTTGTGAGATACTGTACATCTGCATTTGCTGTTTCTTCTGTTCAGGGTAGAATTACCTGGTATTTCAGGGCTGGATCACTCTTTTGAGTGAGACCAGACTGATATTCTACAGGATACTCCCTGTGAAGAACACAAGTCAGCTAAAAGAGGCTGCTCTCTGAGTAGGTTACCAGACGTATAGAACAAACCAACATAGGTGTTCTTCATTCTCAAAATTATCAACTCTGACATTGTTGCTGTAGAACCCTTAAATTAAATCTCAAGTCACTCATTTATGTGGGCATCACATCATCTTTATTTGGTCCACATACAGGGTTTCAAAATAGTAGCAGCAAATTAAGCATATGCCCAAAATCAATAATGGTCTCTTCAAGAACACAAACCTTTCTCAGTTCTTTGACAGACATGCTCAGAAGAAAACACTTTTACAACCATTTTTATCTTCCTTGGCTTCCTATGTGTTTACTTCAATACATTTTATCCAAAGGCATTGGGAATGGCTCCTCTGCCTCCTATCAAATTACCCTTGAAGACCAGCCTTTTCCACTAAGCACCTCTTCAAGTCCAGGATATCTAGTCCTAATACATTTTAAGTCCCTGATTATAAGCTATTATGTGTGATACTCATTCATATTTCCACAATTGTACTGCAGAAATGATTTTTCTTCACTTATCTATCTAAAAATATTATGTGTTCTTGAAATATATATCCTTTGATATTTATATTCCACATCTTCTAGACTTCTTTCAGTAGAGGATTTTCCTTGGGCTCTAGCCCAACACATTGAAGAATAAATTATGATTTTTGCTCCTTTAACATATCAAACACCACTGTGTAACTTTAAATTCAGAACTGATGTAACCTGTGCATTTAAATAATGACATAGAATTATGCTATTTCCTTGATCAAAGGTTATTTATGAAAAATTTTACGTTTTTATTTAAAACTACAAGGATGTTTATATATACATTTATTCTGTGATGTAAGGAAAGGGTAATATACGGTATTATTATACCAGAAAAATGTATAGCATTGTACAGATACATAGGAATGTATAAAAAGATAATTATGGCTTTATCTCTATGGGTATGTATATTATTCTATTGGAAGCTTATTTTATTATTATTATTATTACTAGCGACTTGCCCATCAAAAATGACGGCAATACAATTTGAAGCCTGGCAATGCTGTTTGCCACACAATGCAATTTTCTGCCCCCTCTGAGCACCTTTGGCGCTCATCGCAAGCCCTGTGCTGAGCTCCTTTGGTGCTTATTGCGTGGCTCGCAATGAGTGCCTCTCCTCCCATCTACTTTACCGCTCATTACAGGCCTCGACAACTTGCAACCTGCCAGGTGTCTCTTTCCACCCTCTGCCCCCTGTCCCTTCCCTGTGTCTTTCTCCTGTACCTGGTGTCGTTAGTGTAAGTGTTACTGTCTTTGCTGTCGTGTATTTTCTAAGTCCCCTGTTGTTCGTCTGTCACCCGCATGCCTGGCGTTGTTGGTGTGCTGCTGTCTTTGCCGTTGTGTATTTTCTAAGTCCCGCGTGCCTGGCGTTGTTGGTGTAAGTGTTAAGTGATGCCTAGGGAGCGGAGAGTTTGGATAAGAAGAGAGTGATCAACTGTGTCTTTGCCGTTGTGTATTGTCTAAGTCCCCCGTTGTTCGTCTGTGTCCCGCGTGCCTGGCGTTGTTGGTGTAAGTGTTAAGTGATGCCTAGGGAGCGGAGAGTTTGGATAAGAAGAGAGTGATCAACTGTGTCTTTGCCGTTGTGTATTTTCTAAGTCCCCCGTTGTTCGTCTGTGTCCCGCGTGCCTGGTGTTGTTGGTGTGCTGCTGTCCTTGCCGTTGGGTATTTTCTAAGTCCTGCGTGCCTGGCGTTGTTGGTGTAAGTGTTAAGTGATGCCTAGGGAGCAGAGAGTTTGGATAAGAAGAGAGTGATCAACTGTGTCTTTGCCGTCGTGTATTTTCTAAGTTCCCCGTTGTTCGTCTGTGTCCCGCGTGCCTGGCTTTGGTGGTGTGCTTCTGTCTTTGCCGTTGTGTATTTTCTAAGTCCTGCGTGCCTGGCGTTGTTGGTGTAAGTGTTAAGTGATGCCTAGGGAGCGGAGAGTTTTGATAAGAAGAGAGTGATCAACTGTGTCAAAGGCAGCAGACAGATCCAGGAGAATTAGGATAGAGAAATGACCCTTTGACTTGGCAATTAGCAGGTCATTAGTAACTTTTGTTAGAGCTGTCTCTGTGGAGTGTAGGGATAAGGCGATTGTAGACAACGCACTCATTCAGTTTGGAAACCAAGGGAAGTAGAGAGACAGGGCAGTAGTTAGATGCAGCAGCTGGATCGGATGGGGGTTTCTTGAGAATGGGTGTAATTATTATTTTACATAGTTACATAGTAATTGAGGTTAAAAGACTTCTAGTCCATCAAGTTCAACCTTTTTTGCTCTCCTCTGATCTGCAATATTCGTATTAATTGTTATTTGAACCAGAGGAAGGCAAACCGAAACAAACCCCAGTGAAACTTTGCCAATTGTCTCAAAAGGTGAAAAAAATGTAATTCCTTCCTGACTGCAGAAACTGGCGATTGGACTCCTCCCTGGATCAATACTCCCTCTCTAATTATCCAGAATAACCCTACATGTCATTTCTATTTAAAATTATATCTAATCCCTTTTTGAAGTTATCTATTGAATCCACCTCCATTGATAGAGAATTCCACAGTTTAATCAACTGTGAAGAACCCTTTTACTTAACCTGAAAGGATGTCCTCTTGTCAGTTGAAAACCTCTTAGCACAAAAAGGGAGGGATATCAGAATGCCCCACCCCCAGGTCACCTATTCTGATCTCCTACCCCCCTCCCCTTGTCCCCCATTCTTACCTCCTACCCCCCCAACCCACCCAGGTCCCCCATTCTTATCTCCTACCCCCTTCCCAGGTACCCCATTCTGATCTCCAACCCACGCCACCCCCCCCCCCCCCCCCCCCGGGTCTGTATAATATTGTATTTGCTTTTGAGGCTCCTGCTTGGCTTTGATCACTGTTACCTTTTGTATGTGGTACTGATGACATTGTTAACATTGTTTTTTTTTTCTGTATTTATTATTCCTTTTTGGTATTGAGCGTATTGAATAATGGCCTCTATTCATTGTCTCATCACACACAGGATCATTAAAGGTAAACCTGGTTAATTGTGGACTAATTAGCAACAAGACAACTACCGGTATTTGACATCACTTCAGACGAAGCATACTCAAGGCATTGCATGATGTAAACATGTACACACGTTAAGGCATAAACACTGTGATACACTAACTGGAACATAGGAAAACAGCACCTATACCAAATGCCGACAACGGAGGAATGCTAAGTGGATTGTATATATAAATATATAACTATGCTACAATTATAAGCATATTATACTACAGTTGTCTTAAAGCAATGCTGTATTTTTACATTTCTTTTGTGTAGAAAGGACAAGATTTATACATTAGATGAGTTTTGTTCATTAAATATAAATTATCATAAGTTTAACAATCTTGTGAATATAAAATATATGTCTTTGGCTTCTTGCCACAGTTTCAGGACAGGTCAGGACAGATGAGTAGAAAACATCCCCTCCAGTTTTTCTTTAGACCACTAATAATTCATACAAATAAAATCTCTCATAATATTTAAACATGTTATTTTAAAAGCATGATAGACAATTTGGTAGTACAATCTTGAGTGTAGATATAAACTTGTAACTCAACATTACAAGGATAAAACATACATTACAGGACTTGGGCTGCTATAAACGCCGAAGGCGCTCATTGCTCTGCAAGCCTCATGAAGCGAGGCGAACAATTGAGGCACGCGGGATTTAGGCTGTAATGAGCGTTGAAGGCGCTCATTGCGAGGCCAGTAGGACTTCACGCACAAACAGTTGAAACACGCAGGACTTAGCTGCAATGACTTAATGGCGGCCGCGAAATTACGTCCCGAATGACTTAGGACCTGAAGCACATAGATGGACTGCGGGGTGTGTAAAAATACGACTTTAAGGGCTGAACCACCAAAATGAAAATACCTGCAAAAACACGCAAATATGCCTCAAACTAACTTACACACTCACACACAGCACAGGGGAAGAGCCAAGGAGCCTGTAAGTGAGGTTGCACGTTAATTTGAGGCATATTTTGCCTTTTTTAACGATCGAAGATCGCGGAAGCGAGAAAAAAATGGCTGCCAAAAACGTAAACAACATGAAAACGAGGCTGAAGGACGTAAATATGAGCCCTAAGCACTAAGACTTAAAGTAAGCCACTAACACTTAATACAAGGCAGTAACATTTAACTCAAGCCAAGAAGACTTAACCCAAGGCAGTAACACTTAACCCAAGGCACTAACTCTTAACCCAAGGTAGTACACGGGGGAAGAGGCTTGCAATGAGCGGCAAAGGCGCTCGCAATGTGCGACAAAGGGGCTCAGAGGGCCCATATCTTCGCATTATGTGGCAAACAGCATTGCCAGGCTTACAATTTCATTTTTGACGGGCAATTTCCTAGTACATTATAATGACCAATTATTCTTTTTATGCCTTTCCTGTTGGGTGGCCGGGAGCAGCGTTCGTAGCAGCGTGGTGAGAGGCTGCTAGATGGCGCTGTGGACATTTTACATAATTTCTAAGCTTAAACTTTTACCCTAACCCTTACCCTAACGTTATAAAATTGAGTTAAATTTCAGATGAAAATCACTGAGATAGGCAGTAAAATATTAGAAGCGCCATCAAGCGGCCATTCACCGCCACTGATAGTGGCCACCCAACAGGACAGATCCTGTAATTGATTTTTATCATACAGTTAAATGTATAAAACCTTGTTTAAAGGGAAATTCTGGAATACTTTTATCTTGAGAATAATACAGAATACATGCACAATAACTGTCTGGCTGCCTCCAATTATACAACTAGCTCTATCTCTGAATCTGCCTGTGTATATAATTATGTCCAGCTATATTATGTAGAATACAACATGGTAATATGTTGATATATATTTGATAAAACAAATTAATTTTAATTTAAATACATATTATTTTTATGTATTTAATTTTATTTGCTTTGTAATAAAAAAACAATTATTTTAGAGGAATAGTGGCAACTTTTCCTTACAATATTTTCTAAAACCAAGTCCCACCTCTTTTTTTCTTTTTCCACCATTGACTGATAAGCAATTATTAATGTTTATATGGTATCTTAATTGCTACATGGAAGAAATCAATTGCTTGTGTCCTTTGTGGTATGTAGTCTCTAACTTAAATAAATTGCCCTCTTGACCTCCTGTATTTATTGCCGCTTACTAGTGAACTTTATAAATTCCCCAGAATATCTTTTCATCAATAGTAGTACTTAACATGAACAATGGAGACTACAAGCTGAGACAAGCTCCAAGATGCAGCGAAAAGTGACTGAAAGGAACCTGAAGCTTAATGAGGTCAGAAGCTGCAAAAAGCCACATAATGCATTATTAATCACGGGTGATGGAGTTAGTGCTGGTGCAACCGGGTAGGGGCCCTCTGCTACCAGCAGTAGTGGTCTAGAGTCATGGGTGTAGGAACTGGGGGGGATAGGGGGGACAAATCCCTCCCCAGATATTTCTATATTTTTATGTATGTATAAATAAGATACTTTACGGCCTGTGTATACAATGAGCTGTATCCCCTTCAGGATTTTTCTGGCTCCTACACCCCTGATTGGAGTGACTTAATGTATTACTGGAGAGGGTGTCCTAGGGGTAATTGGTGCACATATACATATATTTGTGGCTGTTTATTGACTCCTAGAGGCATCTACATTTTATACCGAAGTTGGAAGGGCTCCCCCTTACCAATTTGTTTTGGACTGGGGCCCTATATTGACTAGGGATCTAGTCTATTTGGAAGCCGCACAGATCCAGAACACTGGGGTTGAGCCCTACGCCACAGCACTACCTAGTGGTGTAAAAAATGTACTAAAGGCAAATAATTATTCCACCCTCCGACGTGGTGCAACTTGAACATCGCTGAGTCAACAGTGAGGCAATCGCTATGTTCAGCGCTGGCACTCGGCCCCCCAGCTCCTCGGACGTGCCTCTCATAGCTCAAGGTCTATTCTGTCTGCGCACCTTATGAGTCAGATCGGAGGATGGTATAGTTCTTTGCCTGCAGTACATTTTTACACCACCAGGTGTAATGGGCTTCCAAATAGAAAAGGACCTAGACTAGCTCTGCCACAGATTAATCACCCTTGTATATTAATATAATAAAATGTGTGACTTTAAGCAAAAGCAGGTTATGATGACATCCTCTGAATGACATTCTACAATCATCGTTAACCAGTTCTTTTCTACTATCTTTCCGCACAGAGTCTGACTGCTGTGGTTGAACGCTGCGCCACAGCACCCAGTGGTGAAAAAGAGATAGTACAGGCAAAACAATATTCCCTCCTCCGACGTGGCACATAAGGCGCGCCGACAGAAGAGGCTATGAGAGGAGCGTCCAAGGCCCTCAAGGGCAGACGGCCCGCGCCGAACATAGCGCTGTCAAGTTGACGGGGCAATAAAATGTAAAGCCATGGGAATGCTGTTTGACACACAATGTAAACCGTTTTGTACTGTGAAGACCTTCAGCGCTCATTGCGAGCCTCTCCTGTGGTGTACTTTTGGTCCTATAAGCACCTTCAGGAGTAATGATAAAGAGAGATATATATTTGTATGTATATGTAGTTAAGTAATAATGAATGATTTATTCAATAAGTTAATATACTTTAATTATTTATAATATTTATAATTAATATATGCAGCTAGCAATAGGATGAAGAGCTAACAATCTGTTTGTATTTTGCGTCTGCATAGAATATACATTAATGTGTTACGCGGCTCATGAGCATTTTCCGGCTTTTGTAATAGTGTATTTTCTAGTTCGCAGTTAGATGTGTAAAGTGCTACGCGTTTGGCTGTGTTCTGCGTGGTCCGTGGTCGTGTTGCCTCGTTTTCATTTTTTCGCGGACATTTTTTTCTTTGCTTAGGTGATTTTCGAGTTGCGAAAATCGTATAAATCTAGTTAAATTCGCGTTCCACCTCACTCACAGACGTCCTGGCTGTTGCCCCATGCTGTCTGTAATGTTTTTGTAATTTTTTTGGGGGGTGTTTTTATTGTTTTTTCTTTTTCGTCGTTCGTCCATTAATCTTGTAATTTTTTGCGTCTTGTATAATTTTTTTTCTAAATCCCGCGTCTCGTAATTTTTTTTTCTAAGTCCCGCGTTTGTCAACCGCTTGCACACCAAGACGATCCCGCGTTTAGGAAGAGTTTTTCGGCTAAGTCCTGTTTGTTTCATTGCCTCTTCTTGTTTGTGTCGATAGTTGTAGTGCGTTGTAGTGCCTTAACGGCTCGCTACGCAAGGCTCGCAGGTGATGAGCGCCTTTGGCACTCATCGCCCAAGTGCTACATGTTAACGGCTCGCTTTGCGGCGCTCATCGCCTAACTTGTACACACCACGCAAAGTGTGACGACGTCTCACAGTTTGACAACTATTATATGTGATATCTATCCATCAAGCAGTCCCATGTGGTTATTTCTCGACTACCCCCTATTAACTTTTAGATTTTAAGCTTTCTCAGACAACTTTAGCACACTTGATTTACTTTTTTTAAGCATTACAAATATTTGAAGTTTTGACATCTAGCTATGCTGTCTGGGCAAATGCATCTTGGGTGATTGCTGTGGGAAATCATATTACAAGGCGCTATATCACCATCACCTTTCTAGCAAATTACATTCATTAGTAAAGCAGGTGTCACATTTCTAATGGGTTGTTCAGAGATAAACTAATTTAATGAAAATAAACTTCCTAGATTAAGACCAGCTCCTCTTTGCCTGTTACCCTTCATGTTGTGGTATTTGCTATTTCCTTACATTTTATTACAGGTAATAAATAATATGATACTTGTTTTTTTAAGTATTTAATAGAGTACAATGCAGTATATTATGCTGAATGTGATGTACTTTCACTGCAGCTTTAACAATGGCCTAATTTCACTAAGATTCAAATTGCTTGCACAATGGCCTCTCCCAACCTTGCTTTATGGTTGTCTTTAATGAACATCGCCTGGACCTTTCCTGTTGATTGGCCGCAAGTGCTGTGCAGCACTACCTAGTAATCGGATTCTGAAGCACACTCCTACACGGTTAGGCTTTGGGTTAGGGGGTTACAGTTAGGGGTTAAGAAATACAGATTAGGGTTTGGGCTAGGTTTTAGTTAGGCTTGGAGTTAGGGGGATTAGAATTAGGGTTGGATTTAATGTTAGGGGATACAGGTTAGGGTTAGGGTTACCGTTAGATTTTAGGGTTAGGCTTGGAGTTAGGGGGATCAGAATTAGGTTTGGGTTTAGGGTTAGGGATACAGGTTAGGGTATACAGGTTAGGGTTTAGAGTTAGGTTTTAGGGTTAGGCTTTGGTTTAGAGAGTTTAGAGTTGAGTTAGGGGTAGGATTACAGTTAGGGTAGGGTTAGGGGTTCTGGTTATTATATTAGTTCTGCTGAGTAGCAGCAGCACAGAACAGTGTGGCAGCCTGGTGGCGTGCTGCTCTAAACCCTACTGTGCCAGGAACAGCGCAGCGGCCACTCAATAGGAAAAATCCCATCACCATTCTAAAGACTCTATATCCATTCCATAAAAAATATAAATTTCACCTTCACACTACAAGCATCTTACCTTGAACCTATTGTAAGTCACACTAGAGTCGCACGCTGGTAATATCCAAGTGTCTGATCTCACGTTCATGCCATGGATCCCCAGGGGATTGTGAAAGCTGTTGTTCTATTTCTTATAATTGATATATCGCTGAATTCAAAACCAGGACTATACATTCTACAATCCCACATAGGCAAGATATAAATTTGTTAACACTTCTCAACCAATCTGGGCAAAGCTTTGTATATCCTGTCCCCTAGGCACTCCTATTAAAGGGCATGGTTTTGCTTGGATGCAAAAGTCACCATATCTGAAGTCACCATATCTGTTCTGCACAATCATGTAGAGCATAACTAACAGAAAATCTGTAAAAGGTTATCTAATTTATAGTTGAAAGCTGTTATGACACTTAAACTGCTGATTTAACCTGACTCTAAGCAGGAGACTCTGCACCGTCTGATACATCGAGCTTATAGGCACATTGCTTCAGGTCCTCCATGGACCAAAAATTACAAGCTCCCGCTATACTATACTATAACTATAACTATAGACTTCCTCCATAGTGTCTAAAATGCAAATTTTATTACTTTGAGATTAGAATATTTTAATAAACCAAAGGAATAAGCTGACATTTTTGGCTGCATCTGAGAGTTTTATTACCATTTGCAGTTTGTATGTTTGCAGCATTTGATAATGTAGAGCATGACCCCAGCATGATCCAGTAGCTCGTGAAATAACGACTGACAACAAATTGGGAGTAACACGAGCCACAGCTTTATTAACCAACTGGATTAACATAATCCCTAATTTAACATAATTACTGTCATTAACATAACATTCCTTAATTAACATAATGGAGGAGGAGCCCAGCCAGGACAGTAACCTCACGCCCAGTGCCACCCAGTGCTTTTCCAAGCAAGCCCATGAGGCAGGGCAACGCCCACTTAAGCCAGTGGGCCGGGCAACTCACCTCCCGCTGCGAGACACCAACATCAAACAAACAAGAAAGCAGTTTGGAACAACGTGCAAATATTACACACTTCCTATTCCATTCCTCTCCTATAATATATAATATATATAATATATATATATATATTTTTTTTTTTTAACAAAACCCAACTTTCCTAACTAACTTGGGGCAGGGAGGGAGGGAAATCCTGGCAATGGCTGGCGCAGAGTGAAGGAGGAAGCCTGCGAAACGAAGTCCCTCTTCCCCTCTCCCAGCCAATCAGGAGTGCCCCAGGCTCCCCTGGGTCACGCTGCGCTTCTTCAGACCCAGTGCCTGGGGCTGTCTCCCCGCCGGCCAAAACTTATGAATCCCAAGCCCCTTTAAGTCCTAGCAGATGCAGAGCTGAAAGTAGTTGATTATTTTGCCATTTGTAGAAATCTAGCCCTGACCTCAAACCGGTTGTCATCAGTAATGTAGTCAGTCTGGGCCAATGTATTAATGTCCATGTATTTATCACTTTCATATTCAGCCCCTGAACCCATAAAAGGGCCTCACAGTGCTTTACACCTTTATATTTTACCCAAAGCGAAATAGTACAATCTCTGTACGAATAGAATGATTTGGCATTATAGGTATAGATAATGCGGAGAAGTATTGGGGAGTATAATTAGGTATTATTTGCTGGTTTTAAAGAGAAATAATTAGTATTGCTCTCCCAATCTAGAGAACAGACTGTGGGTCGCATGGTGAATTCTTGTTGCCCACCACTGCTGTATAGTGGCCATAAATGAGTGGTCCTAATACAGCTCATGTATGATATGAGTGTATAATATTTTCTAGCGCCTCTCCCCGAAACCTTATTTCCTCTCATTTTAAGTGACTCTAAGTTGTTGGGGATAAACTATAATAATGTTCATGCTCTGGAGGAATGTGACATGGTAATATGTACTAAGCTCTAAATGTGTGGGATGTGATCGTTTTTGAAGTCATAACAGAAGTGTCAGATTAATATTATATTTTGCCTAGGGCGAGGAGGGGGTTTGATGCCCCTATCCCACCCTACACATACAATGGAGGAACCCATTGACAGAAGCGTTGACACAAACAATCACACACATTCAGGGCACTGCGATGACTGACAAGCTCTTATTACCACTTCCAGTAATTAATACTTGCCCTCGTTTGTCCGTCTGTTAGTTTGACACTCAAGGTTATCACCTGCCTATCAATTCACCAATTATTTGAACAAAACCCAGCCAAAAAATAGAGAAAATTAACAATGCTATGTTGTGACTTGTTCAGGACTAAAAGGAGCGTTTGTGAAAATGATTACAACATAAAAAACTGTTCCCACTACAGAAAGATTAGGAATTGCTGCGCGGACTCCGAGACAAGTGATATTAGTTAGTGACTGTTTACAATACAAAATACTTGTTTGATTAGTGATATGGACATTTCTAGTAAATTTGTCAGTAGTTATATATAAATGTATGGTCCAATAAAATGCATACATATTCCTTTCTGCTAAAATGTTGATATCATATTGATGGTGCAATTTGTAACATTTGATAAAACTCAATACATGGCTAAACAAACAAAAAAAACAAAGTCAGAGGCGCTCAATCATAAAATGAACTAACTTTAATAGGTTAGTTCTATGGACATGGAGCGGAGCCTATTTTATCCACTTGTGTCCTTCACAGGGAGAAATATCCTGTAGTCTGGTCCCACTCACTAGAGTGACCAACCCCCGAAATACCAGGCAATTCTACCCTGAACAAGAGAATCAGCAACCCCCAGGCGTATGTTTCAGCCTTCATTGGGCCTCGTCAGTGAGGTGCAGCTGAACTCCCAAATGGCTACATGGCTAAACAAACCAAAAAAACAAAGTCAGAGGCGCTCAATCATAAAATGAACTAACATTAATAGGTTAGTTCTATGGACATGGAGAGGAGCCTATTTTATCCACTTGTGTCCTTCACAGGGAGAAATATCCTGTAGTCTGGTCCCACTCACTAGAGTGACCAACCCCCGAAATACCAGGCAATTCTACCCTGAACAAGAGACACAGCCACCCCCAGACGTATGTTTCAGCCTTCATTGGGCCTCATCAGTCTGGTGTAGCTGAACTCCCCAATGGCTACATGGCTATACAAGTCACATGCACAAGATTATATTTCTGCTAACAGGGTTCAGGCCTACGGCTGCTCATTTCTAGAGATACAATTAAACAACCTTGTTTTTACTTAACCTCCCACTCCTCACCAATAATTCCCTAGCTAGCATATTTAGAGTTTTTTTTCTACTCTAGGCCCATTGGCCAATGTTCCTTGCTTGTTGTAGTTACTTCTCCACCTCCAGTTGCCATTTTATTCCCATTTTTATTTCTTTACTCTCCTCTCTCTTTCTTCTGTGTTATCTGAAACCAGTTTTCTTAGCTTTTCTTTTAATTGTTCTCTTGCTTTTGTTTTATGTAAATGTTGTTAAAGCACCACTCTAGCTGAATAACCTTCCTGCGTAGACTGACACTGGCTTAGAACATGTTAAATGTATATTGCATTGTGTACCACCAGATGGCAGTAGCATACCTTTTTTCCCATATTTTCTTAAAAATATATATAACATCAAAACTATAAACTACAATTATAAACATTGTGTTGTATTATTACATCAATTTACTTCAACACTTTATTAACATGTTAATTTATTACCAGATGAGAAAATGTTACAATGCACTTGATCACATTACCTGCTACACATTACCTGCCCCTAACTACCGGGGTATACTTAGGGTTTATGTATATTTGCACGTTCCCCACACCTCAGTTATTACTCATCCTTATTCCTTGCCATACGCCCATCCTCACAACATGTATATGTATATAGTGTATTTGTGTTGATGTATATATACAGTAAGTTAGAAAGTGTCAGGTATACTTACATATATATATATATATATATATATATATATATATATATATAACTGCATAGGAATATTTCGGTACATATGTACACACTATCCCATATCTCAGAACCAGCAACTTGATGTAACCTGCTGCCCATGCAAATAGGTCGCCCTATGCTTGGGCCTCTCTGGCCTATCACATATATAGTTGTGGACCAAGAACATTGGTCACGTTGGCGGGTTTGTCATGCTAAGCGAGAAAAAAAGTGGCTGCTGAAAAAACACAACACAACGAAAACGTAAAACTAGCACGAAGGACGTAAAACAAGTCCATAGGACATAAAAACGAGTCCTAAGCAGTAACACTTAACGAAAACCAGTAACACAACCCAACACAGTAACACTCAAGCTCGACGCCTATAAAGTACACAGGGTGAGAGCCTTGGGGGCTCAATAGGAGTGTCAAAGGTGATCATTGCAAAGCAGGAAAGTTGCGGCTCGCAATGAGCGCCACAAGCTCCAATCATTTTTGACGGGCAATTTCCTAGTGCAGAAATATACCCATGCTAGTTAACTAATCCTCACTAAACACACTGTTTCCTACCTTAGCGTCTCATTAGAATAGATCATCCTAATAACATGTATTTAAATGTAAAGTAAAGTAAAGCTCATATGTTTGTTTGTTGGACATCGACAATGAAAAACAGCATGCAGTTTAAAATAAATAAATCTTATAATTCAAAAAATAAAATAATCTTTCCTTACTTTTTAAATTTTCTTTTTTTTCTTCTCAAGCAGACTGCTTTTCTCCTCCACCCTATGCCTTGTCAGGGGGTGTGGTCAGCTGTCTGGGGCTGAACTACCATGGAGCTTGGAAGTAGGCTGGGCTATAATGACCAACACAGCTATATTGTAACCTTCTTGCAGCTGCCCCAAAGGCAATGACAGTGCATGAGCCAACATATCTTGCCCTCTTTTACTGAGCATGTTCAGTAACTAGTCAGCATGTTTTTTTTAGTCCAGCTTCAAGGCAGAGCTGGCCACACACCCTGATAGACACAGGAAGGTGGAGATAAGAAGCTCTGCTTGATGAGAGTGGCTGAGTATAAGGAACAAGTTTTACACTCAGCACAGTTTTGCAAAAGGTGGGATAAGCTGTGTCCTAAAGATGGTAGGAAAAGCAGCTGGGGTTCTTGACTGTTTCTGAATGAGTTCTGATTTATCGATATTTGTTTTCTAATTTTGAAATGTGTTGAGGCTATCAGTTTAAAAATGCTAAATATCTAAATGTGTACCATTATCTGTTAATGGCTTTAGACAAAACATGGTGGTCACTTAACTTAATATAACTAGATTGTTCATGGGGTTATAGGAGTGTAAACATTATCATACCATCCTGTGATGATCCGAGGGTAGGGGCTATACAAGCCCAGCGCCACCTTCTATAAACTACAGGTTATCTACCAACAAGGACCATTGGGTTCTTTGAAATCTCGGCACCAGCACCCTGATATCTGGCTTCTGTATCAGTCAGAGCCTCTCCATCAGGAATCAGCGATTCCAGGAGTTGCAGTAACCTTTCTGTGGTAGTGACCAGGACAGGTTACTTGTAGGGTGGAGATAGGTTCAGTATCACAGCCATCAGGACAAAAATAAAACCATACGATTTCTATATGTCTCTGAGTGAAATGACAGCAGTATTTATAGGGGGTAGATACAGAGAGGGTGTGAACAATGTAACAATGAGAGGGGGTGGCAGACAATCCCAAGAGATAAACTCCACATGGGTCTAACAGTAGTTTCCTGAGAATAATAGCCTTAATTTCCAACACACATCCTGCCGTCTCTAGCACATATCAGATGGGATTAACTTTATTTGTTAGCAATGGACCAGAACAGATAACATTACAATAAAGGTATTTGGAGAAGAGGTGTGGCTAGCAGCAAACAGAGAGGAAGCACAATTACAGAGCTCCCTGCAAAAAGGCTTTAATACAACATGAAATTACCAAGCAATTTGGATTATTTTTGATCTACAAGACCAGATGCAGTGACTGAACAGTCTGGATTGCTCTGGCACTGAGCAGCAACTTTTGGACTTCACTTTAGCACAGATCTACTGGACTGAAAGATACTGGATGGGGCACAATCAACAACTATTGGAAAGGTGTCTGGTGAGTCTAAACCCCAAAGGGGACCCTTTTATGTCATCCTACCCCAGCTAGACCCCAGCTCACCTACCCAGGGAAGGGCCTCTTGATGGGAGATATAAAGTGGAGCACAACATATAATTTTTCACTTCATAAAAATTAACAAGCACTCTATATGGGTTACTACTGAAAGCTAACACAGGGTAAAGCTAGCAATAGCCCTGCAACTACACACAGACACTGGTGGACATAGAAAAAAAGGGATTAAAGTGCATTCAATGAACTTCTACACCAATCTGGGATCATAAGGAGCAAGTGGAGTTGTACCCCCACACCCCAGGGACTGTACCTTTACAGCATCTCATTGCTGGGACACATATGTTTGCAACCATCATTAAAAGCTCTGTTTATTAAATCCTAATTGGTGCTGGACTCTAATCAGCAAAGCAATTGAAGCAAAACTGCCACAGCCAAATGTAATGAACTGTTTAAGACAAGGAATTTACTTTTTTTTTTCCTCAATCCCTTATCATCTTAACTTGTTTATGTTATATGAGATAAAGGGATCGGCTACACTGGTTGTATAAGCTTGCTGATGACTACTCCCTGTATAAAAGACAGCTCAACACTACCACCAAGTGGCAGCTTACGAAAATTACATGCTCAGGCTCAAAAATGCAAATCAGGAATGCAATATATATATCTGTGCTTCTGAAAATCCACTACAACTGACATGCCTATCAGTGCCTCTGAAATCCACTACAACTGACAAGCCTACTTAGGCCTTTACAACCCAGTGTCCTTTGATTTTGTTGCTATTGTCTACTGAAGTTTGTTAAGTGTGTGACTAGAGCCTGATTTGCATTCTTATGTTCTAGTCCTATTTCAAACGACAGCCAAGCCCTGATTTTTTGTTGTCAATATTTACAGCTGTGGCAAAGAATCCAACTATCATTGCCTTGGAACTGTGACACACAACTCTGCAAGTTCTTATGCCTCACTCCCCTGTGATAGGGGGCATTTTGTGACTTGTGGTCTCTATGCTCTAACTAGGGCAGGGCTAGGCCCAGTGACTGACTGCCATTCTGATTTCACTAAGTGCATGCAGCTGCCTGACACCAAAGGCAGGTGGATACAATTGTTATCTGTCAAAGTAGAAAAGGGGCACCATCTACCCTACATTGGAAGTTCACAGATTCTCATGTGCACAATAAAAGTATTTTATTCCTTCTTTGGCGGATCAAGCTACAATGTGGCTGGTGCTGAGCAGAGCACACTACAATTCAGCCGCCCGATGGTCAAAGTGACAATTCCTGAAGCACTCTGGTAACTTACTATATCTTGGGGTCTAATGGGGTGCACATATATTCAGTGTACTGCAATAAAGATATACAGCACTACTACCCAGAGAAATTTCAGGAATATAACATCAGTGATCTTTAAACTACATTAACTTACTACTACAAGAAATTAAGACTATCAATTACATCTGATACTTCCCTGGTCTGCCACTGCCATCTAGTGGAGAAAAGTGGTAAACCACAAAGGGACTTCCTGATAGCACAAAGCTTATGGGGCATATGTTTCACATGAGAGACTTGATATTCTCCAGGATGTAACTTCCTATTCCCATATGCCCGTTACATGGGGACACTTACAAACGCAAAAGTGACAAAATACCTTTTCTTATGTCATGGCTGGAGTAGCTACGAGAAAAAGTAGCAAGAATATACAATCTTATTACTTGCCTAGAGCGTCACCCCCTGCATCTCAAAAACAACAGCCTAACTCAAAAACCACGGCAGCAACAACGATGGAGCATACAGCGCCAAGCACTAAGGGTGATATCCAAGACCTCAAAGACCTGATCCTCACATTCAGGGAGGACATCAGAGCGGACATCCAAAAAGTCTCAGCAGACTTGACGTCCGAGATAAAAAGAGTGGACGCTAAAACTGACTCGCTTGAAGAGAAATATAACAAACTAAAACAATCTCATGTCAAGATTGAGGAAGAAATCTCCATGCTAAAGGAGGAGCAAGCCCGCCACTTAACATTTCAGGAAGACCTAGAAAATAGATCTCGGAGACAGAATATCAGACTGAGAAACGTACCTGAATCAGTAACTGACCTCCATCTATACATGTCAGAGCTCTGTGAGTTTCTGCTACCAAATCTGGACTCTGAGCAATACAGACTGGACCGGATCCATAGAGCTCTAGGAGGTCGTTCCACCATGTCTGAACGCCCCAGAGATATCATCGCCCGCTTCCATTACTATACAACTAAGGAAATGTTCATGAGAGCATCCAGGGGGGGTATCCCTGACATGGAAGGGCACAGACCAAGTGTCTTTGCGGACCTCGCTCAACAAACGTTATTCAAGAGGAAAATGATGAAACCACTCCTGGACAACATCCTGGCCCATGGCTGGAAATACTCTTGGGGCTTTCCATTTCGCCTACTAATTGCCAGGGACGGCAAGTTCTTTACCATCAGAACCCTAGAGGAGGGGATGGCCCTTCTAGCTACCTGGGGCATTACTTTAACAGATGCTCCTGGAGTTTCTGGCGACAGCCAACCCGTCAGGGAGTTGACAGAGGGTCCCCGAGGAAGAACAGTTGGTCTTAATTCTCGTGGTAGAGGTTCCAACCTCCCCTCCAGAAGACATCAAAACAGGGCCCCTGACCAGCCAGATGTGCCATAGATCCAATAACACTGTGATGTATTGTTATATGATATGTTATAGTTAGGTTCTACCTCTTATTTTGATCTTCTAAAACTTGCGACCAAAAATATGAACAGACATGACTAGTTAAATTCTTGCATAACTATCTGTCACTTTAGAAGAATATTTCTTCTTTTTTTTTTTATATAGATATTGATAGTGTCCCTTAAGGGCTTCACCATAAACACACCCCCCGGCGAATCCAGTCAGTATTGGAGTCTAATACTACTGGACTCACCAATTTAATTAAAAGGACAGCGCTCGCTCTCCTTGAAGTAGTGTTATACTACGTTCCTAGTTTTGTTATATTCTCTTAGTATAATTTTATTTTTAGAATTAAAAAAAAAAGAAGTTTTTTTATTTTTTTTTTTTGATAAATTTGTGTCAACAAATTTGACGCCGGATTACTTGACAAGCAGTTTCAACCACTGTATATCGTTGTGTTCTCCTCATCCGTTCTACCCTAACTTTTTACTTTACGTTTACATCAATTTGCACAGTGAAGTGACGCAGGTGGTTTCTGGACGGAGTCCCAGCGGGAGGCTCATCAGACTAGATACTCGAAGGCGGCTATAACCCTTAGTGCTCTACTAAGCTTGGCCTTGAGCCCCAGACAAACGGTGAGTCATGAATATTAATATCATTTCACATAATGCTCAGGGCCTGAATGAACCGATTAAGAGAGGGGTTGCCATAAAAGAGTATCAGAGACTAGGGGGAGATGTAATATTTGTGCAAGAAACACATTTTAAGAAACTAGTGGTCCCCAAATACTGGGGGAAAGCATATAAACAAACTTTCCACTCCACCGCAACAGAAAAGAAAAGAGGGGTGACTCTCCTTATTCATAATAGGCTTACATTTCGCCACACCCGCACTCAGACAGACCCAGAGGGTAGATATGTGGCAGTACATGGCACCATTCATGACCAGAAAATTACCTTCCTTAACATATATGCGCCAAACACTGATCAGAAGCAATTCTTCACTAAGATTTCAGATCTGATTATGGGCTGGGAGCACTCCCTCCTGATCATAGGGGGGGACATGAACACAGTCCTAGATCCATCTACAGACAAATCAACTGCTACCACTAAACTCACACCTCCCACGGCTACCCGAGCTCTTAAACATATTCTCAGATCTAATTGCCTGATAGACAGTTGGAGGATAATGAACCCCACTGATCGAGAGTATACTTTTTACTCCCCCAGACATCTGTCACACTCCAGAATTGATTACCTGTTCATTCAACAACACCTATCACTAAACTTAGAAGCAGCTTCCATTCGACCCATTTCGTGGTCAGATCATGACCTGGTTCTGATCTCCCTGTCTGGACTTCTACCAGCGGGACGGTCCCCCTCGTGGGCACTAAATCCCTGTCTATTAAACGATCTAGTCCTAAGGGAAAAAATCAGCAGTGCAATTGTGGAATACTTCGGGATCAATAGTGGGGGTGAGGTAGACGGGGGAGGAGTGTGGGCAGCCCATAAGGCAGTGATTAGAGGAGTTTGTATTCAGCTAGGAGCAGCAGCGAAAAAAGCAGATAGAGTGCAAATTAGGGACCTCAATAGCAAGATCACAGAGTTACAATCACTATTTGCCAGGAATCATGATCCTAAGATCTACAATGAAATTCTGAAATACAAACACACCTTAAACACAGTGCTCAGGAAGAAGGTGGTCTCCATGCTACAACGTACGCAGGCCAGCTTCTTTATGAGCACCAATAAACCTGACAGTATGTTGGCCAGAAAGCTTAAAGCACAGAGGGCGGACTCATTCATCCCAAAGATATTTACTAAAGGGAAAGGCCCGGTCTCTAAACCAGACCAGATTGCTGATGTCTTTCGACAATTTTATACAGAACTGTATTCCGCCCCCTCTCACTCAGGATCCTACTCTCACAAATCACAAATTGATAAATTTCTTTCTGGGATTCAGCTGCCACAAATTGAGGAATCACAGGCAGAGACCCTAGCAGACCCCATAACTGCTGAGGAAATTAAACAGGCTATTAAGGCCACGAGATCACATGCAGCACCTGGTCCGGATGGATTCACAAATTTTTATTATAAACAATACATCGATCTCTTGCTACCGCACCTCCAAGAATTATTTAACAGTTTCCTTTCTGGTTCTTCATTCAGACCAGAATTTCTAGAGGCTAAAATTATCGTAATACCCAAAGAGGGGAAAGACCCAGCACAGTGCGGTAGTTATAGACCGATCTCATTGATCAACACGGACCTCAAACTATATTCCAAAATAATGGCAAACAGATTGGCCCCATTGTTGCCGGACGTGATCCATCCGGACCAGGTAGGCTTCATCTCAGGTAGAGAAGCACCCGACAACACCAGGAGAATCTTTAACCTGATAGACTTGGCTACCAGAGAGGATATACCGCTAATGCTCCTATCTTTAGACGCCGAAAAGGCATTTGATAGGATAGACTGGACTTTTATGTGGAAAACATTGGCGAAGTTTGGTCTGGGGGACGGCTTTTTGAAGGGCATTATGCCTTTATACAGCGATCCCAGAGCATGTATTATATATCAGGGATTTGTGTCCAAACAATTTAATATTACTAGGGGAACTAGACAGGGCTGCCCACTCTCCCCCTTGCTCTTCGCCCTTAGTCTTGAACCATTGGCAGCGGCAGTTAGAAATTGTCCAAACATTAAAGGAGTGCAGATTGGCCCTAATGAGCATAAGCTCAACCTTTTTGCAGACGATATCATGCTGTCACTTACAGATCCAATACCAAGCCTGCCTAATTTATTCCAATTGCTCACAGACTTTGGCAGAGTGTCAGGGTTCAAAATCAACACTAACAAGAGCATAGCCCTCAACATTACACTACCCCAAACGGTGAAACAGAACTTAGAAAACAGCTTTCCCATAAAATGGGCACCCAAACAGATAACTTATTTGGGTATTCATATTCCGCGGTCTATAGCGTTGGTATACGAGGCAAATTTTCCTCCTGTCTTTAACAGAATCAAGGCAGATATCTCCAAGTGGTCCTTCCTTAACATCTCATGGTTGGGCAGAATAAATTCCATCAAGATGAATGTGATTCCCAAATTATTATACCTATTTAGGACAATCCCAACCCCGATCAGGTTACCCGACCTTAGAGTGTTGCAAAAAACACTTTTTAAGTTCGCATGGAATAACAAGAAACCAAGAATTAATAGAACCACAATGTGTGCGCCTAAACAGAAAGGGGGGCTAGCCTTCCCTGATCTAATCAAGTATTATAAGGCCACTAGATTAGCTCAAACCACGACCTGGTTTAAAAAAGAGGCCATACCGGTGTGGGCAGACATAGAGAGGCAACTTCTAGAAGACAAGCATTGGGTACTATCGCAGGTTTTATGGCTTAGCTTAGGTCGGGACCTACGAACAGGAGAGTTACCAATTTGTATTAGCCACTCTTTGAAATTATGGAAAGACCTGAACAGAAGGGTGGACCTCCTGAGCGTGGGTTCTGGCTTGATTCCACTATGGCAATCACACAAAGGTCAGCACCTCAATAAATTTACCCAGATGAAATGGTGGATAAAGAACAAAATAACAATTGTGGCAGATACCTGGGTGACCTCACAAAGCAACACATCGTCAATTATCACTGACATAATTCAGGTGCCACATAGAGAGTGGCTTAATCTGATGGCAATTAATGAGACACTAACACACTCTACGAAAATCAACAAATATCACACCAAATCTCCCTTTGAGAAATGCTGTATCAACAATCCCGGAGGTAAGGCCAATATAGCCATCATTTACAATCAGATGGTGTCTCTCACCAACAGGGTTAAACCACATTACCAAACTGCATGGGAGGCTGACTTGCAGGTAACTCTAGACGACAGCCAATGGAATAAGATCCTAAAACAAGCCAATACCTCTTCACTAAACGTGACACTAAAAGAAAACTCTTTTAAGACAATAATGAGGTGGTACCTTACACCAGCAAGACTCCATCTTCTGAACAAAACACACCCTGACACATGTTTTAGGGGCTGCACAGACACTGGTACACTGATTCACATGCTGTGGGAGTGTCCGAAAATAAGACCCATATGGACAGCAACATACGACCTATTAGAAACACTTTTGGGGACAACAGTAACACAAAAGCCTGAGGAAGCTTTGCTAGGCCTTCCAATTACGGGGCTATTCAAATCAGAACAATGTTTAACAACACAGATATTTTTGGCCACGAGATGCATCATAGCTAAACACTGGAAACTTACCTCCCCTACTCACATTGAAGTACTTCACAAAATCAGGTTCATTCGGGCTATGAGCTCACTTTCAGCTGAAATTGATGAAAGATACCGTCGATGGGCCTCCTGCTGGGACTTATGGACTCTACGAGGTCCACAATAAGGTTCGTGTGAACTACTTTTATGGGTTGACCTGATGTTTGATCTATGGTTTCACCTTACTGTACCTCCTAGACACATGTCTGCTTTGAGGAATGTATATATGTTCAAGACCTTGTGTGACTTTATATATATGTTTTACATGTTCATGTGTTATTCTAACCAAAAAAGAAAAACTTTGAAAGAAACTTTTTGATATATCTTGTTGATACTTGAGAGATTTGTTATATGATTTGCTGAACTTACGATGTTCTATTTGTTTATTCTTTCAATAAAAAAGTTAATTATAAAAAAAAAAAACAATAAAGGTATTTGATCACTGCAGACTCAGCACACCCTGTTTTAATCCCATCATGATCACACAGTTTAAACACAACACAGAATACACTGATATTAAATGGGGAATTACATACAGTATACAGGATAAGGCAGATACATATGCCATAAGACCACATGAAGCCTGTTGGTACACTACAGTATGGCACTATGTCTTGGGGCTATTCACCCCACCACCCACCTGTTCACATTTCCCATGTGCCAATATAGTTCTTCTATCCATTTTCCAATGGGGCAGTCTGTCCTCTATGGTAGCTCAATGCACTAAAATCCAGGCCCTGGAAAGGGGTCCATGACACATCTCATATTTTAAAAGGTCAAACAGAAACAATTTTATTCTTGACAAATCATGCACTATTATGTAGTAATACTTCCATTCTGTAAATAAATAAGCTTTTAATAAATAAATATGTTTTAGAGATATATTCACTTAACATGAACATATTACTCCATTCACACATGTATCGGGCACCATGCTAATCAGATACGTAGCTTTACAAAACAGCTCTACTGTAGCAATGGAAGCTTTTGTTTGCTCTAGCCACTTATCTATCCCAATCACAGCTTCCATAAACCATCTAATAAAGTAGCTACCACATAAACAGCCTGTCCCCACCTTATCCTTAACCCCTACGGCCATCAGCTCAGTAGTCTCAGTAGCGATGCTGCCCAGCTCTACACAAATCCCTCCTCCCATCTAACTATTAACATGGCAAGGAATATATATATATATATATATATATATATTTATATATATATATATATATATATATATATATATATATATACAGTATCTCACAAAAGTGAGTACACCCCTCACATTTTTGAAAATATTTTATTATATCTTTTTATGTGACATCACTGAAGAAATGACGCTCTGCTACAATGTAAAGTAGTAAGCCTGTACAAGTACTACAGCCTGTATAACAGTGTACATTTTCTGTCCCCTCAAAATAACTCAACACACAGCCATTAATGTCTAAACCGTTGGCAACAAAAGTGAGTACACCCCTAAGTGGAAATGTCCAAATTGGGCCCAAAGTGTCAATATTTTGTGTGGCCACCATTATTTTCCAGCATTGCCTTAACCCTCATGGGCATGGAGTTCACCATTGATCTGTGGGCGAGAATGAATGCACAGGGAGTTTGTACCTGGGCAATGGAAATGTGGCAGCTAACGGTGTCAGTATTTCCATTAAGACTCTCTTGAGACAGAAGTTACACAGAGCAATCCTGTAATCAAAAGGGGAGCCCTGCAATAAAGAATGATTTCATGTAAAGGTGAAAGTGAAAAAAAAGTTCAAATTCTAACAGGTATCAAATTCAAAGTACTATACAGAAAAAAATGGACCTGTGAGGAGCTCCACCACCACAAATTACTTTTGCCACGCTTTTGTGACTTCTGATTAGCTGATATATGTGTCATATTTCAGCCAGTTAGAACTGAATATTTGATGTGCCCCTGCTCATTTTTGTGTGGGAAAATTGTTTTAACCAATCAGACTGCTCAGATTGTTAAGGTAGTTTTATTTTATTATTTTGTTATATTTATTTACATTTTATTTTTTTAATTTTCAGTATTTTTTTTTTATTTTCTTGTAAATTAGTTATTTTATGTAATTTAGTTAGTTTAATTATATATTTTTTAGTTTATGCAATTAGTGTTATTGTATTATATTTGATATTTTTTATAGTCGTGTTTTGTTTTGTTTTTACTATAGGGTTAAGTTTTTATTACTTAGAGTGCCATGGGGATCCTTGAGGACCCCCATGTCTCAAAGGAGGTAGATACCATGAGAGATTATATACACCTAGGGAGGGATTGGGGAGGGATGCAGTTACTAACTTGAGTGAAGCACTGCTAACTCTTGTTGGAATGACATGGAGGGGAATTTGAATGTGACAGCTACACCTAACTTGCCAACGCAGGTCATTTTACTCTATTCAGTGCTGCCTTCACACAGAACTGAATTGTTTCTTAATTTGATCAATACATTGGTAATTACGTGTCAACTTGAAACTGTAATAGGCCCATAGTCGATCGTATGGATTCTTTTAGAGAAAACAACAGGAGGAACTAAAAAACTGTGTGAGATTGGCAAAGCCAGAAAACAGGATGTTTTCCCTAAAAGGAGCACTGTAGTGAAATATTTTTTTAGAAGAACTACACTTGATAATAGGCAACAATTTAGATTTGAAAAAAAAAATGATACAACATTCAGCTTATTACCTTTTCTATGCATTTACTAGTAACTCGCCCGTCATAAATGACGGTATCATATGTTATGTTCAATTGTCTGTTCTATCTCACTCTGTGAAACCTGTCTCTCTCTCTCTCTCTATGCTCTGAGTGCTCTCTATCTCACTCCCTCCCCCTCCCTCTACCCCCTCTCTCTTCCCCTCCCTTACTCCCACATCCCTCATTCTTTCCCCCTCCCTCTCTCTCTCCCCTCCCTCTCTCCCCCTCTCCTCCTCTCTTTCCTTCCTTCACTCTCCCATCCCTCTCTCTGCCCCTCATCTGTCTTTCTTCCACTTATACCACTCTCTCTCCCCTCTCTGCCTCTCTCTCCCCCTCCCTCTCTCCCCAATCTCTTTTCCTCCCTTACTCCCCATCCCTCTGCCTTTCTCTCTCCCTCCCGCCCTCTCTGCCTCTCTCTCACCCTCCCTATCTCCCTCCCTCGCTTGTGCACTTGTTGCGGTCGCAACTGCGTGTTTTTTCGCAGTGTGCAGATAGCAGTTGTAACACAAGAGCAGAGCGCATCTTGCAGGCGTTACTCACAACTACTAACTATTATAGTGATGCCACAGTCAACATTTTAGTTTCCATTGATCTGTGGGCGAGAATTGTACCTGGGCAATGGAAATGTGGCAGCTAACAGTGTCAGTATTTCCATTAAGACTCTCCTGAGACAGAAGCTACATAGAGCAATCCTATAATCAAAAGGGAACCCTGCAATAAAGAATGATTTCATGTAAAGGTGAAAAAAAAATCAAATTCTAACAGTTATCAAATTCAAAGCACTATACAGAAAAAATAGCCACAGTGGTCCTTTTAAATATTGTGCATTTCTTCAAAAAGGGATATTTCTGTTTAATTAAATAAAATAATATGTATATACAATTTAAACATAAATTCTAGCTTTATTTGCCTGGTCCATCCATCTCATTCATCATAGAGCCTTCTGTATCTCTGTACCCGATCTGCAACTGGTAGAGGTTGTAACTAGCCGAGTAAAGGAATTTATCATCATGTCTAGTCAGGCAAGTGGAATGAAACATTGAGTGTCAATTACCTAAAGCCACTGAGCACTTGTATGAGCTCAGCTTACACAGCTTTATCTCCACCAGTGCCAGAGGGGCCTGGAATGCCGAGTGGTACAAATGGATTGCAGGACCCTCAGGCACAGCAGGGGCCCACTGTGTCCCTATGTGTAGATCTAGCAACACACTACCTCATTATCCTACTATGGGTACATCTAAGTGGAAGGTTTATAAAACAAACCACACGAGCAATTACTTTACCAGCCCATCAGAAAGATTCAATCTCTTATGGTGTCAAAACAGAAGTGAAACTGAAATATAATTACTATGTTTAAATTATTGTTTTCATTTACAGTGCAAAGGTGCCCGGGTTTGAATGAAAACACGATTGAATGTAAAGATAAACTATAAATGTTATTACATGACACCTCAAAGGAAGAGAGAAATAAAAATGTATAGCTCCGGGGCATCTTGAGGCCTATAATTAAGATGATTATTATAGTGTGATCATTGTTAACTTTGTTTAGATAATTATTATATTGATTGTTGTTAGTAATAGAAGTAATCATAGTATTTATTAAAAACAAAGGTTTTATACTGAGTGTGGTAACCAGACTGCTAATGCAAGTCTATATAAGTGTCATAGTAGTAACAAAAGTAACACTGAAGACCTATCTTAATTATATAATCTATAGAAGAACTACACTTTATCATAGCCAACATGTTTTAGAATGTAGCAACAAAATAATAAAGCCTTTGATTTATTACATGTTTATGCCTCCCTCCTGCTTGCACCCTTTTTCTGTAACACCCTAAACTACTGCTGTTTTAGTTTTTTTTGCATACATTTACTTCAATTAGACTTGATGCTTCTAAATCATTAAGTATAGCCCATTCCCAGGGTTGCAGCCAGTGAAAGAAGGGCCCTGATGCAAAATTATTCTGTGGCCCCTACATGTTCCTGCTGGGAGTCAATAAGATATATATATATAGGGGGTCAAACAAGTTAGGATTCCCCATTCACTCAAGACAATTGTTACTAGTAGAGGGCATCTACCCTTCTGTGGGTCCTGGTGCACCAGCAGAAGCTCAGGCACTGGCCCTCTCTTCTGCAGCCAGCAAATTCAGGGCACCAGCCTTAAAGGGCTATTTACCTCACTGTGAGTGCTCTTCATGGTGTGAAAGAGCACAAGATTGTGTGTTAAAAGGAGCAATTTTTTATTTACACTAATAATGGATAAAAATATAAGCCTCCTGGCTGTTGCATGAGTAATAACAGATAGCAGAGTCCAGCATGCTGTGTGGTGATTTTCTATAGGGAAGACAGTGAGTGATAGCAGCTTTATCCATGGACTCAGGACTGCATTGGTCAGATAACTCATAACTGACCTGTTCAGGTGAGTCCAGCATTCCATGCCTGCACAGATACATTTGTCAAGGGTTCTTTTTTTCTTTTCTTTTGCTCTCTATTTCTACAGCACCAGAGTGAGCAGAGCACTGGTCTACATATACCAAATTCCAGAGAGAAACCTGCATTTCCTGCCATCAGAAATTTTAAAAATTAGATTTGTTCACTTCAGACTAAAAATGTAAGTAGTCTTACCATTGACTTGAATGGTACACACACCCTGATAGGCTCTGGTAATGCCACAGCAAAAGTATTTCTACATGCTTTTAGAAGATCTTATATAGTCCAAATTGTGCTGTATTAAGTTTGGGAATGCATGGACACCATTTTCACTGGCTTAACTGAACTGGTATAAGTGTAATACCAGATATAGACTTGAGATAAATTGGAAGGAAATCCTGTTTTAGCAAACCTAACCCAATAATTTAGCTACTACCTTCACTATTACTTCTTTGCTTGCATTGCTTGCACCTCTTTTTCACTGCATCTACCCTCTTCCTTAAAACCACTTCCTCATATACCAACAAATTTACCATTTACATCCCTCTCTCTCTTCTATCTTTACCTCAGCTCAGATCCTATTTGCTACCTAGTTTCTTAAAGATATTGCGCCTGATTCAACTGAGCTTTCACATGTTACTGTAGCCCGTAAGTGAGGTCGCAAGTTAATTTGCTATTCAATTGGTGTCTTTTTGCGGGCTCCAAACAGGTTACGAGTCACGGCCTTGAAAAAGTTGTGATGGTTGACGCGTAACTTACAGCCTCCGAAAGCCTTTGATCTTTCACTTTCGCAAGAGTTACGATGGCTAAAATTGCTCGATTTCCCCAAGCCCGCAAATGTTTTCACACCCGTAAATGGCAAAGGAAGGAGAAAATTCTACGAGTGCTAGAGAGTACCTGCAAGGGGGTTAAACACCTATTCGTAGCACTGTAAATGCAAATAAAAAATCAATACTGCACTGTAAATATCGGGGAAAGCGATGATAGACATTAGAATTAATTACACAACAGTCTCAAGCCCGCAAATCGGCAGTATATAAGATTTACTTTTATGATTCATTTTGGGGTTAAAACGATCTCGGGTTTCAATGTGGTAGTACATATCAGGCCACCCATATGGACTAGAACAGTGTTGGTATTCATTTTCATAATTCTTTATTTTGCAGGTTTGCGAGTCTGATCACATATTGGACCCCCGAACCTGATTGATTGACATGTAACCTCCATGTTTTACTGACGTAATAATGACAGTCTCATTTTCTATTGGCTGATTCGAAATAGGAGGTTACAGGCTTGCTTAATTGATCATGTTCTTGCCCTGAACTGCTACGAACCAGTGCATGGTTTACGGAGTCGGCTTTGGGCCAGTAACTTGCAGGCTTGCTTGTCACAACTGAAAAGTTAAAAAAAAAAAAAAATATATATATATATATATATATATATATATATATATTTACATTTAAAAACCTTGTACTTATAATTTGTGTTAACCTGTTTGCCTTCCCCTCTTGGGTACTGAAATGGAGGAACAAATGTATTTGAGTTGGTTTCTCTACACAATTGATAGCTACTGTATGTGTTTCCATATCCTTGACATCATGTTCACCTATGATTGACTGCGGTGCTTGTGTTACACAGAAGACCCACAGCCTGCGTAATGAACATTGTGAATCATGGCTCATATGAATATGTGTACTGCAGGTGCGGTGTGCCATCTGCATCAGACACATGCTCTGCTGGATCTGCTGTGCAGTGTGTGAGATCTGTGACATGTTCTCAGCAATGGTTGTTAACACGCAGTTGAGACATGGTCCAGGTTAGGACAGTATATGACACGCACATGCAGTCCTACAGAGTCTGTATCCACATATGTTGCAGTACGCACACTAATACATGTACTCTTGTTTGAATATAAAATCAATCTTGAGCTAATTGTGAATTGTACTTAGAATCAGTCTTAATTGCAGGTACTGGACAGACATTTCATTGATAACAATTATAATAATGATATGTTTGCTACCAGGATTTACATGGCTATTGATGCCCCATATATCTTTAGTCATAACCATAGGGCTTACAGTGCTATTGTCAATTATTTATGTGTGTGGGCAGGGGTGTAGGAGCCATAATAATGCTAAGGGGATACAGCTCATTATAGACACCAGCCATTAAAAAGCTTAATTATACATACATACAAACATAATAAAATCTGCAAGGGGTATTTGTCCACCCCATCACCATCCTCAGTTCATACACCCTGTCCTTTGCCACAGCCTCTTGCCCTCCCAACTTTGCTTGGGGTTCCTGGCCTCCCTGTACTCTCCCTGGGGCCGTTCCCTCATCCCCACTACCTCCCCCCCTTTTGGATCAGGCCCCTGACCCTCTGGCCAAACTCCTTGTGTGCCTACATCTGGGGACACATCCCTTCTCCCAACTGCTCTCCTACACCTGTACCTCCCCTCCCTAACCTGACTCTCCGTTTCTCCATACCTCTACCCCTCATCCTCTCCTCACTCTCCTCCTCTCCTCCGGTGTTCCCCCCTCTCTCCTCCTCTCCTCACTTTCCTCCTCCCCTCCTCTACCCTCCTGGAATTTATGAAATAAATATATGGATAAATCAATAAAATATATGTGTGTATGTGTATGTTTATGAGGTAAAACAAGAATTTGTGTATTATGTGTATTATAGTAATTGTATCGGGGGGTGGTAGGGGGTAGGTGGGGGTATGGAGGCGGTGTAGATGTGCTGTGGCCTACCGCTATGTATAGCTTTGTGTACGTATTAATCTATGTGTGTATTATGGGATTTCAGTAATTATGTGTGTTGTAAATTAAGGGTTGATATATCTTACTGGTCAAAATAGCAAAAAGCTCCCAAAACAGCTCCTTCTCTCCTATGTGCTCACTTGCTCAGCTGCAGCACAGTCAATGATTTACGGTTTCCGCGCCCTTTAAAACCCCTTTCTGCAGCGTAAATTGCTGTTCCCCGCTTTCTATTGGCTGTAAGGCCTGCGTCACACTCTGTGATTACGGGTTTGGATTGGAAATCTGGTTGTATCTATTCCAGCCCCCTAACAGTTGCGGCCTTGTTTAATTTAATCTCTCTGTAACTCCGCAAAATTTGGAATTTAATAGGGGCCTTGGTCTTAAATAATTTAGGTATCATAGGGATCGTGCTCCCAATTATTTAGCTACTAGAGTATTGCCCGTCAAAAAATTACGGCAATGAAATTGTAAGTGAGCTAATGCTGTTTGGTGTATAATAATCAAATAAATAATACATGAATAAATTAATATACTTTACCTATTTTGAAGTAATATATGCAGGAAGCATTGTGTTGAAGAGCTGGCAATCTCTTGTGCTGTGGAGCTGCTGTGTAAGCGTGATGAATGTGTGCAGTGTAATAGTGTGCGTGCGCGAGGCAAATCCGTTAGCGTAGCTGTGTACTTCCGCATTGTATAAGTTATTGTTCTAAAATGGCGGCTAATGTGTGGCATGCGGCTGTGGTGGAATATCTGTAGCTGTTTTGTGGTGTTTTGCGTGTTTGTGGTGGTGTTTTGCGTGTTTAGAGTCCTGTAGCCTTGTTTTCGTTTTGTTCGGTGGCCATTTGTTCTCTCGCTTAGGTGATTTTCGGGTGTTTAAACTCCGAAATTTGGACTTAAATCGCAGTGTAACTTTACTTGCAGAGGTCCTGGGTGCACCACCTTGCTGTGGGTAAGCTTTTTATATGTTTGTTGTGTGTATTTATTGTGTTTGGGGTCCTTGTTTTCGAATCTCGTATGTGGTTTTCGGCAATTCCTTAGGTTTTTGGTGGTGTTTTGCGTGTTTAGAGTGCTGTAGCCTCGATTTCGTTTGTTTCGGCGGCCATTTTTTCTCTCACTTAGAGAATTTTTTAGTGTCTAAACTCTTTTATTTTGAGTTAAATTGAGGTGTAACTTCAGTTTTTGAGGTCCTGGATGGTCCCGCTTGCTGTAGGTAAGCTTTTTATGTATGTGTTGTGTGTATTTATTGTGTTTTTCATTTTTCATGTCCGCGGGTTGCGGCCGATTTTTGCAAGGTCGTAATTGGTCGTAACGTGTCTCGTACTTTTTTGCGAGGGCTGCAGTTGAGCAACGGCTTGCATGCTCACAACTATATATGTGATGCCCATCATTATGTCCCTTTGAGGCTGTGATATAATAATATCAGGATATTCAATTTTCTTGAAATGGTCACACGATCAATATTCAAAACCCTGCCCTATCACAAAATAACACAATTAAAGATCCTCACTGCACCAGATATTCAGCGGTTTAAAGGGTCCGTCGATTCCTAATTTTGCCTATTCTTAACTACACGAGCAAGAGCAGAGTAGGGAATCCTATCTATTTTGTTAATACCTTAATCAGAGGGGAATCGGACCCTTTAAACTGCTGAATTGCTGCAGTGAGGAACTTTAATCATGCTATTTTGTGATAGGGTTGGATTTTGAGTTTTGATCGTGTTACCATCACACAAGACGGGCAGATGCTTCCACAAACAAATATTTGTACCTCATATATGGATTTTTCCCTTGTATCTTCTAAATAGCTATCACTTGCCATAACCAAGTGGTATAATGAAATTTCATGATACAGAAAAAAATTGAACTCTCAGTGTACATATTCTTTACAATATTATTAATGCAATTTTTTTCATATTTATTGCTCAAAAACAGAGATGTATTTAATGTTTGTGCTCCATTAGTTCCATACAAATACTCTGTGCTAGCCCACAAAACATAGGTTTGGGCATTATCCATATAATGGTAATAATATCCCGATTACAGATATTATCCCTTAATATCAACATTATTCATATTACTGACATTATCCCTAGACAATTTTTCAGGTTTACTTACCGAGAGAAGTGTTATTGCATAAAGAAATGTGTGTGCATTTGGAGATGCTACTATACAGCATTGCAGCTTACTTCCCCCTCAGAATCTACTGCCCTAGGCCTGGGCTTCTTGGCCTAAGAAAAAGATTGCTAATATTTATCTGTAAATTCATGTATTCTCTCATAAGGTATTGGCCTGAATGTCATTTCTCATCACATGATATATAGAGCCACTGAAAATATATCTATGTGAGACTTTAGAGGCGGTTGGGGATATAATGCCATATATGCATGGCCGGATTACTCATTATATGAAATGTTTCAGTTCATAGACTGGCTGCTAGGGGGTAATCACCTAGAACAAGACAGTTACAACAGGAAAGGGAACTTACACGTATAGAAACGGGTCTGTGGAGGGGCTGCTCCACTTCACTGCCTAAGGGCTCCAAAAAGGTAGATACGGCCCTGCATATATGGTGTGTTTCTTAAGGTTTAAATGATGATTCAAAACAATAAATCATTCATTACAAGTATTTGCACAGATGTAAAATGTATACAAGTTGTGCACATTACTTCAGGATATGGAAATGAGGCTTATTCTTATACATGCTCCTGTAACATCAAGCCTACTGCTTAAAGGGGAAGTTTCATTTAAACACAAGTTGCTCTTATATGAAAGAGTTCACTTATAAAAGTTCAAACATATGGATAAAATATTAGTGTTTTTTTGTTATAAGTTCTCTGTATATTAGAAGTAAGCATAACATGAATTTAACTGTTACAGGTTAAAACTCTCCTCCAATCGTATTGGCTCTTGAGCTAGCTGTTGAACTTTTGAATGAACCAATCTGCTTACAGAGCTCAGAGTCAGTGACAAAAAATAATAATTAAAAAAAAGGAAGATTCCACTCTTCTTAATCATGGAGGAGCAACTGACAAACTAGGCAAATTCCACGACTTTCATATAAACATCTAATATAAAATAAACACATTTTTAGGTAAAAATTGCAGTTTAAATTATTTTTTAAATGACCAAAAAATGATTTTAAAAAGTATAATACAGACTGTTTTTCAGAATCATTCAGGGATTTTTTTGTTTTATACAAATAGATGAATTATCATAAATGTCTGCACTTAATTTTAAGAAGCCTCTAGATAGAGTAACAGATTATCATCTTTTAGAACCTCCCTCTTTCTTCCTGTTTCCTATTATGTAGGTTGCCATGTTTTACAGCTGTGACCTAAAACCATGCCCACAGGGGAGGGGCTTAAAATTACTAGTGCCTCATGTAGAACTGCACTGGTAATGTGCAGCCCCTCCCCTGTAGCCATGACTTTGAGTCACAACTATGGAACATGGCAGAGAACAGGAAGAAAGAGGGGCTGATAAGAAACTATCTTGTTAGAAGTAAGTGAAGTGTATTTTGATGACAATTACATTGAGGAGGATACAATTAATTAAATCACCTAATTAAAATATTTATATAAACCAAAAAACTAGAGTTCCTTTAAATATACTATTTATTTAAATAAAATAATTAGTAGAGTAGAGTAGGGAGTAGTGTAGGGTAGGGAGGAGCAATTAAGTACAAGAATGATAGAGGGGAACATGACAGTGTGGAGGTGGCAATAACAGATATTTTTTATCAGTACCACCAAAATGTCTTTGTGGAAATTAAGTTACATTCTGTACTCATGTTTATCGATACAAACCCTGGGGGTTTCATCTACTTTCATGGATGGAAAAGTTGGTCCAATCCGTAAATTAAGTTTGTAACTGTAATACTACATGATTAATTTGGAATGGGAAAAACTAAGTTAAAAAAGTGCATTGCTCAGTCTGAACATGGTAGGTCCAGATATGATATAATGCAAAACATTTACTTCTCTGTAATAGCTCTTCATGGTGTTAAAGAGCATAAGATTGTATGTTAAAATTATCTATTTTTTTCATTACACGAATAATATTGAAACAATATAAAGCTTTCAGTCTGTTTACATATAAAGTGTATCCTGCCTACTGGCTGTTGCATAAGTAATAACAGAGTGAGCAATGAAGAGAGATATTGATAGCAGTTTTTTCTCTGGAATAAGCACTGCACTGACTAATTAACCCATAACTGACATGTTTAGGTGATTCCAGCATTCCATGCTCTGCACTGAAAGATTTGTTTAGGGTTTTTCCCTTTTTCCTCTGCGCACTAAGCACAGTTGTAGTTGCAGGTCTGACTCTGGGCAGTCAGTGACACATGTAAACACAGATTTTATTTGATTACTAAATCTTAAAGTATTTCAACTTGCTTTTAGGATATCTTTACTGTGATGTGGTCCAAAATGTGCTGAATTAAGTGGCCTTTTAATAACATGTACTATCAAATGAATGTTACTGAAAGACAGCATTTTCCTATAATAAACTATCATTCATTTGCAATTTTAACAGTCAGTCAGCCTTTCTAATCCACCTACTAAGGAAACTTAGCGGCTGGAACAAAAGACTTCAAATTCCATGATGCTTAGCTGCAGAAACTGAATCCCATACACAGCTACAATGTTGTGGCTGCCTCTGATTGGCCACAACTAATTATAGATTTTATGCTGATTTAGCTTGGATATTCAGGGGCATTGCTTATCAAAATCAACTGCCAGAAAACTGGAGAAAGTTTGCAAACTTTAGGATAAGTTTAGTAATGTTATTTTGGGATTTTTTCATGCAAAAATGTTTGCATACACTTCTATCAGATGCATTCATAATCCAAGAAACTTCATATATACCTTAAAGGGTGTAAGTGGAGCTTTGGGTAATGACCGGGAAGTGACTAGATGAGTGGGTAAGGATTTTGCCTGAAGTGTTACATTCTAGAAACGTTCAAGGCATGAGTCAAATAACATGTTAGAAGTGTGATTGTGGAGAATTTGTCACTAATTAGAGACTCCCTGTTAGGAAAATTACGAACAATAAACTGCACACAAAATAGATCAATGGAAAGAGTTTATCTAAAGAGACAGAGACACAATCATCTAGAGAGGGTACAGGACACAAACAGACGGTGAAGAAAATCAACTGCACTATATCTGACACTGACTGTCTGGTGAAGATCTGCCCATTACAGTTTACAACATCATGAACCAGGGAAAATAAAAATAAAAACTTTTATTATTAGCAATAAAATTAGTATTTGAAGGAAAGAAATCAATGTACCGTATTTTTCGCCCTATAAGACGCACCGGCAGATAAGACGCACCTAGTTTTTAGAGGAGGAAAACAAGAAAAAAAAATCTGAATCAAACACAAATACACTTTACACACAGATACACACCTACATTACACACAAATATATATATATATATATATATATATATATATATATATATATATAGATACATATACATACACACATAAATATACATACACATACATACATGCACACACATACATGCACACACATACATACACACACATACATATACATACACACACATACATACACACATATACACATACACATACATATACATATACTGCAGCATTTGGGAGCATTTGGGAGCCCTTGACCCTCCCTGACCCTCCTGATCCTCACCTTTCTTCTGATCTCTGCCATCTTGATCTCACCCCAGCGCTTCCTACCAGCACTCCTCGTGTACTGCAGCGTTGCGTGTGTGACGTCACTAGGACGCACCGGCCGACGCGATGCTGGTAGGAAGCGCTGGGGTGAGATCAAGAGGACAGAGGCAGTTTGAAAAGGTATATTCGCCGTATAAGACGCACCAACTTTCCTCCCCCAGTTTTGGGGAAGAAAAAGTGCGTCTTATACGGCGAAAAATACGGTAGCTTTAAAAAACGTAAAATTGATCTTTAGTGTTCATAAACTATGACGAAGTTGTCTCTCCACTCCTAGGGCCTCATTCTATTATCGGACGTAAATCGGCCGTAAGGCTGCGATTCCTTGCGGGGCTCCCGTTACCTTGCAATTCTATTAAACAGCCCCGCAAGGATCTCCTCTTACGGCCGGCCGCATATCTTGCAACCGGCCGTAAGCTCTGAAATCTTAAAAGTCAAAAATAAATTGAAGACAGCACTGTAAAGTTCTGTAAATGCTAGGGATCATATTGGGGGACATGAGGATTAATAGTAACCCCCTCTCAAGCTTGCACATCAGCCCAAACCCGAGTTTACATTAACTGTTTATTTTCCGGCCGCAGCGTGGCCGGGTCTGAGGTGCTCCAAGCACTCGGGACTTTTTACATGGATATTTGTCATATATTAAAAAATAATTTTTTTACGGATTTGAGAATAGGGGAATGTTGTGCTATTTTTGCTAACACCTACAATCACTTTATAGTCTCCTCAGAGTGCAGGATGGCTTTATTTGGGCTATATTTCGTGCTTAATTGGTGCTAGCGGGACCTTTTTCCTGCAAGTAAGCTGCGGCTCGGTTTTAGCCTTGCAGAGAGGTTTCCCGTAGCAATTGAATAGCAACCCGGGCTTTTCTTGCGGCCGAAACTCTTGCAGCCGTTTTAGATCAAAGGCTTTCCTCCGGTGCGAGCGGCCGCAAGGGATAGCAAGGCGCCGGCCACAAGCCTGCCGGAATACCCGGCCGGAGGGGAATAGAATAACAGAATAGCTTGCTGCCGGTCCTTGCGGCCCCGCATCTCCTACGGCCGATAATAGAATGAGGCCCCTATTATGGATCGATCTGAATGGAGAGGATCCAAATTTATTTCTGATCAGTCTAGGTATTCTTGTCAATGAACAACTCTTGAAGAATTCGAAAATAGCAAAAACATATCCTGCTAGCTTGGAGTCGGAGGAGTTGTGCAGAGTTTATCATCTGTGGGAGGAAGAGTGAGGAAGGGGGGAAGAGCAAGTGGGAAATGTGCTATATCATTGAAACTCAGAAGTAGGCAGCTGTTACTGTAGAAATATAAATGCAATCTTTACTGAAGTATCATGGATGCCTCCAAAGACCGGCACAGGTATCCATTTTTTCGAATTACTATCATTATGACATTTTCCCAGCCGAATTATGCTCTTAGAATCAATTTATATATTTATTCATAATACAGTAATCCTTTACAGCCAATGGACATCACTGTCAAGTCACTGCTATTAAAAGTTAACTTTTAATCCCACTCAATATCAGTAATAATTGCAGTCACTATAAGTACAGACAAAGAGTAGGGATTATAAATGAGCACTGCAAAGGTTCATACTCAGTGATGGAGCTGGTGAATGGAGTGACCCACTGCAAAATAATTTGGGGCCCCCTTCCAATTTCTCTCTACAAGCCAAAAGTATATGTAGATGATTAGGACAGCCTAGGATAATCAGATCACCTTTCTATAGAGTCCTGATTTATTCCCAGCCCCTGTTGCTGGTAGCAGAGAATCCCTACCAGAGCTTTGCACCTGCTGCACCAAGATTAGCACTGCCACTGTCACGTCCAAATAAAGAAATTGGGGTAATGGACGTTAACTGAGATATTTATATGCAATTACTTTTTCCCAATACAGTTAGTTTCTTGTTTCCTAGATCAAGAAGTTCTTGGGTAGATGAAGAGTTTGGCACCCTCCAAACAAAAGAAACAACATTTAAGTTAAATGAATAAAGAAAGTTTAGAATGAACTTTTTCCATGTTTGTGAAATTTTATGTAAAATAATAACACACATATACTGGATAGCAGGGAATCTGAAGGAAGGACGCAAGGAGTAGCTCTCTGTTTGATTCCAGGTAGATATCACTGACTCTTATTTACCAAGAAGCGGCGCAGCTTTATCTCAATGGGCACAGCCAGGAAGTGACTTCATCAGGCTTAAAGACCAATCAGCTCTGCACGAAGGACCATACGAATATGCTAAAACTCATTCACTATTTCTTCACCAGAGTAGTATCTCAAACTGATATTTATTCCTTGAATGGAAAAGTTCGAAGAAAATAAAAAGGCGAGAAAACAGGGAAAGATGAAAGAGAGAGAAAAGCATGAGTGGATAGTATTAGAGGGGTAGGTACTGTATAGCTAGGCAGTAATGGTGATAGCAAGAAGGGAGGAAAGATGGAAAAAAGTGCATATTAAGAGAGGTGACAGTGAAGAGAGGAAGAGGAAAGTGGTGACAGTAAGAGGATAGGTAGAGAGAGAATGGGAAAAATGGGAAGCTGTTTATTTCATGTGATGCAGCAGAGATCCTGATCAGTTCCTGAGACATTGAGTCCATTGTCTTGAGTGCAGCCACCTCCAAAGGAAGACACTGTATGCTTCCTGGGTTTCTTTTTTATCGGGTGACTGCACTCAACACAGTGGACCCAATGCTTCAGGGGGGTTCTGACTATTTGTTTATCACTAAAATCGCATGCAGATCTTGCATGTATGCAAAGCATCTTAGAGCTAATTGTTTTTCAGTTGTTCAGTCATGTCCCACTCTCCATGACCATATGCACCTCAGGACGCCAGTCACATCTATACGTTATGACTCTGGTTGTGCTTATCCATAAGGTTTTGTTGCCAACAATACTGTAGTGGGTTGCCAGTTCCTTCTCCAGTGGGCCATTATTTGTTTGACTTCTCTGCTATGACCTGCCCATCTTGTGTGACTCGAGCAGTAGAAGTACACCATCCCCTTCACCACGACAAGGTAGTGATCCAGGCGGGGCTAGAGATAATAGGTTATTTTAAATAAAGACGAAGCATTTATGTTTATTTTGGTGCTCCTTAAATCCTGATTGCATAGGCAGTAACTTAGTTCATCTACATGGCTGGTGCTCTACTTGTTTTTTATGGATTTTATTTTTCCAATATATATATATATATTTCCAAAATACCCTAACTAACCTCTAGATGGCAATCTATAACTGTGTTTCCTCTTATTCAAAAAGTATAAAGGCAGGGTGACATTAGTTATTACTTCAGATTAACTATTTATTGAACCTTTCTGTGCAGTAGTTTTCCCATAATTTGTGTGAATAAAATGTTGCATAAATGGGCACAAGTATCTGACTGGGCTAAAGCTGGGGCTGGCTTCTTCTAAATAATATTAAACTGGTGGAATGTAACATGTTTTATCGTCTTGGCTATGTCACATAAAATACACCGCAAGGCTTTTTTTTAGATTGTCTGCTACCAAAATTAAGAGGATGGGGGGATGGAAGATTTATAATTGATTTGTAGACGTACTACTTTACATAATGGAAGGTGGATACGTGGCATGGCATTCCAGTGAGAATGGTAGGACCAAACATAGTAAGATAATTTAAGAATTCCTGGTATATGCACAAGGTTATATGCATATGCCGGAGGCTTTTATGGAGATTGGAGGACTGACTGGGAGTTTCCAACCGTCTAGTTATTAGTATTTTTGGACAGAAGAATGAAGCTGTCCAGTTGGGAGTGTTTTATTGTTTATAAAACCTTTGAACCTTTGACCCTGGTGTGTGCTTGTTTGCACTTTGTCTTTCATGACAAAAACTGGATGTGGGCTTTCCCAAGGGAAGCAGTTGTTACCGCCACAAATTATCACTATTCCCCACCCCTCCAGAGGCTGACTGGTGATCACCTATACAACGGCTGGATGTATACATAATGTAATGGCCAACTATGTACACAGTGCTGATAACATTGGAAGGGTATAGCAGACCACGTTATCCAGAAAGATAAATGTGTCCTTTAGATATAAAAGATAACTGGCTTTGGTTGGAGTTGACTTGAGTGTGAACTTGAACCTTTCCTCCAATGGAGCAACTTCTCCATAATATTATTTAGAAACCCCTCTAGAGGGATGCAGAACTGGTCAGGCAATTCTATGAGTTCTGGTGAAATTAACAGAGTAAGAGTAGGCAGCGATGGTTCTGGAAAGTTACACACAGGTCACAATTTAAGGATTTCCCTGATGTCACTGACACATTCTGAGTGATACATCAACATCCGGAGTGCTCAGTAGGGAATTCCTCAAATCTTAACCTGTGTGAGGCTCTCCAGTAATGGTCATGCTTTAGGATTTCTGACCTGGACTCATAAAAATAGTAAGAGATGACATAGGGAAAGAGATGGAAAGAGTGAGGGGGCAAGAAGGGCGATAGAGGAAACAGGGATAGTAAGAAAGATGAGTTTAAAATCAGACAATAGTAAGAAATGGGATGGAATGAGGAAAATGGAAATGGTAATAAAAGAGGAAGAGGGGAGCGATACAGGGGAAATGGATGGTAAGAGTAAGAGCGGAGAGGGAGAGAGGGAAGAAAAGTATAGGTGAAAGTAAGATAGAAGACAGGGCAAGAGGAAAGCAAGACAAAACGTGGGTGGATAATAAGATAGAGGGATAGGGAGAGATAGGCAGAAATGGCGATAGCAAGAGCGGAGAGAGAGGAAAAATAGTTTATATTAGAAGAGGTGACAGTGAAGAGGGAAACCGGAAAGTGGTCATAGTAAGAGAGAGGAGATTGGGTAAGAGGGAAAGAGAAGAACATAAGAGGAAGAAGAAAGAACAGTGTAAGGATGACAATGCTTGGGGCATCATAACAGAGTGTTTTGAAAGGAAGGAGGAAAAGGATTATTTTGCTGAATGGAACCAGGTATCTGTCTCCAATAATAATGTCTCTGCTAGACTCATCTACCACACTTAATACTTGCAGCACTTCTACATCAGTCACTCCACTGCCTTCCCATAGCCTCCAGAATAAAATGTAAAATGATGACCCTAACCTATAACGCCCTCAACAAATATGCACCCTGCTATGTCTCTGCTCTTCTCTTAAATTACTCTCCCATCCACCCTCTATGCTCTGCTAATGAACTTCTTCTTTCCACCTCTCTTATTAACTACTCTCAGGACTTTTCGTGTGCTGCCCCTATTCTATGGAAATCCTTGCCTCGCTCCACTAGACTATATTTCTGTCTCAAAACCTTCAAAACTAAAGAAGCTTATCACCATCAACCGTAACATACACATCTATCATCCCCTGTACCACACCCGAACCCTTTAGACTGTAAGTTTGCAAGTTTTAAATCTTCTTAGGTGCTTTAAGGAAAGCACTATGTACGTTTGATTTTAAGCTCCATAACAGGGCCCTCCATTCTTTTGCTATTAAAACTGTTTTGATTTATACTTAACCCCTTTATAGTACTACAGAATATGTTGACGCATTACAAATAAAGGATGATAATATTTATTAATATCCACGGCATTGCACTCTACTTTAATCTACTCTTCTGAGTACCCAAAATCCTACTGTGATAAATAGCTCCCAAAGTTGTTTTATGAATGATCATATTTATTAATATCCAGTACATTCCACTCTACATTCATTAATCTTTAAGAAGTTGAATTGTTGGAGTGCAGCTGCCTCTCAGTCTGTTCCAGCTCACATCACTCTGAGTACAGAAAGGTAATTTGGAGAGGAGGGGTTAGGAATCAGCTCTGAATGTGCCTGATTAGCTCTGAGTCTCTCTTTATCCACCTTCTTGCCTATAATTGGCTGGCTCTGCTGCTTTCTTTTCCTTTTCTTCTTGCTATCAGATGAAGTGCTCTCTAGGCAGGAGCAGCTGGGGAGCTGGAGAAGTGTCCTAAGTGCCTGGGAAACTGCCACCTCAGCCTGGAGACCAGGACCTGGGACCTCATCCATACTGTGACATTAACATCAGGCATTTGCATTTTAATCACCTTTACTAATGATTGTACAGGTAACTTATTGCATTACTTCAATTACTTTTTAAAATCTCAGAATAGCTTGTTCAGTACTATATATACTATATTTTTGACATATATTATTTTTTAGAATAATGTATATATTACATATTATATTTAGCAACAATTTACATTGCATGCTGTATATGTTATTACCATATAGTTCTCCATCTATCTATATAATACTGTGTATTATTTTGAATTAAATTACACTGCTGATGTACAAAGCATAGGAAATCCCATATATAATGAGTCAAACATGGAGTTTACAATGGTATTCATCCATAGCCTACTCATCAAATACTGTAAAACTTTAATAACATTGACAAGATGACTTCTTAGATTAGCTAGTGTTGCAAGTTTTTGATAAACTCTGTTAAGGATACTCCATAATCACATTTTATTTAATTAAGGTATATAAAAATATGCTGTTATATAATGTTTTTTAAAAAATCTTAAAATTACAGAAGTTGGTGATTTTCTTGCTCAATGCAAAAAAATACCAGATTTCAGATTCTGCATTAGTAAGGACAGGTATAGTGTGCCTTTATTTGAGAATGTATGTAATTTACCTCTATATAAGGTTGACTACAAGGAGGAAATGCATTTTTATTTTGTACTAATATATGCAGTGAAATTCTTAAATAAAGTAGAGAAATTAAAAGTAATTATATATTTCTGTATTATCACATACTGCAGTTAGACTAATTCATTCTTTAAGAATGACTAGTATAATACTTGAGAAAGACATCTGATACAGATTGTATTTTCTGTGGATGAATGACAGAATTTGATAGAACTACTCTAGACTAATTCAAGTTGACCATTTAGCACTATTTTCGTAAGGAATTTTAAAACAGAGATAGGAAATTCACAAAACTGTTCGTAAAAAGGACTATATCACACTTTGCTAGTAAGGAATGAGGCATGAGAAGAACAAATAGGCAGGTAAACGTTATTTTACAAATATATCTGATATTACAAACATATCTACAATTTTTGCTTTTATTAATAAAATGTTTATTGCAATATTGTTTATTATCTTGTGCTATAACATTACAGTGGCTCTTTAAGGTTGCTCTTGGATATATAGATAGCAATAATGCAGTGCCTTGGTTGCTTGTTTAAACATGGCTGTTGAGAAGTAAGTGGTTGTATCTATTAGTTACTTTTTACTACTGATGTTGACCTGCACTTAAGGGTATTTTCATGACTAATCTCCGAGCAAGGTTAGCAAAGGTTATGAGTCAGTGGTTTGTTTGAGTAAAGATTATTTTGTACACTCAAGGGATGGGTCTCTTCTCAAGAATTCTTCACTGAAGGTGTTTTTTGCCTGAAGCTACAGATTTAAGAAAAATCTACTCATCCGTTTTGTGGTTGATGGGTGGAATCCCATGGTGGTTGATCCTGGTGTGTTTTGGGGATTACTCCTCCCGCCAACACTTTAAGCTCAAATTGAAGTATATTCTATCCAATTTACCATTTTTCTTTTGTATATTACATCATGGCATAAAAATTGAATAATGATATGCAAATGCTTAATTGTAAATGGAGTAGAAAAAAGGGATACTAGGACAAAAAGATTTACAGTTGGATGGTAGAAGGTTGATGGATGCTTTGTGAAAATTCTACTTTCCAAAAAGATTGGTAGATGAATGGAATGGTCTTCTGGCAAAAGTGGAAGAAACAAAGAATTTGAAGAAAGAGGGGTACTAACCATTTAAGTGTTGAACAAAACTTAAAAAAATTGCTTTGCATTTGTTGTTGTTTAGTAGTCTTGTCCGACTCTCTGTGACCCTATGGAAGTAGTACGCCAGGGACATCTTGTGTTTGGTTATGCTTATACATAAGGTTTTCTTGGCAAAGATCCTGGAGCGGGTTGCCCCTTCCTTCTCCAGTGGACCGCAATTTGTCTGGCTTCTCTGACCATCTTGGGTGACCCTACAATGGTATACCTTAAAGCTTCATTGAAGTACACAAGCCCCCTCACCATGACAAGGTAGTGATCCAGAAGGGGTATGTTGCAGTAGCAAATTACATTTTACAATTTTTTTGCTTTTATTTTATTTTTATTTTTTTATAGATTTGATGAAAGACAATAAAACAGAGAATGATTCATAAATAAATCAATTGATAAACACGTAATATCATTTGAGCTTTAAAAAGCTAATGTTTTCAGCAAATTAAAAAGAGTTCAACTTGTCATTAACGCTAAGAGGATTAAGGCAAAGCTTTGTAGGTTGCTATAATGGGCAGGATACATATTTGATTGTATGCATTGTTTTTATGTTTCTATTTATGTGTGCACATTTTTGGTATTCTGGTTAAAATTGGGGGCATTTTATTAAAGGAAGATAGATATTAAAGAATAAAAAGTATATTTATTACCTTTATGTTGCATGGTCTCTTGATCTATAAGGCGTACACAAGAGGCCACGACTTCAGTTTGGAAGTTGAAGATTCATGAATAATTCAAATTCTTCTTGATAGATGAGAGGAACAGAAGTGGTAGGACCAAATTCAGTAAAGGTATTTAAGAACATCTGGAATATTCATGCCACTGTTCTTGAGATTGATTAAGGGGCCTTAGATAAAATTGACAGATTTTATGGGCCTATTTGTTATCAAAATGTATAATTCTTTGGCATTCTACGGTGGCCTTGTACAATGTTAGTCTTTGACTTACCCAAGTAACATTTTCATTGTATCTTGTAGAGTCGAGGTGAGTTAAACAGGCGCTGTAGTCAGTACCTAATCCTTCCATTTCCATTGGGATCTTATAAAGATCTTCCTATCTGACATGTCTCGTCTTACGATGAGTGTTCCTTGTTCCTTCCAATGCTTGTTCCTTGAAGACCACAATGTATAGGGCCAGGACAGGATACAACTGCATAAATATGTAGTAAATTGAACTGATATTTTTTTTTATCTTACTGAATAGTGTTTGTCCATTATCAATACTAGTTCTTTACAGTAGCAAATAATAAAGATATTGGACTATAGTGTCTCCTTAATCAATTGGACAATCCTTTATTATTTCAAAACACCCTAAAACTTCTGAGTTTGGATAAAAAGAAGAACTTAGGAATTTGAATTATGAACCTTACTGTTAACATTATTTGGTAATTGGTCCCTTTTTATAAATAGGCTCATGGAATAACATAGAAATTCAAGTTAAATTAAATGTATTACCTTGTAGACAAATAGCTGATGTAGACTTTTGTACAGTAAACCTGCTATTCCTTCAGCTTAAGCATTATATGTATAATGATATAATAATAGCTTGCAGACAGATTTAGCAGTAGTCATTTTTAAATTAAAATTAATGTTCAGAAACAAAAGAACCTTTAGTTTACAACAAAGGGATTTAATGAACAGGAGCCTTGAATATGATTTAAGATTTTTTGTGTGTCTGGAAATTGCTTCCAGGAGTCTGTTGGAAACGTTTCAGAAGTTGGATTAAAGTCTATTCATTGTAAATATAATAAGGCTTCAAGCTTTTGACTACTTGGAGCAGTTTTGTAAATCACAGAAACAAGGCAATGTGAGCAAATACCCTTTTAAAGGGATAGTGACAGGTCTAAGTTGCACAGCTTTATTTGAAACTGACATTGCTTGACAATTGGACCTCCATCATGCTCTCTCTATTGAAGTTTTGCTTTGGGAAAATCATCAGAGGGAGGGTTAAAGGAATTTTTTCACCCCAAAACCAAGTTGTTTTTTTAAGTTATTCCTAAAGAGCATGAAAAACGAGTTATGAATTGTATCAACCATTTGTTTCTAAAGTGAAAAGTTCCTAAGAAAATCACCATGGTCTCGTACGCTCTAACATGCAGGCCATTTTGTATCGGCTTATATTGATGATAGATATGAAATATTATTATATATTTATTCACTGATGTAGCCAAGTAACAATGTATTATTTATTTATTTGTATGTAGATTAGTAAAAGGGAGGCACATACGTCAAAACCATTTTATTTCCGGTTAAAATCCCAAACCAGATACATTTCATCCTAAACCCAAGTTATTATGATGTTATAGCATGAGTTTATTAATAAAACCAAAAATAATGTACTAATCGGCAGCACAATCAATGTATTATTAATTGAAATCAGTCAATCGGGATGCGGAATATGTTGGCGCGTTATAAATAAAGGTTAATAATGATAATAATAGTTGGTGACATGATGTAAAGAGATATAATTTACAACTAAATTACACCAAATACAATTATTAATAGTTATAATTGTTGTTATAGTTGAGACAATACATAACGAATATTGACTTGTCATTAAGTTTTTTCTAAGAGGTGGTAGCCACTGGGCTTACTACATTGAAGTAGCAAATTAAGGCCTCAATTACATGACCCTTTCTAAAATGATTAATTTGCCCAGCGAGAGAGAATTCAACCTAATTATAGGTACTATTATACTGTACTTATCCCACTAATTGTAACAGTCAATAATGGCCCTAACTCATCTCATTACCAAACTGCTCGCTAAACCTAACCAGCCAATGAGAATACTGTAATGCATTGTGTGCACACTAAACTAACATGAACACACCCATCAACATGACCACACTAAACTCCTGCAAAGCATTAACCGTAGGTTTCATTACATCAGTGGTTCTCAACCTGTGGCTCGCGACTATGGGGGTCGAATGAGGATTTGCCAGGGGCCGCCTAAATCCATCAGTAATTTGTTTTTTTGTCTATTCTAATCTGTATTTTTATTAAAATATTAGCTCTACAGCTGAAGCTTCCAAGTTGTACCTAGGGAGTGACTTAAATCTCTTCAGCTGCTAGTTGTAGACCCTTCCTCAGTGGTAGCAAAACAGTCCCACCACCTACTCTTACTTGGATTTCAAAAAAGCTTACAGTTTCTTTCAACACAAACTAGGGATGTGTTTCTGCCAGACGCATGAGGCATAGGCCTAGGGCCATACATTATGAAGATGCAGTGCAGTACATTGAAATATGTTTGTATATTCACAGAAATGTCTATATGCAGTTATATTTCAGCGTAATTGACGCTTTCTGACATACCATATGACTTTACATAAATTCACAAACATTTATGATTTGAGATATAGAAATTGTAGAGGAGGAGCTGCAAGTCGGGAGTGGGGAGCACAAACCTGAATGACCTAGACCAGCATAAAACCAAAGTACACCCATGACACAGACTATTCTAAAGGCTTGCAACCTTTTACCGTTTTTAATGGTAACATACCATGTTATTTCTTATGTCTTAAAGACTTGACATATTCAATTGATTGTTTTTGATTTAAAGGGAGTCAGATACCAAAGCAAAGTGTTGATTAATAAGAAATCAGATTCATCTTGCTGTGCACAATGCTATGTCAGAATAGCTATATGTTATCCTTAATGTGAAATAAATTAAAATATGAAATAAAGAAATCAAAATAAGATTCCTAAATGTCAGGAAATCTTATGACTGTATGATTTGTGTGCTTTTTATCTTTATCATGTTGCCCAGTCAAACAAATACTTAGTTTATGAATATATCAATACCTTCTCACACAGATGAATTAGTAGTATAGAAATAACATAATGTAATTTGTGAGTATTTCATGCTAATGGATGACCATTGCAATACGGAAAAGAAATTCAGGCATGTCTAGTTATACCCTCATGATTAATGAAGCCTAGAAGTACAAAGAATGGGCATCATAGGTAGGACTGTTGTTTCTTGGATTTTTATATATTTCTACATTCAGTGGAAGAAGTGCCCTTTGTTGACTCTTTTTGGCACCAATAATAAATACAAAAAAAATTAAGGTATTGGAATGGGCACCAGAGACGAAAGAAAAGAGAGAGGCAGGGGTTGAAATGATGGGGAAGAGAATGGAAAAAAAGAGGAGAAAGGTACCATAGATGAGTAGTGAGGTGAAAAGGCAAGCAGCAGAATGAGAGATGGACACAAGTTATGGATTGTTTCAAAGAGCAACTAATTTATTGAGGTCAAATTATGACCCCACATACCATATATGCTCGAGTATAAGCCCACACGAGTATAAGCCGAAGCACCTATTTTACCACCAAATACTGGGAAAAATTAGTGACTTGAGTATAAGTCGAGGGTTGGAAATGTGCTGCCCCCTGTGTCCCTCTTGTGCCCTCTGTGTCCCTCTCTTGTGTGCCCTCTGTGCCCCTTTTTTGTGTCCCCCCCTCTTTCTCCCCCATTTCTCTTCCCCCTCTCTCTCCTGTGTCTCCCCCCCCCTCCCCGGTGTCTCTTTCCCTCCTCTCCCACCCCTGTGTCTCTTCTCCATCCTCTCCCTTCCCTGTGTCTCTTCCCACCCCTCTCCCTCCTCTATGTCTCTTTACCCCCTCTCCCTTCCCTGTGTCTCTTCTCCCCTCTCCATTATCACCCTCATCAACCCCCTCCTCATCCTCTCTCCTTATCCCCCTCCTCAACCTCCCTCCTCAACCCCACTTCTCAACCCCCCTCCTCATCCTCAACCCCCCTCCTCAACCTTCCTCCTCAACCCCACTTCTCAATCCCCTTCCTCATCCTCAACCAGCCTCCTCAACGCCCCTCTTCATCCTCAACCTCCCTCCTCAACCCCCTCCTCAACCTCCCTCCGCAACCTCAACCACCCATCCTCATCCTCAACCCCCCATCCTCATCCTCAACCCCCCCATCCTCATCCTCAACCCCCCTCCTCATCCTCAACCTCCCTCCTCCCTCCTCAACCCCCTCCTCAACCTCCCTCCTCAACCCCCCTCCTCAACCTCAACCCCCCATCCTCATCCTCAACCCCCCATCCTAATCCTCCACCCCCCTCCTCATCCTAAACCCCCTCCTCACTTTACTCCTCTAATTACCTCCCCCTCTCCCTTTCCCTTCACTTACCTTCCATTTCCATCTGCAGCTGCTCCTCCGCTCCTCCGCGCTCCTTCTCGCTGTGTCGGTATCCGGCCAATGCTAATGACGTGACGTGCATGTGACGCCACATCATTAGCATATGCCGGGTCCCCGACGCAGCCGGAAGGAGCGCAGAGTAGCGGAGGAGCAGCTGCAGATGGAAGGTAAGTGAGGGGAAAGGAAGAGGGGGGTGTAATTAGAGGGGTAAAGTGAGGAGAGGGGTTTAGGGTGAGGAGGGGGGTTTAGGATGAGTAGGGGGATTTAGAATGAGGAACGGGATTTAGGACGAGGAGGGGGGTTTAGGATGAGGATGGGGGGTTTGGGATGGGGGGTTGAGGATGAAGGGGTTGAGGATGGGGGGTTGAGGATGGTGGGGTTTAGGATGGGGGGTTAAGGATGGGGGGGTTGAGGATGAGGATGGGGGTGGGAGGGAATGAGCCACGGGGGGTTAAAGAGAGCCACGGAGGGTTAAAGAGAGTCATGGGGGTTAAAGAGAGACATGGGGGTTAAAGAGAGACACGGGGGGTTAAAGAGAGACACAGGCGGAAAGAGAGACACGGGGGGAAAGAGAGACATGGGGTAGTGACTCGAGTATAAGCCGAGGGGGCCCTTTTCAGCCTTAAAAAAAGGGCTGGAAAACTCGGCTTATACTCGAGTATATATGGTATATGCTAAAATTGTGATGACCAGTAGACTTCCCATAGATATTACTACTAGATAAACAATTCAGACCTCCTAACACCCAAAGGCCTATGATAAAGGCAGGAAATCACAATCATATACGTTTGCAGCAGATAGCAAATATATCAAACCTATGAATCAGTCACATTAAATATATAGGTTTTTGCCGAACAGTTTTCAGAAACCAACAAAGTATGTTCTAGAACCGAAAATGTTAGGCGTCAGGAGTGACATATTTGTAGCTTTGACTCTTGACATATTTTCTTAAGCCATGAAAAACCTATATAATATACCAGACCCACAACGCATGTGACATAGCTATGCATTAGAAACAATAACTCGTCTCTGTACCCCAGAATATTAAACATTAATATTTTGTTATTGTACGCTCTCGGCATAATCCCACATCTAAAATATAGCTATATATTCCAGCATATTAAAATTAAATTGCAATTACATATACTGTATTAAAGGCATATGCAAGTTTCTTGGATTAATACATTTATGCAAAAAGCAGTTTATGTGTATGCAGCACATCTCATAAAACATTTTATTTTTATTAATATCTAAAGAGTCCCCACTATTTACCTGCTGTTGCTTGCTCAGCCAATCTCCTTGCAGCAATACATAGCATATATCAGTGATACACTACATATCCCAGGCTGCTTTTCAGCATAAGCAGGAACCCAGAGTTTAAATCAAATGTTTCAGCTAACCTGAAACATTTTGATACTAATTTAGCCTGGGTTTGGAGGGTGTTAACCCTAATTTGCATCTGTCAGAAATTACGAGAGATTTTGCTGACTTCAATGCAAGTGTTTAAATGTTTATTTTGGGACGTTTTTCATGCAAAATCAAATGCATTCATAATCCAGCTCACCTAGATATGCCTTTAACCTGATTTACCAGGATTAACATCACATGGACGTATTGAAGGTTGGTTTTTAAAAATAAGGTCATTTTTTTGTAATTACATCAGATCAGATGCTACTTTAATGCCATATGTGGGTACAAGAAAACAAGGTTTGCGATTGGGGGAAATAATGCTACTGGGATAGAAGGAACAACTTTCTGCAAAGAATGTTGATGCCTTAAAAAAAAAAAAATCAAGATTATAAACAAGGTAACTGAGTATCTGCACATACGTTTCATATTATCCCCCACTTATACACTGCACATTTAATCCTAGCGGTAATGCCCTTTTAATCATTATAACTCCAAATAACATAATGCTCAACAATGTTCCTCAGTCACTCAATTATTCACCTGGCCAGGATTTTGTATGAGCTCTGAGATTCTTCTTTGAGGAATAATTGTTCGGCTTTGAAGATTACAGAATATTCTTAATGCTCACAGCTTCTGGTGGTCCCAAGACTTCTAAAAAGTATTCTCTGTAATTACAGGCTATGCAGGGTGGTCTTAGTTAAACAGGAGATTGTGCAGATTTAGGGATGAAAAATACTTGCTGCAGGGAAACTTTGTAGTTATGTTATTGGCTGAATACCAGTCATGAAGAACATTTATATATGTATAAAATGCATACCAGAGCAGTATTTTTTCTATTTAAAGCTACTTTACTTTCTTCTCAAAAGCCATGTGATGTGACCCCGCGGCTTCAAATCAAAATCTGAATATGGGTATGGGGCTTTATTGAAATTAGGTTATAATATGACTGTAATCAATACTAAAGCAATGGATACCTTTTTGAATACACAGCTCACTGCCATGGTACTCACCTCTCTAGTTAAATTTGGATGCCTAATTTACAATATACTTCAGGATTACTGCAGAATTCGGAAATGTATATGTAAGTGAGCTAAGTTATTAATGCATCTGATAGAGGAGAATTCATAGTGGTTGAAAAAAATTGTTTGCATGAAAAAATTTCAAAATAAACAGTTAAACCTTTTTTTTTTTAAACCTGAATTTCTTGCTTTTGCAAACTGTTTGCTCTCAATATTGACACCCCCTGAAAATTCCTAGCATAACTTATACAATGTTTCTTTTTTGTCTGGGGATTGTGCAGGCATGCTCAGTTAGCACTTGTAGTCTACCCTACTGTGGGAAGTCACATGATTTCAGACACTTTCCTTTCCTTTAGCCAATCAGCATGCACATGTGCTGCATATTGGATATCTGATTAAAAATTAGCAGCCTTAATAAATTGCGATTTGGCCAATTGAATATGGTTCTTTATAAGCATATAGCATATTTTCTTTCAGAAGTTTTTAGTTAGTAAGCTTCTATCCAAAAGCAAGGTCTTCACTATCTAAAAAAATTCTGTAAAATAAATATGCTATATGCTTATATAGAGCCCTTTTCAATTTGCCAAATCATAATTTAATAAGGCTGTAGATATCCAATATGCAAATCTCAGTTGCTGGGGGTGTCTACATCACCCTGAGCACATTTTTTTCTTTTCTGCAAAAAATGTTTGCATTTTTTTATGCAAACATTTTTTTCTAGGTGGGTTATGATGTATTCTACAGGATACATTCATAACCCACCTCACTTTCATACACCTT
>CM050166.1:37967846-38125346 GCA_027410445.1 Discoglossus pictus | reverse complement strand
TATATGTTGTAGTTGTTTGTTGTATATGTGCCACAGTTTTTACATAACTAAATGTAAATTGGAGCTCAAAACATTAAGTCACAAAATTACATTTTAAAAAAGTTATATTTTTAATAGCCTAATTATAAACATCTTAAATTAATTGATCTTTTTTAAAAACCTGTTTTAAGATAATTTGTCACATGTATTCCAGTTATCTGGATTAAATTTGTCTATGTTTATAAATTACAACTTGTAAATTATGTTTAAAAATGTACTACATTTTATACATAATTATTAAACATAATAGTTATGTCAAACTGTTGGCACATCCGTTCCAGTCTATGAAGACATCTGTATTATGAAACCTGTGTGGTAAACTTGTGGTTCTTGGTTCAGACAGGTGGGTGGTTGTGTAGTTGTAACTGAGTATTGTTGGTTTGGATTTGGTGATGGTTTTGTTTTTTGGGAAGTGTACTGTGGAAGTTTTCCAAATATTTTCTAATTTGTAGTGTCTTAAAAAATAGAACATCTTTTAAAAACACACTGAGTGTTAAATTCCTTTTGTCTTTTGTTTCAAGCTCATGATGAAACCTTGGAAGATAATCTTACCAATAATATGAATTATTTATAATTCAGTTTTTAGCAGTTATTTTCAGTTACTTCTTGTACTACCTTATAATTTGAGAATGAAAACTATGCAGCTTCATTTACAAGTTATATAAATGCTATGCCTCAGGCTCATTAAAAACTGAGTGATTGTTTCCTCAAGCAATCAATATCACTTAATGCATATATAAAAAGAACAACAAACATGGGCTTGACTGTGGAACTAAAAAAAAATAATACTATATCTTCCTGCTGCAACTTGCCTAGTGGAAATTTTAAAGAAGCCAAAGAAAAATGTTACCTATGTAAATTATACGAGTAATCATTAATCTGTGTCAAATACAAATGACAGTATTGATGGCAAAGCCAATCACTTGAAACAGTACTTTATTATATTCCTCTATTAATGTTTTTTTTAATTCTAAGAAATTTAAGCATTTTTTCTAATATATTTTAAAAAATCGAACTCAACTTTAATATTTGATATTTAACAACATTGAAATGTCAAAATGTATTCTTTATAAATGTAAATAATTTTAAATTCTATTAATCTTACTTAATTCAAACAAAACTGTTTTAGGAATGATTTTTTACTTATCACAAATAAAAAATTTTTAATCTTACAACTCTGATTAATGAATTCATTCAGTTGACTTAAATTCTAAGATTAAATTCAGATACTAAATTAAATATTTTTTTTTCCGTAATTGATTTTGCGTTATTATTTTTGTATATTAGAATTGAGTATATAAAGTGTTCCTAATTCAAAAGTTATTAGCGATGCGGAAAATAAAAATAATAATTACATTTGGACTTTTAAAAAACTATTTTATCCTTGAAGATAGAATATGTACGCCATTTAAAACTTGGGTTATATTGTTGACCAATTAATTAATGTGTTATTATGTGTTATCAATGTTGCTTGCTAAATTTCTAACCTCTAACATAACACGTCTTGTCTAATTGTAAATTTAATTGCATCCATAAATGGTATGACATGTGGGAGCATAGCCGTCTTTGGTTTTTGGAGTATCACGGGTGATAATAAACATAACCAATTTCAAGTATGGGGTGATGGTTTATATATAAATATATGTTTGGGGTTTGTCAAATGGTTTGTTTATATATTCGTATTTATTCCTGCAATTTTCAGAACTGTCATCTCTATTTTGATTTCATAGTGACACCACCAACAAGGCTGAGGTATCATGTTGTATCTCAGGATAGTGTACAGATTTCATGGAAAGCATCAAAAGATAAAGTAAAGGGATATAAGCTACTCATCACACCAAAATCAGGCAAGTGAAGACAGTATTCTTTTTAATCTTTTTAAGTTTGGTATTGTTTAAACTGCAAATGTTTTTTTTTCTAAGAACACTATTTGAAAAATATATGATAACAGCTATGTTTTTTATGTATGACTGCATCACTAGATTTAAAAATGCCAAGAAAAAAGAACACATTTTTTTAAATTTTCTTTAAATGTGGTCAAATAAACAATTGGGTCTGCTCTTACATCTATCACTTGTTTGCTTAGTTAGAGCATGGACCCAAGCAGATTCGGAAGGTTCCCTATACCTGCAATGATATGTTTCTTAAGACTTGTGATCCCTACATTGTTTGATATCAACTCATTAGATCTCAATACAGATATTCTTTTAAAGGTACTCTGTATATTTCCTGTACAAGCACATTTAGAAGCCGTTAAGCACCCAGGAAACAAGTTTATTTCCACTGGAATTTTAGATAAAATAACTCCCCTCTCAATTAGCTCATTGTGCAGTTTTACAAATATGTCTCATATTGTACTTTAAGCAATTTATTTGAAACCACACGGTTCTAAAAAAAAAACGTATTTATATGGTTTACCATATATGATAAAACATCAGATAATTCAATTATTGCAAGATTGATTTGTGTCAAACATGTTACAATTAATCATTTATGTTAGAATTTAGAAAAGAGTTACAGGCTTAGTTAGTGGTGCAAGTTATAATTGCCAATCAAGCTTGAAGGCAATTGGGGCCATTGACAAGGTAAAATGACAATGGAGAATAAGACAATTTTTTACGCTGTCTACATTATTGTATGACAACCTCTGTCCTAAACAAGCACATGTAAAACATACCCACATTTTCTTATTTGGGGGATTTTAATAACCTTCTCAAGTCAATTTTACGTTATCGCCTAAATTGACTAGGTATTATTGGGAAAACAGCCCCCCCCCCCCCCCCCCAGTGAAAAGTTTAAAGAAGACAAATAAAAATGATACGTAAGTAAATAATACGACTAGTCGTTAATCTGTGTCAAATTGTTGGCAAAGCCAATCACTTCTAACAGTAAATATGAGCAATATTCTTGTTTTATCTAATTTTCCTCTGTTTATGTTTTTTTAATTCCAAGAAATTTAAGCATTTTTTCTAAATTAGGATTTTGTATGTAACTGAGGGGAATAAAAAACACATCTTTAACAGCACATACATTTTAAGAAATGTTTGTCATGGATGGTTTGTACATGAAGGTATAATTAATCTATAAAAACTTAACTTTTACTAGAACAAATTTTAAAGTAAAGTGTTTTAAAATGATTCCAGGTGAAGATTACAATTTAAAAAGTTTTAATCCTATCACACAGTACTAACTTTATATAATTTGGGCCTAAATGACTTTCACAGTTCTGGATGCAACTTGCCTAGGGTATTTTGTCCAATTGTAATGAAGGTAGCTGATAACATTCAACAGCCACCATGTTGTGTAAAACAATTAACTGGACAAACTTCTCAAAGGAACCATAGTAATAATATGTGAAACTTACTGCATTAATTATATGCATACCAATATCTTTACAAGAAATTAAAAATTATGAAGAATGCAAGTTTCAAGCATTAGGAATTTTAAATGAAAACTGTTTTGCTGTTATTTCTCAGAAAAATTCCAGGCCTAAAAGGCATATTATTTATGCATAATTTAGAGTAGGAACACAGACAGAACCGAGGGAGGAAAATGCCATTCTGCTTGCATGACTTGGAGAGATTGCATCACGTCAATCAGATTGGAAAAAGAATGTTCTGTATTAAAATGAATCTCACAAATGCCATCTAAGATGATCTTTTACAGGATAAATTACATCAAATGAAAGACATTGAATAACTTACTAGTAGTTAGTAAGTTCGATGTGATTATACTGTATTTAGTAGGGCTTGATAAGGAGCCTAAGTGCCATTGACTTATATATATATATATAATGGACCCTGGCTCCTAAAAAATGCCTTCATTATTTTGATTGGCTCCTACTTTTGAAAGAAAGTTGCCAATCCCTCATATGGAATATGATTAAAGGGGTACTATTAACCCAATGTGCCACATCACATTAGCTATACATCACATTGTTGCTGAGATATTCAGTATTGCTTGTGTAGCTCATTCATGCTAATGCACAGCTCCATATGCTAATTTTCATAAAATTAGCATAACATTTTCATAAATGTGTGAATAATATTGTTTTTGCCACCACAAAACAAATAAGCAGACTGCGTTACAAATTAGTGCATGAAAGCAGGTGATTAGTATTCAGGAGCCACAACTTTGCCTAATGTTGCCACCAAAACAATTCTGGATATCTCATGAATGATTCACAGTGCATGGCATAGCCAGTTTTTCGTGATCTTGAAGAGTAATTTAAAACAATATTTTGATTTTGGGGTGTGAACAAAGTGTGGGGAGACTTTAAATGCACAGGAAGTGCCTGCCTGTACAATGGGAACATAGCATTACAACCGCCAGTGCTTGCAGCAGAAATAAAGGAAGCTAATTAGTTTACAAAAGTCACTGACATATTCCGTTGCGCTATACATAAGTTAATTTCCAGGCAAAAGACATATTCAATTATAATACCTTGCAAATAATGGAGGGCTCTGTCTTTGAGCTTGGAGTACACAGCCTTATTAAACTGCGATTCGGCTAATTCTAAAGGGCTCTATATAAGCACATAACATATATTTTTTACAGATGTTTTTAGTTAGTGAAGACCTTGCATTTGGATAGAAGTTCACTAACTAAAAAACTTCTGTAAAAAAAATATGCTCTGTGCTTATATAGAGCCCTATTCAATTGGCTGAATCACAATTTAATAAGGCTGTATGTGTCCATAGAGCTTTCCCCAAAGCGCCATGCAAGATTGAAAACTCGCAGACTTACAATCTAAAGAGTAAATAATAAATAAAGAAACATTTATCTTAACAATATATTTGAGCTCACCTATGTAAGATCTTTCAGATAATGTTTATAATATAATTAATTAAAGCATTATCTCCACTGCTCTGTTTATGCATGTACATATGGCTGTAGACTGATGACTTGGTATTGAGCTGCGGTTGCTGACAGTGAGTAAATTATATTAAAGACAAACCAGTCTGAGAGTTCACGCACCATGGCAGGCAGCTCTCCAGAAAATGTAAAGTCAGAGCAGATGTCATTTTTTACACATCTTGTCTTTATTCCGCAAATTTAATGATACTCTCAATTTCTACATTAAACACTTACATGGTTAAACAACTATATAATATATATTATATGATATTATAATAATTATTTGTATAAACTGATATAAACTGCATCATTTTCTGCAATTATACAATAGGACTTTATCTCTCAATCCAAGAAATGTAGTAGATAACATTTAATTTTGTTTTTAATTTACTAAATGTAAAAAAGAGAAAACTATAATAACTATATATGATTAGTATAGTCACTGTATGGAAATGTGCATATTTTTGAAATAATTAATTAGATTATGATGTTATATCAGTAGACTCATAGATAAAATTACATGATGTGACTATAATAGTCACAGAGAGCTGTTACAATTTTACATTAAATAAAAGTTATATTTTATCTATTACATTTATTGGATTTAGTTCTATAGTGGCCTGGATAGTGCTTTTATGGGTTATTTCATAGAAAGACATTGACTATTGACACTGCGGTGATAAGATAACTAATATGAAACAATATGAAGCTTCTCATACCGTATTAAAAAACTATAGAAGATCATGAATATTGTAGAGAAAATAGATGACATTACTGCCTGACGATATAAGGCATGGTATATAATGTAGGTGAAATGCAGTGTTACTAAGAGCTATGGATGTTAAACAGCGGGTTAACCTATTAAGTTAGCCACGGCCTAACAAAGTGGAATAGAGTGTTTTGACCTGGTTGGGAACAGAGATTATAATAATTAAACTCATTGGTGGGTTGGTAGTCAGGGGTGGAGTATAGAAAGTTATTTAGGGATGAATTGTTCTGCCCTTGGTCAGTTGAGAGCAGGTCTGACAGGAGGAATTTTCATCCCCACCCACCCTCTGTATAAGTTGGGGTGTTACTTTATTGGAAATATATATGGGTTACGGTGTTTAAGTTCATGTATTCTGTCACAGCTGGGTATGGAGATGGAGGGTAGTCCTCTCAGGGCACGGGGTCCCCTTTTCAGTACCCAACTAATGGTTTGGGGGGCAAGCACCACTGGTTCTTTTTTGTTGGTTATAACCTAATGTTTAGGTTAACATTAATAAATGAGCTGTGGCCTTATTACCCCAAAAGTACATCTGTGTCCGTGTTATTGGGATATGGGGTAGTGGTTTATGATAATCCTTAAGGTTGACTATTGCAATAATGGTTCTCAACAAAGGTACCAATATATAGTACACTTGTCTAGGCATAGAGTAACACAGGAAATTAGATTCTGGGTGAACAATGAGATGATGTTGATGTAGCTCTTTCATAAGGCACAATGTGATATGCGAGTACTGAATATAGATGTTGTGTAGTGGACAAACATGGACAAAAATGAAGGGTAGTGAGTGCAAATCTTTAAAATTAGCCTATAAGGGCCAGGATCTAAACCAAATACTTGATGTTACGGGGACAAACATAGGGTGATTTATTAGTGCTTCAGAAGAACACTTCTAGGCATTATTAGTTGGCTGCAGTGATGGATGGTGGTGAAGCCAAAAAGATGAATGATACATGCTTGCAAGAGTGAATTACAGTTTTGGTTGTGGAAAAAGGGCAGGTTGTGGAAACTTTCTTTAGGGTAGAGCAAACACATTTTACTAGTGAGTGACTGAATGTAACGAAACTAGTAACCAGAGATACCAAAATATTCCATTATGTGTATCCCTATCTTTAGCCACTGGTATAGCAGTTGATTCAAGAGGTTATCTCTCCATTTATGAGACATCCTACTTGTGACGCCACTGCCAGAATGCAGCCCATGGTCATATTAATGAGTTTCATATAAACAATCCACTTAAAAAAAAACTACAAATACATAAGTAACGGACTTGTCTTACAATACATGAATCCAATTAATGAATTTAAGCCTGAATTACAATATCGCATTGCTTTTGTTAATCATTTTATCCATAATTTACGCTAGGTTTTGTTGAAAGCTTCATCTATACAAGTCTCTTCTGCATACCTTACATTTTGAAGGCTCTGAACGTTGATGAAGCATATCAAATTAATAAAAAACTTGGCTGGGCTATATAACTCAGAAGCTCTTTAGGTTTGCGGTGGTCACTTTATAAACGTACAGTGATGATTATTTTCTTGCTCTACTTTAATTATGACATTATGATGACTGATCCCTGACTAAATGTCTTCTAATTTTCAGGTGGAAAAACCAACCAACTAAATCTTCAAAACACTGCAACCAAAGCAGTCATTCAAAGTCTTTATCCTGACCGAAGCTATATTGTACAGCTCATTGCATTTAATGAAGATGATGAAAGCAAGCCAGTTCAAGGAGAGTTTAGAAGTACGTAGCCTTGGTTAATATTGATACACTCATATCAAGAAAGGAATGTTTTGGAGCCATATTGTGTCTATTAAAAGACTTGGATATACGATTATGGACAAGAAAATCAGAAGTCCATAGTTTCCCTATTGTTTAGTGCAGTTTCTATATGTGAAACATTGCGTACTATTAATGTATATGTATTTTTGTTCAGGTTTTCTTGTTACAACAGCTCTGGTTCTTTACTAAAGTGCAAAAGTTCATCAGTAATTAAGGTGTTACTGTATGGGTCAGTTTTCATAACTCTGAAGTAGTAACCATCAGTATAAACAACTTTCCAATATGGCTCTTTTGGCTCTTCGTTTTCCTCTCACCTTTTGGCTGGAGCTCTACCCATCTTTTACAAAATGCAAAGCTCCAGTGGCAGAGAGTAATAACACTGCCCTGATGCTGCCTCATTGCTCCACTGAGCTGCACCATCAAAGTAAACTACAGACATTCATTAAGGTTAAGCAGTTTGTAGCAGATGGGAGGATCTTCAGCCTATAAATTGAAGTTAATTTATTCCAATTCAATCAAACCTGTTCTGAGCTAAACAAATGATTTGGGGAATATGGCTTCTGTATTATATTACTTAGTAGAAATTAGAAACATATATACACTAGTGTGTTTTTAGGCCTGGCCATTGGGTGGCACGTTTTCAAGGGGACGCCAGGTTGCCTTAAGGTGCTGGTGCTGTATCACAGAATAATGGTTGTATAGGGATGACTACTTGTAATGGTATTTCTATCTGTAAGTGTGTCTAAAACTTTCTAATCTACATACCGTAAATATTCATAAACCAATGATTTAGGATATAGCAGGAGTGGGTGCATTCAAGTAAAGGGGATGTGGGTATGCGTAAGTCTGGACATAGGGCAGAAGGACTAGCAACCCACTCCAGTATCTTTGCCAAGAAAATCGTATGGATAAGCAAAACCAGAGACATAATGATAGATGTGCCTAGTGTGCTGCAGTCCATAAGGTCATGGAGAGTGACCATATACATTTTATATATATAGGTGTGTGTATATATGTGTGATTCTGCTAGTCTAATTCTAATTGTTAGTCTAATGGCTTATTGTTTATTTTTCAGTAAAGGATCTGGATAAAAAAAAAAGAAAATCAATCAATTCAACCAAAACAAAACCGAGTCGAAAGGAGGATAAAACTGGCAACAAACTACCTGATGAAGGTCTGATTCCTTATAATTTATTCAAAGCATTGTCAGCATGATATTGATGAATAACATGTTATTCTTCTTCATTTTATTTGATGAATTTGCAACTTACATTTTAGACCAGTGCCACCCATAAGTTGGATCACAATTTACTGGTAGATCTTAAAGTGGTGACAGGACATCACACTTAGCCTGAACTGAGATTTCAATTTCACTAAATCGAGAGTAAATCTCCATTGAAAACCGAGATCTTGTTGCAGGTGTGGGAGAAAAGGGAGAGTTATAAATGCTCTGTTCAACATGTCAGTATTTTAGTTATTATTATAATTGTTTATTTGTAATGCGCCAACATATTCCGTAGCGCTTTCAGTTACAATATTCACAAAAGAGGACTCTTTCTGGTCATTAAAGGGGCTCTCTTGGCATTCATTTTATCCTCTGCAAAATTGTCATGTAAAAATTACGATTCACTTACTTCTCTGAAGCCAACAGTTTCTCAGCTTCTGCCTTTTTCTTTCAGTTCTCTCTTATGAGTGGTGCCATCTTTCACAGATGTGACCTAAGGCCACACCCACAAGGGAGGGACTTACACTACCAGTGTTATGCATCTGCTGCAACCAGACAGTGAATGCATGGCCTTAGGTCACACCTGGGAAAGATGGCAGCACACATGAAAGAGAACAGGAAGGAAGGTGCCAGTTGCAATGGCTACTAAACTGTTACTCTGAAGTTTACATGACAGTTATACTGTGGAGGGTACTATAATTTAATGAACCTAGTTAAAGAGAGATTTTTCCCATGTAAGTTAGAGACTAAGAATAAAGAAATATATGATATGTTGTTAAGAGATATTGTGGAAGCTGAATATGTCTTATCAATCATTTTAAACGTAATATCTGCTTTAAAAATGTGATTTGGCAATGTTGGCCTTCTACTCCATTGTTTCAATTTATTTAAGATAGCTCTTAAGTGGCATTGTATCTAATTTTATAACTGCAGTATGCTCTAATGTTTATTTGTTATACAATCTTTCTCACTAACTTTCTTCCTCTTGTATAAGAAAAATCACATGTCACTTACATGAACAAATGTGGGTGAAAACCAGATCAAAATAAGTTTTTATACACAATTTTTATGAAAAAAAAAATTAAATAAAAATACTTTACAATTTTATCTTTTAATAAGCAATTATACTTTACAACCGGATCCATTATCTTTTAGCAATTCATATTGGCCTTGTAAACCTATATGCATTTCGTTAAACATTATTCAATACCATGGCAGTTGAAGATTTCAGTTTCCCATTGTAAAGATAGGAACTCCCTGTGTGTTCAAAGCCTTCTGCCATCCCATGAAGTTGATCAGTAGAAACCAAAATGGCAGATTCGACAACAGCATAATTACGGTACATATGAAAGGTAATATATTGAGGCTGTATTATTTTACTTTCCTTTCTAAAACAATTTGCATGTATTTAATTATTTTAATTAATAAGTCTTCATAATAGTATACAGCCTGTTCCATATATCGTTTACAACAGGCCTTACAATGTATTTAACAGTACTTATCCTGATAAAAGTACCCTAGGAGTATGGGAAATTATTAGAAAGCAGTAAAAATATAACAACCTCACTAGGAAAATCAATTAGCATCAGAGTGAACACAAAGAGTATAATTATGAGGGGTTATTATATTTCTGCGTGACAGCTGTTTATATACTTCAAAAGATCCTCACCTATTCCCATCACTAATACTGCCCAATCATTGTGGTCTCTGAAATCTCAGAAGTCTAATTTAATAATAATACCTTTAGGCCAGACAGGTGTCTCTGCAGATGCCAGATGCTTTTTTTGTTACTTGGATCTTAAGTTCTTTAGCTTTTGTGCTTCTCGATAAAATTCACATGTTTTGGGAAATTGCAGTATAAATGTACAACCAATAATACCTATGTGCCAGTGATACACATGAGACAGGTTGTGCTGTGTATGTACCTTCATCTCTCATGTAGTAACCTCAATATCCTAGAAAGTATAGGCTAGCATGGGTAGTCATTAGCAAAATCTGGATCTGATCAAGACTTGATATTCTATGGCCCCCACTGCATTATTACATTTACCGTATCGGAAGCATCCACACTTTCAAATAATCTATGAGCTAAATAGTGTTCTCCTTCACTATATACATTTCCTACATGTTCCCTTATGAATTATTTAATTGATTTAATTTTCCCAAATACATTCAAACCTTGGTGGATTTTGTTAAAAATAATTCACTACCCGTGTCTAAGAGCATAGAGAACCCATGTCAAACTGAAGTGATGCTGAGGGCCTCCTTCCCAATGGTGCACCTCAATTGCGCCACATTTCTTATTAAAGCTACTTTATTAACACAGGTAATACATACGGATACAATATAATATTGTTTTATTTAGTCTTTAATCATGGTAAATGCTTTATAGCAATGGTTTTCAATAGCTGGTGCTGTCAACTGAGACATTACTTGCTGGTCCTCATGTACAAAAAGGGCTGAGGAGAACCTAATAATGTAAGCATACCACTACCATTAGTCACATTATACACTGCTTATTGAGGACCTTAGCTTCAGTTAAAATGTGCTCTGTTCAAAGCAGTGCAAACATAGATTACATTTTAGTGTTTTTAGTGTTTAGGCAGTTTTCAGACCAACCACAAGATCAAAAATGTTAAAAACCACTGCTATATATCATATCCATTTTAAGAAATTATCTTATGGTTATCCTGGACCTACTTTGTCCCCAGATTTATTTACCTACCTAAATCTCTCAAACGCAAATCTTCATACTAGTTCCAAATCCCTTCATCTTCATTCACAACATCTCCCAAGTTTGTATCAGTTTCATAGAAGCATCACATGTGCATGTAAACAGATATAGGTATGGAGGACCCATATAGGAGCTCATGGTATTCATGGGATAAGTCATTGGACTGGAAAGGTTAACGGGATGGTTGCCACTTCTAGTTGTCATGAGACCTACAGGAATGGTTTTCTTAGGACTCTTGCCCAAGTACTTCCTTTATATCTCAGACTCCTCCAATCACTATTTAAATCTGCTCCTGATGTTTGGCACTTTACTTGGGTGTGGGCCTTAATTTATTGAAACAATGGCACTATATAAGAGCTTGTGGTTTGAAGGAGGCCATTTTTTCTTTGTGTGTATGTGAGTGGCCGCGTACATACTCCTAAATAAATCCCATGTTAAGTGATCAAGAAGGACAAAGGCCATACATTTTAAGCCTCATTTGCTTATCACTATCCAGAATTCATAGCAGGAGAGGAAACACTGTTCCCTGAACAACTCTTTAGGAAAGCAGGTCTCCTGGGCTGCTTGAGATATGCAGATGTAATCAGAATTTCTTTTTCTTCTGGTCTGGTTAAATTAATTGTTAAAATGCATTTTTTTTATTAACATTGTATGGAAGATACACTGGGTTACAATTTACTATAGCTTCTACATCCGGCTTTAGACATTTAGTAACATCAAGAAAAAAATGTTTTTCAACAGTAGAAGCCACCCGTGAATTTTAAAGTACTTATTTTAAGTACCCGTGAAACATCCTTGTCTTGTTTTCAACACAAGTGTCTGTGTTTTTATATAGTAAAGATAACATGAAGCAACTTGTTAAATCCTATCACGGTTAGATGAAAGATAAAGCTCACGTTTCTTGACGCTTTGAATATAGAACTGTACAGGTGTTTGTACTTTAAGAGTCCTGACACTATAGAGCATCAATGGGTGTCCCCAATGTACCCTAAATAAAGACACTATCAAACAGAGAAATTGTTTTAAAAAGGGACCTTATATTTTAAAAATACTGCCAGAAGTTTAACGTGAAGAAAATAATATTTAAACTGTTAAAGGGACTATAGTATTATGGTATGTTAACAGGTAATATTTATTTACTACTAGCGAATTGCCCGTCAAAAAATTACGGCAATGAAATTGTAAGGTAGCTAATGCTGCTTAGTGTGTAATAATGAAATATATAACACATTAATAAATGAATATACTTTACCTATTTTGAAGCATTGTGTTGAAGAGCTGGCAATCTGTTTTGATGTTGCTGCAGCATTAGTGGTGTGGAGCTGCTGTGTAAGCGTGGTGAATGTGTGCAGTGTAATACTGTGTGTGCGCGAGACCAAACCGTTAGCGTACTCGTGTACTTCCGCATTGGCGTAAAATGGCGGGTAATGTGTGGTATGCGTCTTAGCGGAATATCCGTAGGTCTTTTGTGGTTTCTTGTGGTGTTTTGAGTGTTTAGAGTGCTGTAGCCTCGTTTTCCTTTTGTTCGGCGGCCAATTTTTGTGTCGCTTAGCAAATTTTTTAGTGGCTAAACTCTTTTATTTTGAGTTAAATGAAGGTGTAAGTTGCTTTTTTGAGGTCCTGGATGCTCCTTCTTGCTGTAGGTAAGCTTTTTATGTATGTGTTGTGTGTATTTATTGTGTTTTTAATTTTTTCATGTTCGCGGGTTGCGGACGATTTTTACGAGGTTGTAATGAGTGCTAACGTGTCTCGTATGTTGTTTGCGTTTGTAGCCTTGTTTTCGTTTTGTTCGGCAGCCATTTTTTCTGTCGCTTAGCGAATTTTTTAGTGTCTAAACTAAGCTTTTTATGTATGTGCTGTGTGTATTTATTGTGTTTTGAATTTTATAATGTTCGCGAGTTGCGTCCGATTGTTGCGAGGTCGTAATGTGTGGTAACGTGTCTCGTATGTTCTTTGCGTTGCGAGGTAAAGTTTGCGAGGGTCGTAGTTGGTCTGTCGTGTTGTTTGCGTGGTCGCGGTTGTTGTGTGGTTGTTTGCGCTTGAGCGTAAATTTTTTCGAGGGTCGCCTTTGGCGCTCCATGCCAGCAACTGAGGCCCTCGCCCGCAGCACTCGCTACGCAAGGGCCGCTGCTCGCTACGCGTGAGCAATGGCTCGTATGCTCACAACTATATATGTGATGTATAGGTCATTGTTGATAATGTAGTCAATATTTTATTTGTCTTACTCTTGTTGAGGTCATTATTTAACAATGTGCATGGGTGGCAGCGTGTATTACAAAAATATATTTAGGATGTAGGCTGCGCTAGGCCGAAAGACTTTATTAAGGGTGGTCTTATGGGACAGGAGATTTGTTTAAGAAAAGCTACGTGTGATATTTTGCTATGTAATCACACAATCCATTGAGAGGCAGGTTGCTGTGTCTCCTCTCTCTCTCGTGATCATGTTCTGGAGATGTGTTTATACAAGTAATGGGCTATCACAGCCAGAACATGCTACGGTATGCACGTGTGCACTTCCCTTTTTGAGGTAGCCATGCTTTCCAGCACCCTGTTCTCCATGTTGATGCCACTGAACCACTGATGGAAATGCTCGAAAAACGTCTTATAAATAACAAATGTTATATTTTGAAATCATGCTCACATACAGTATTATGAAGCTACAACCAGGTTCTAGTGTATCTGTTGTATGATGAAGTTGGGTTTTTTCCCATTTAGCCTTTTCCTGATTCATCCAGAGTTTTTTCAACAGAAAGATGAATAAATAGGGAACAGTCCCATGGAGCAGTGCATACAATTGTAATTTCAATAGAAATGGAGCAGCCCTTTATGATTGTCTGTCATCCATTATGAAAAATCCATCAGGTGGAGAAGCTGAAAGTGAAACGCGTTGCAAACCAAAAATTACCCTCTGAAGTCTGATCACTAAAATGCCAGAATTTTTCGATAGCCATGACAGAGAAACCCATTTATGATCCAGGAAGAGACATGGAGAGAAGTACCATCTGCATAACACAAAAGATTCACTAGGAACTGGCTATAGAGCCACAATATGTTTAAGAATATAATGTACAAATATTTTGGAAATCTGCAAGACCAGTGTTGGAAAAGTTTGGGAAATACAATATATACAATATATTCTGTATGATATAGTATGTAGAGTCTGGTTAAAGGACCACTGTGGTCAAATGTTTTTCTGATAGACTGTTGAAAACTGTACATGAAAATAAATAAATAAATATATAAATAAAAACAACCATTACATTTTACAACTTTAATATGCAATTATTCTTTACAGCAGGGACCTGTTCTGCTTTCTTGCCTGCTGCTGCCTATCACTTTCTCAGGTGGTATGTCCTTGCAAACTAATGAGCATCCCTGTAGTCCTGCTAGGAGCACTGGTAGTTGTTACTGCCAGATTCCATTGTGGAGGCATACTTCCTGTGTATTCAAAGGATTCTCCCACCTCAGGAATTAAAATATTAGATTACACAGCAGCACAACTGCATATAAAAGATAATACATCTGTATTACTGTTCGTCACAGTCCTAAAATATGTTGTATATTTTAAGTGTCGTTTTTTTCAAAACTGTGTATTTAAAAAAAAAAGGCGCAGTGATATTTTAAGTCTGGCAGCTTTGAATTAAAGCTGTAATGAAATGTCAGCTTCCCATCAAATACTGTTTTTATGAAAGTTGGTAATTTAATAGATCTTAACCCCACATAGTGAGTTTTCTATGAAAGATGTTATACAATCTTGGAAGTTGTGCCGCATGGTCACAGTCCTTTATACCAGGCTGACTTCTTTGGCATGGCAGTATAAAATAATATTATTAGTGTGAGTGCATGATTATTATGAGGTAGGTGAACCCGCTCCTCCACACACTCTTATATAAAAAGTAACCATGCATATAATATATTCCAAGCTTTATAGTTGTAATACATCCTGTAATAATATATGTTGGCCCCAAGTGTAGGGTTGCATGAAGACATTTCTCAGTTCTACCTTCCACGTTGCAGGATTTTTAGATGGAAAATCTTCACTTGAAAAATATTAGACACCAGATCACACTGTTGCCCTTCATAATTGGCAATGACAGAAGAACTGAGGGCCATGTGGCACTGCTGTCTGGAAGTCAGTTGATGACTGTTACAGATGCTGTCTGGCTATAGACTTTAATTCAAGAATAATGAGAGCAATGATACCAGCCACTGCTTTTACTGTGAGTGTTTTACCATGGGGTGTACCTTAAAATATATTTATTTAAAGACACGCAACAGAAGCTCAAAATATAATTAAATATTATTACTTTACTTATATTACTTAACTTATATGACCACTGATGTTTCATACTTATAATATATTGTGCTGAGTAACTCGATAAAGGGGTTTTAGCAGTTTCAAAAAACAATACAATATTTATTTGCTAATTTAACTCATTTCTTAATTTTGTCTTTACTGGAGCTGACATTTTTTATTGGATGATTGTTTTTATTCCTAATTGGACTAGGTGGGAACTAGATACAATCTATATTGCATTCTATTAAAAAAGCTACAACAATTAAGTGGAACTTAACAATTGGATTAAATGGGAATAAAACTCCCAGAAGAAGCTAGTGGAATTCACCCCGTCAGGCTTGAGCTTTAAAATTCTCTAATCAGGGCCCCCTTCTTTCTAACTTTCCTTATCTACGATTAATGATTTACTGCCACAGTAAGGGTGACGTGAGGGGGGGAAATAACATGCCCAGCTGGTTCATATTATTATTATTATTATTATTATTATTATTACTATCTTTATTTATATCGCACCAACATATTCCGTAGCGCTGTACAGGGGTTTAGTACATGGCAAAAAACAAACTTAACACCTTATAAAGAATGAAGGGCCCTGTTTTTGAGCTTATAATCAAATGTACATAGTGCTTGTTTCCAAGGCACGGACAAACGATTGAAAACTCGCAAACTTGCAATCTATACAAATGATTAGACTTTGACAATAGTCTCCGTGCCAAATTTTTATTAAAATAATATGCAAAAGTAATGCCCTGGTAAATGTAACAAAGCAACATAATTTACTATAGTAAAGTAACATAGTAGAGAAAGAGGAACATGGAGATGTATTGGGCTTCACTTCATGGTAAATGGAAAGAGAGAGGTAGGAAGGGTCTAGAAATACAGTTCTAGAGCAGTGCATCTCAACATCCTGTCCTCGGACACGTGCTGGTCCCTGTGCCAATCTTTGCGGTGGGACAAAGACGGATGAGGAGACTCTTAAGACTTTCAAAAGACTCTTTAGGCAATATTCTTTTGTATCAAATGTTTTAACTAGGTGATTTAATTAAATGTATCTCCTTAAACAAAATGATATAAAATTAGAACCCCAGAGTAACAGACTCTTAAGTTTGGGGAGCTTTCTCTGTGTTCCTGTTTTCCCTCATGGTGGTTGCTATCTTGCATGCTGCTTACAAGCAGACAGTGACATGCTGTGGCCCTCATTCAATTGCGATTTGGCCAATTGAATAGGGCTCTAAATAAGCACATAGCATATTTTTTTTAAATAAGTTTTTAGTTAGTGAAAACCTTGCTTTTGGATAGATGCTTACCAACTAAAAACTTTGTTGAAAAAATAGTTTATGTGCTTATTTAGAGCCCTATTCAATTATCCAAATTGCAATTATAGTTTATTGATTAACCTATCTACATAGTTACATAGTGAGGCTCAGTAAAGACTTTTAGTCCATCAAGTTCCACCTTTATAGATCTCTTCTAATCATTATAATATGTGTATTATTTATTACCTGTTAATAATTGTTAATTGCTAATTATTAATTGGTCATTGTTGTAGAGGAAGTTGAGCAGAAAAAAACCATTGAAACATTGATAATTGTCTCATAAGAGAAAAACTTCCTTCTTGACCCCAGGTACTGACGATCGGATTCCTCTCTAGATCAATACTCCTTTGCTAATTATCTAGGATAAGCCTGAATGCCCTGTTTATTCAAAAATATATCCAATCCCTTTTTAAAGTTATCTATTGAATCTGCTGTCACCACCTCCTTTGGTAGAGAATTCCACAGATTAACCACCCTTACTGTGAAGAACCCTTTTCTTTCTTTAATGTGGAAACGTTTTACTTCTAACCTCAAGGGATGTCCTCTTGTCAGCTGAAAACCTCTTGTCACAAAAAGTTCACTTGACAAAGCCTTGTATTGACCCTGGATGTATTTATATAAGGTAATCATATCTCCTCTTAGACGCCTTTTTTCTATAGAAAATACGTTTAATTTCAATAGTCTTTCTTCATAACTTAGCCTCTCCATTCCCCTTATTAGTTTTGTTGCCCTCCTCTGTACTTTTTCCAGCTCTAAAATGTCCTTTTTATGAAGTGGTGCCCAAAATTATACTCCATACTAGCGACTTGCCCGTTAAAAAATTACTGCAATAAAATTGTAAGGCTGGGAATTCTGTTTGCCACACAAAGTAAGACTTTTAGTCCTCTGAGTACTTTCGGCGCTCATTGCGAGCCTCTCCCCTCATGTACTTTTAGTTGTCTAAGCAGCTTCGGTGCACATTGCAAGCCCCACGCTGTGCACCTTCAACGCTCATCGCGAGGCTTGCAATGAGCGCCTTTGGCACTCATAGGGAGCCGCTCCCCTTGTGTACTTTTGCTCCTCTGAGCACCCTTGGCGCTGATTGTGAGCTCCGCGCTGAGCGCCTTTGGCAAAGTGAGTCTCTGCTCTGCCCTTTTTTTTTGTTATCTACATTTTTTTTTATAATAATTCATTAATTAATGAAATAATAAATTAATATACTTTGCCTATTTCTAATGAATTTATCCAAGAATAAATATGCTGAAGAGCTAACAATCGCTGTTGTTTTTCCTGCAGCATACAATGTACATTTAGACTGTTGGCGATCTAAGGAGAAAGTGTCAGCAATATGGCAAGTGCGCAGTGTAAATAGGCTGCGTGCGCAAGGCTAAACTGTTTGTTTAGTTGTGTAATGCGGCATTTTAGAATGGTAATGTTATTAGATGCAAGTTAGTGTTGTAAAATGGCGGCGAGTGTGTATGTGTTAGGCGGGTCTCGAGCATTTTCCGCCCTTCCTAATTGTGTATTTTGTACCTCGTCCGTTCCTGGCTAAAAGTCGTATGTGCCTGGCAGTGTTTTACGTGGTTATGGTTGGTGTAGCCTCGTTTTGTTTTTTTTCGGCGGCCATATTTTCTCTTGCTTAGGCTATTTTCGAGTGTCGAAACTCTGCAAATTTGACTTCAATTTGCGCGCAACCTCACTCCCAGACGTCCTGGCTGTCCCCCCGTGCTTTGTGTGATTTTTTGTTGTTTTTTGATGTGCGCTGGTCGGCCGTTAAGTTCGTACTTTTTGCGGGTCGTATTTTTTCTTTTTTATCTAAGTGGCAGTTTCATTGTTTCGTTTCATTTCAAGTGTTACGGGCCATGATTTTTCCCACATTTTTTTTTTCCCACATGCTACGGGTCTTGCACTGTGAATTGTGTATTTGAGTTTTCTGTTGTTCTGTAGTCCCGTGGGTCATAGGTATGATGCTTAATGCGTGTGGGGTCGTAGGGATGAACGCCTACGGCGCTCATCTCCACCAGCGCAGTGAGAGCCTTCAGCGCTTCCTGCCTAAGTCGTATGGGGTCATAGGGATGAGCGCCTACGGCACTCATCAAGGAGTGCCTTCAGCGGGCTATGCAAGCCCGCAAGAGGCGTGCTCGCTATGTGAGCCTGCAAGGGTTAGCAACAACCTGTATTACTCACAACTATATATGTGATTCCAAATGAGTGCATACTAGGGATTTGTATAGTGGCGCAATTATATTTGCTTCCCTATCTGCAGTTAAAAATTACTCAGAGCACGGAAATGAAAATCTAGTGTGCTACATATAGCATCACTCTGTTCAAAATGTTTAGCCGCTTTGAGCATTGAAATTAACCAGCGAGTCCCCAGATAAAAATGGGTGACTGTTCTTGGGTATGTAGAGCATAGATCATAAGAAACAAAACACTCCATATTAACATTGGCGAAAAGAAAGTTGGAAGTAGAAAAACACTTTGTTGTGGTCTCTGCCACTCTCCTCTCCAATGGTCCCAAAGTATAGTTGGCATTACTAGCTTCTGAACCTTGTTGCTCATATAAAATTTTGTATTTTATACATGAGCACTATATTTGCTAAAGATCTTCTTATGTAGACCAAATAGCTTTACGGAATATGTTGACACGTTTCAAATGAACTATAATAATTTTACACTAACAGTATGCTTGACAAACCACATGAGTGCAAGAAAACTATTTAAAAAATCTGAGGAAGCAGTGTCACCTGGTTCAGTTCCAGCTAACTGACTGTAGGAGTTGTTAAAACAAGCAGACGCCTCCCAGCGCTTCATTTGCTGCAGGGAGATTTTAAACTGATGCCCTAGTTAATTAGAGATTGTTAACATATTTCACTGTAAGATAGTATGCATATTTTTAGATTTTACAGCAAGGACAGGCAACCGTTTGGTCATGGTGTGGAGTCTTCATGTATTTAATATAGAGAATTGGGTGTTTGTAGTAGACTTTAAAGTGTCAAAGCCACTAATGCAGCTCTCAAAAGGTCTCATATAAATAAATATTCCAGCAATTGGTTGTAATTAAAAAACATGGTGTTTGATAATTGAACTTGAAGGTTAGATATATGAAGCATTACGTATCCGAAAGGGTCCACCTTTCTATAACTTTATTTGTCTAGAGCCATTAATGACCTCTAACTAAAAGGGGTACAATGCCCAATTGGATGTAAAGTACTAATATGTACATCTTGGAATGACTGATTTTAAGGTTTTTTTCTGTGGGAGAAAAAGGAAAAACCCATGTAGATCCTCAACTTAACTGCTTGGTCAGCTTGGATTACTTCGTCTTGAGAGGTTGTCTATGTTATTATAAATGCAAAAGTCCCATGATGTACATAGTATTAATAAGTTGTCACATCAATGCTGGATGTCAATCAGCTCCAGAAAAGAAACAATTGGGAGATCAGTAAAAATGAAATGCTGTATTCATTTTTCTACTTGCTAAAAACCTTTTATAGATACAGTGGATATAAAAAGTCTACACACCCCTGTTAAAATGTCAGGTTTCTGTGCTGTAAAAAAATGAGACAAAGATAAATCATTTCAGAACTTTTTCCACCTTTAATGTGACCTATAAACTGTACAACTCAATTGAAAAACAAACTGAAATCTTTTAGGTAGAGGGAAGAAAAAATATAAAAATAAAATATTATGGTTGCATAAGTATGCACACCCTTAAACTAATACTTTGTTGAAGCACCTTTTGATTTTATTACAGCACTCAGTCTTTTTGGGTATGAGTCTATCAGCATGGAACATTTTGACTTGGCAAGATTTGCCCACTCTTCTTTGCAAAAACACTCCAAATCTGTCAGGTTGCGAGGGCATCTCCTGTGCACAGCCCTCTTCAGATCACCCCACAGATTTTCAATCGGATTCAGGTCTGGGCTCTGGCTGGGCCATTCCAAAACTTTAATCTTCTTCTGGTGAAGCCATTCCTTTGTTGATTTGGATGTATGCTTTGGGTCGTTGTCATGCTGAAAGATGAAGTTCCTCTTCATGTTCAGCTTTTTAGCAGAAGCCTGAAGGTTTTGTGCCAATATTGACTGGTATTTGGAACTGTTCATAATTCCCACTACCTTAACTAAGGCCCCAGTTCCAGCTGAAGAAAAACAGCCCCAAAACATGATGCTGCCACCACCATGCTTCACTGTGGGTATGGTGTTCTTTTGGTGATGTGCAGTGTTGTTTTTGCGCCAAACATATCTTTTGGAATTATGGCCAAAAAGTTCAACCTTGGTTTCATCAGACCATAACACCTTTTCCCACATGCTTTTGGGAGAATTCAGATGTGTTTTTGCAAAATGAAGCCTGGCTTGGATGTTTTTCTTCGTAAGAAAAGGCTTTCATCTTGCCACTCTACCCCATAGCCCAGACATATGAAGAATACGGGAGATTGTTGTCACATGTACCACACAACCAGTACTTGCCAGATATTCCTGCAGCTCCTTTAATGTTGCTGTAGGCCTCTTGGTAGCCTCCCAGACCAGTTTTCTTCTCGTCTTTTCATCAATTTTGGAGGGAGCTCCAGTTTTTGGTAATGTCACTGTTGTGCCATATTTTCTCCACTTGATGATGACTGTCTTCACTGTGTTCCATGGTATATCTAATGCCTTGGAATTTCTTTTGTACCCTTCTCCTGACTGATACCTTTTAACAATGAGATCCCTCTGATGCTTTGGAAGCTCTCTGTGGACCATGGCTTTTGCTGTGGGATGCGACTAAGAACATTTCAGAAAAGACCAACTGGAGCAGCTGAACTTTATTTGGGGTTAATCAGAGGCACTTTAAATGATGGCAGGTGTATGCTGACTCCTATTTAACACGATTTGGAATGTGATTGCTTAATTCTAAACACAGCTACATCCCCAGTTATAAGAGGATGTGCAGACTTATGCAACCACATTATTTTTATTTTTTATTTTTCTTCCCTCCACCTAAAAGATTTCAGTTTGTTTTTCAATTGAGTTGTACAGTTTATAGGTCACATTAAAGGTGGAAAAAGTTCTGAAATGATTTATCTTTGTCTCATTTTTTTACAGCACAGAAACCTGACATTTTAACAGGGGTGTGTATACTTTTTATATCCACTGTATGTACAGTACTGATATATCACAGATGCATCATCATGCAGTGATATAAATGGATCCACAGCCACACACATTATATAGCTGCTTGATATTGGACAGAAGCCCTAAAAAAATCAAAACAGAATAACATATGTGTTGCTGGCATTGCTGCTGCTATAGGTTGATTGTAAATGTATATTTCAATCCTTTAGTTTCATAAACTCTGCATACCATGGGTTTTTATGTGTTCTGGGGTGAAACTGTTTATGACACTTTCCACGCTAACTATTCAATTATATCATATACAGAATGTAGTGAGAGGCCCACTCGGGTGTAGGACATATAAAACTCAGCTACTGAAATGTGTAAGTGTGATATATTTTATCCATATGTTCTTCTGCACAGTAAAATCAATTTAAAAAATGAAGTATGTGAAGGAATTACTTGTATAAAATATGATATCTCATACAGTAAATCCCTTAGGCCAAGATTTGTGACTAGTAAGCCGGGCAAATGGTACTACTACAAGTAGGAAAAATTCAACTGAGAGTGAGAAGGCTGAATAGCATTAGATCCCAATAGATTCACTGTTCCATTAAATCAATTATTACTATTATTATCATTTATTTGTAACAAGCCAACAAATTCTGTAGCGCTATACATGCGTTGTGATCAAGGCAAAACAATATTAACACTTTAAGAAAAAATGGAGGGTCCTGTCTTTGGGCTTAGTGATTTCACCAAAGCTACATGCAAGTTTGAAAACTCACAGACTTATCTAAAGGGTAGATTCATTATGCTTTTTCATAGAATTTAAGCATTGCAGTCTTCTATATAGCAAAGGCATTGGAATTTAGAAAGAAAGGTGTAACCAGAGAAATAGATCTTAGTCTCCTGAGAATAGAAAAGGAGCTCTCACACAGCCAGCAGAGGATGCATATTTTGCCTGACAATGCTTAATGGGACACTGAAGTCACCATACTGTATATGCTTTGCATTATTAGAGGCAGAAAAGTATGATGAAAAGTGTTTTCCTTTTTAAAATTGCTACAAAATTAAGAGTTGTTAGCAGTTAGTGCATCTAGATTGCTTCTAATTTTCCCCTTCTTTGGCAGAATACAAAATGAGCTGCATCTACTGTTGGCATTAATTAAAACCAGGCGTGCGGAGTAATTGAGGAAATATTGTATTTTCAGTATTTACTTTATGTTGATACAGTATTGCTCTTTTTCAAAGTATGACAGGCATTGCCTGGTAGAGAAAATGGATTGGATATGAAGTGGCAGCTAAGGTTGGATTCTATCACTGGGGTAGTATGAGACATATTTGGGAGTTGTAATGCTTGGAATAATTATTGGATCACTGGATACATACATGCCCATTGTGAGTGTTACATTATCTAATATCCTTTCTAGCCCATTCAAGTGAATGGTCTATAAAGTGACTTGCAATTTATTAAGGGCTAAGCAGTTACCTTAAGATAAATAGTAAGATACATAGTAGTACTTGTTTCTGATTTAAATATGTAGTGAGTTGTGGCTCTGTAGATGTTTCTGTTGGTTTCCTAAATGTGATATATGTATAATGTGGTTGTTAAAAAATAAAAAAGCTGCCATAGTTTTCAGTGCTGTTGGTAATAAAAATAGGTGTCTCTAGGTGTTTGGAGAGTTATAACATTAAATTATACCACATTAAATAAATTGAACATTAAATACATTGAACTTTGCTTTTAAATATGTACAGATGTTTTCATCCTCATCAAAGGGGCCATTATAAGTTTGCAGGACAGGTGCGGGCATCTGTGGTCAGTGGTGTATTTTTGCCTAGGCCCACGAATTCCAAGCCTAGTGCAGCACAATTGAACAAACCATCAGGCTACTTGAATATGTAGATGCCGGGATATTGAAGTTTATATAAATGCACAGAAATGTCTATATGCAGTGACATTTTTGGTGACACTGTCATTTTATCACATATTGTATACATACATAGGATTCACATGCACTTATGTTTTTATATATTGCTTCATAGTACAGGTATACCATGCTATGAGCTTGCCTGCATAGCGCTGATTCGCTATAGCGCGGTTTCCCCCGCTTAGTGTTTAATTTCGCAATAGCATTTTTTGGGGCACCAAATTGCATTTACATTTTTTTAAATCCCCGCTTAGCGTTTTTTCCCCGCCATAGCGCTGTTTCATCGCTATGGCATTAAAATGCCCCTTTTAGCGCTGATTCACATAGCGCTCCTGCATGCAGGAACGCATGTACAGAGCTAAACGGGGTATTACTGTAATTGCATACAGTAGTTGCGGTATAGTAAGTGGGAAATGAGGAGTAATAACTGGAGTGTGAATGTGTGCACAGATCTCAATGGCCCTAGGGAAACATTAAACCTAAATTTGCCCTTTTCCAATGGCACATTGATCCTTGTTCCTAACAACCAATGGTCAGCTAGTTACATCGTTGCCAGTTCTTCTTTTAAACCATTTTCACAACAGCTGTCAATTCAAGACAGTGTTGGTTTGCTTCATTTTTATAGTTTTCTAAAACTCACATCACTTTACCTATTCTAAAATAAAAGTGTACAATAACTAATTCTCTTGGAGTACAAAGTTTAAGCAATACTACATGAAAGTTACCATTAAAGTTTAATTGGAAACTGTATTTCTTATACACTGGGGGCCTCATTCTATTATCGGCCGCAGCCGTTGCGGGGCCGCAAGGACCGGCCGCAAGCTATTCGGCTATTCTATTCCCTTACGGCCGGGGATTCCGGCAGGCTTGCGGCCGGTGCCTTGCTATCTCTTGCGGCCGATCGCGCCGGAGGAAAGCCTTTGATCTAAAACGGCCGCAAGAGATTTGCAATTCAATTGCTCCGGGAAACCTCTCTGCAAGGCTAAAAACGAGCCGCAGTTACTTGCAGGAAAAAGGTCTCGCTAGCACCAATTAAGCACATAAAATAGCTCAAATAAAGCCATCCTGCACTTTGAGAAGACTATAAAGGGATTTTAGGTGTTAGAAAAAATAGCACATAATTATCCTGTACTCAAATCCGTAAAATATTTTATTTTTAATATCCGTAAAATATACATGTAAAAAGTCCAGAGTGCTTGGAGCACCTCAGACACACCCCCGCCGCAGCCGGCAAATAAACAGTTAATTTGAACTCGGGTTTGGGCAGATGTGCAAGCTTGAGAGTGGGTTCCTTTTAATCCTCATGTCCCCCAATATGATCCCTAGCATTTACAGAGCTGTACAGTGCAGGCTTGAATTTATTTTTCAGTTTTTATATTTCACAGATTACGGCCGGTTCCAAGATATGCGGCCGGCCGTAAAAGGAGATCCTTGCGGGGCCGTATAATAGAATCGCGAGTTAACTGAACCCTCGCAAGGAATCGCAGCCTTACGGCCGATTTACGGCCGATAATAGAATGAGGCCCAATGTCTGCACTTTAATTGTAGAAACTTTTTTTCGTCGATGACAGTTGTTTTGGTCAATTAAGGCACATCACTTTTGCCCACAGTCCTTCAAAATGCTTAGGTCACACATGGGGGCCCTATCTGCTACAACTAAGCACACCATTAAATGTATTCATTTTAAAATTATTTTTCATTAAACTGATTCTTAACAGTAGTTGGGATCCAGCAATATCCTACAAACATTAATATAATGCAGTGTATCCAAATGTGTATGCAGTAATAAGACTATCTGTGGGACATGTTGAGACAATTTATAATATTAAAAGAATGCAATTACGAATTTGATCAAAGAAATGCCAACACAGCATTAAATGCATCTGTTAACTGGATTGGAGACATGTATAGTATCCAGGCGCAGCACCCATGAATTTCAAAATCGAGAAGAGCGACAAAAATGTGAACAACTCACAAAAAGCCAAGGAAGATTAAATGATATTACATTCCCCCAGGAAGACAGGAGATATGATTGACAGAAGTATTTTTCCAGTTAAATAGTAAACTAAAGGTAAAAGTACACTTGATGAGTTGGCTCTTGGTATGGTCTTTTTATCTTTATTGAAAGGGCTTCAAATGGACAATAATACTCAAATCAGAGTATTGTTATATGGGCCTCATAAAGGAGAAGGGATGGAGGGCTTCAGACATGTTTTGCATGTGTGCAATCTGTCTCGTTACATCTTTTTATACTATACCTGGAAACTTAGGAGTAAAAATATGTTTTCAAGGCCATGGCTGTTAATGGGGTCGCATTTTCTGATGGTGGTTCTACTAATAATCTGTAATTACAAGACATACCTCTCGCCAACTCTCAGGATTGTGTTTATTTAAAGGAGATTGGACAGTGATTTGGTCTGTCTTGGCAGCGTTGTCCATGGGATGCTGGGGCAGGAATAATGAGGGAAGTTGGCGTGTATTATATAATTCTTAAAGTATCTTCAGGCTTGTCCAGCGTTAGTCCTCCAGGAAAGATTTTTACAATATCTTATTTGCATACAGATGCATCAGTGACTAGCTTTTTTTATTTTGATTTACTTCTTTGTTTATGCCCCCCAAGACTAAGTTATTGGACTTGTATGTTTTAGGGGAACATGTAAGCAAAACTAGGAGGTGGACACTTCAAGAGTGCTTGCCATTGTATTTTAACTGACCTAACTTAGAACCTGAACTGGTGGACCACTTCCCTTCTCTGTATTAGGTAGGTGCTTGTAGGGGGTAGATACAAATCCTAAAATCTATGTAAATGGTCAGATCATCTTTCTATAAAATAGTATCTGTCATTCTCCCCTTATATATTAAGAGACCCCTTTACTGCAGGAAGCAGAGGGCCTACCGTGTCAGGGGCTACAGTGCTTTGCACCTGCTGCACCAACAGTGTCACTGCTCTGCCACTGCTCCAGCACTCCCCATGGCAAACATGCAGAGGCTGCAATGAAATCAAACAGCCACAAGACATCATGAATCTAGTTCATCATGATTATTTTAATGTTTAACATTTTTTAAATAAAATTACATTTTTCTTCATACTCTTTTTTTATATAAATTAATATTACTGTAGTAATATGCAATAAATAAACATAATTTAATATATTATATTTTACTGTACATCCTGTTTTTTCTTTTTGTATAATTCTTGTTTAATTTATGTTATTGGAGTATTTTATCCATGCTGACTAAACTTCTATATATTTGCCCATGCTGTTCTTTATTTAAATAATTCCATAGTTGAGATACATTTTATACTATGTATTAAATAATTTGTGCTTCGTAGATCTTTTCACTGTTTTTAACTAATGGCCTTCTTGCTGTACAACAAATTTGATGACATTTTGTAAAATATTTAAAAAATTTAAAGAACTGTTTAATGAGACTCTTTAAGCTTTTTTTTTTTATATATATGAATGATTTAAATAGTGAAGTATTTTTTTATTCCTGAAAGTAATTATTACTTATTTCTAAGAAGCATCCAGAGTAACAGATTATCAGCTTCTGCAACCTCCCCCTTATTTCCTGCTCTGTCTCATGTGGGGTGCCATGTTTTCCATCTCTGACCACACTACTTTAAGTGTCAAATAAAAAATGGAAAATCTACCTTACAGTGCAAATTATTTTGTGGAATTGTTTTAATGAAAAAATACTGTTTCTGGAGAGATGACTCTGACTTGAAAAATAATTGTGGTGTCAGCCTTTCTAGAAATTACCCATGTGATGTATAAAAAAATTATTTGGCATTCATACTCCCATTATCTTCACAATATCTCACTCTTGTTTATTCCATTTTAGGACAGGCTGCAGTTTCGGTTATATACACCTGAGAGAAGCAATCAAAAGCAAATAGCTATGAACATACCCAATGCTAAACACTTAAAAGGTCCCCGACATACACTACGTTATCTTGGAGTGCTCCTGCTTTTATGTCATGCTTTACTGCACTGCCGAACTTCAACAGGAAATTATTTTCTCCATTGTATAACTTAACTGCCATTTTCTTTTCAGGCTTCTATACAATGAAAACATGATTGTGCTTTGTTATGTTAAATATTAAATATATTTCATTTCTATATATATTTTCATAAGTTTTGAATGTATGTATAAATAAATGTACAATGTATAGGAACACAGGTTTATTTATCAAAGCGAGTACATAAATGTAGAGCTAGGATTCTTGGACTGTTCCCGTAAAATTTTACATTGGTTGATAAATAGGCTCTGTAGAATACCATATGGATGTGCTAAAGTTTGTTCACCAGTGTGGTATCTCAAACTCTCTCCATTGACTGGAGAACAATAGTTTACTTTTCTCGCTAACGCGATGAACGTCAAGGCTTAGCACATCTGTAGTGGAGCTATTAAAGCTACTCCCTTTGATAAATTACCATCTTTATTATATGCTATTTTTCAATGTTGCCAAATTTTTCCTTTTTGACATTGCATCTGCACACCAGATACCATATATCTTGTAAAATGTCTTCCTTTGGTATGGTGAATAGCTTAAATTCTTTAGAAAATTAGGTACTTAGCAGTATTGTGTTTATCTCTTTTTACAATTTTAGGTACCGAGTTTTCCTGTAAAACGCCAGCTATTGCAGACATTGTGATTCTGGTAGACGGGTCATGGAGTATTGGAAGAATCAACTTTAGACTTGTACGGCTTTTCATTGAGAACCTCGTTGGTGCTTTTGATGTGGGCTCCGATAAAACAAGAATAGGTAACTTGATTTTCCGTATTAGGAATTCACTAACCATAAAAGCAGAATAATGCACTAAGCACATTTACATACACTAAATTAATTATTTATGCTTGTTTTGGACAAAGTGCTTACATTACTAATTTAATTTATTTTATAGATATATATAGAGTACATGTTAGAAACAGAGTATATAATAAAAGTTTAGCATTTTAATAGTGACCATAGATGGAAATATGTCTGTAATGTTTTTGACTAAAAAGCGGGGTCAGTTTTATAGTTTGCCTTGATATGGTGCAATTATTATTGACACAAAATAACTCTTTGTTGGCAAGGTGACCATCTTTTAAAACCATGTAAGAACGTAGTAACAAATATGCAAATGCATTAGCGTACTAGAAACAGCCACTATAATAAGGCCTTATTTGGTAAAACCTACAAATATATGAATGTCAAAAGTTGGGTAAGAACTTGCAGTGCAATTACTGAACAGTTAAGGACAATATATTTTTATAAGAAATTAAACTAAAACAGATAATTTAAAGCAAAATAAATTAACATATACTATAACACAAACTAAAAAGTTGATGCATAAAAATATTAATTAACCGTAATTAAAATATTTGCTTTAATTTACATCTGACACATCCCACCCTATGTTCATCAATAGCAATATTCTTGTTCCTAATATAGTTATAGGAGACAGTATGGAAAATTCACTACATTCAAAAGATTAAATACAGATATTCGAAAATTAAATAAAGATGCAGTGTTATTAAAGGACCAGTAGATATTCAAAGCACATTACCTGGCGCTTACACTGACCCTTTAACTAGTTTTATATTCGCATCAATGGAGTTCACAGTTCTCAATTCTTAATGCCCCTTTGTGTTCTTGTAACATGTCAAAACAGAGGAGGAGAAAACAATTCCACCTCTATCTAATTTTAATTACATTTTTCTATACTTTCATATAACATACATATCTCTTGCTGGTGACCAGGTCTTGCACAGTACAGTGGCGATCCAAGGATAGAATGGCACCTGAACGCTTATAATACAAAAGATGCTGTGATCGATGCTGTCCGAAATCTGCCATACAAAGGAGGGAATACATTGACGGGTATGGTCTTACAAGCTTTACATTACTCTAATGTAGGTTAAAATGGCAGAATATTACATTTATTTAATACCTTATGGAATTATCTTGTATGGTTTAGTGCCACACTTTTCTGGATTAGTTTTTAGCAGCAATTTATAGAAAGAGAGTGATATCATGCAAGAGGATAGATAGAAATGGAACATGATATTCATAGGAAATAGAATGAAAGAGTAAGTGAGAAGAGAAGAAAGTGATACAAGTCTAGAAAAGAGAGATTGCAGATGGATGAGAAAGGCCAGAAAAAGTTTAGAAAATAGGATGAGAATACCAGGGTTCGTAAAGAGACGGTTGATATTTAGAAGAGAAGGGCTAACAAATTGTAGAGGGGTAAAAAATGAAAAATTAAGATGGTGAGTGGGTTTAGAAGGATGAATGTAATAGGGGGTGCAAGCAGGCTGAAAAGAAGAGACGTAAAGGAAAACTAAGTGAAGTATGTGAGAAAGATGAGAGAAGAGAGTGTTGGGAATGTTTAGCCAGCTACTCAGTATTTTTGACATCCTTATGACTGAGCCCAGTTGACCTGCTGGATACATCTGGCCTAGGGCCCATAATTACTATAAAGTGATCTGCCATTTTTAACACTCTACCTTTTGTAGGATTGGCATTGACATACATTCTGGAAAACAGTTTTAAGCCAGAAGCTGGAGCCAGAGACGGACTTCCAAAGATTGGTATTTTGATCACTGATGGAAAGTCCCAAGATGACGTTATTCCACCTGCCAAAAGTTTACGAGATGCTGGAATTGAACTCTTTGCCATTGGTATGTTTAAGGAATTTCACACATTAATCAACTTCAAGGATTTTGTATTTATGGCTTTCATAAAGTTTTGGTGTCCTGTATCCATCATTATATAAACTTACTTAACTTTCATGTATGGCTGTATAATGCTTAACATTTAGTTTCAGCCATGGAATATATTACTGATCTCAATAAAGCTGCAAATATATACTACTTTGGTACAAAAATAATGTATATAAAATGATAAATACACTGCTAGTCACTATCATTTAATGGATGTAAAATTATTCTTTTGTCTGTCTCTTGGATATGACAGAGTGTCTTTAACAAGCTAACTTTTAACAACTGATAAACAATCTTTCTCAGCGTGATAACCTTGTAATCCTCCAGACAAGTTGTGTTTCCATTAAGCTGCTATAGGCACTGGAAATAAACATATCACTGACACAAAATAATACTTGTGTGTCTTTCTTGGCAAGGTTACAGCAAGGGGACATTTTTTTCAAAAACAGTATAAGAACGTAATAGCATATATATAAATGCACGAACATATGAGAAATAGTCACTATAATAAGGCCTTAATGGAAAAATATACTGTACAATATCCAGATCCTATGAACTGTAACATTTCATTTTTTTTAAGCCAGAAACCATTTTTTTAAGAAGTGCCACCCCTCACAGGGAAGCGCCACTGGATGGCTGCCTAGTTGGCCTATGGGTAATGTGGGATAATACTGCATTTTTCTAACTTTTAATGAGTTTTAATCGACAATTACAAGATACACATAGAGTATAAAATGTAACTATTCCCTTTATCAACTGTAAAATTGAATGCAATGTGTAATAATAACTTAAAAGCAAAGTATCACAAAGATTTATTTGTCTTGACACAGTTTTCCTTTTTTTGTCCATTTTTAAGGTGTGAAAAACGCAGATGAGAATGAATTAAAGGCCATCGCCTCAGAACCTGACAGCACCCATGTTTACAATGTGGCGGATTTCAACATCATGAACAGTATCGTAGAAGGTCTCACAAAAACTGTGTGTACCAGAGTGGAAGAGCAAGAGATCGAAATTAAAGGTGAGCAAATAATCGAAAATATATTCTACATTTCCGGAGTATTCTATAAATAAAAATATTTATTGGCTTTTTTACAAGGTAAAAGATTTTATGGGGAAAAAATAGGTGTGTGCGTGTCTGTGTGAGCATGTCAGAGCTCCCCAGGCAATGGAGGCATTTTTAAATAACTTTATTTATATGTTATTACTATGACTATAACTATAACATGCCACTGCAAATAATAGTGAAGCTATTAAATATTATATATGACATATATCTTAATTTACACACAGAAATAATCCTAAAACATGCTCTTTTTCAAAGAATGATAAAACAATCTGGAGGTGAGTGTCATCTTAAAGCAGTGGTGGGCAAATGGTTGTATGAGTGATAACAAATTTAAGTCCGGATTTAAGTCGGGTTCTCTCTATTTTAGCACTGTGTTCAAAGAAATACTGAAATGCTGGACTGTTGGCAGCCCTGTAGGGCTGAGTTATTGTTATACATCAATTGTTAAAGGGACTCTCTGCCACCCCAACCTCAATTTGTTTTTCACATTCGCCACTCTGAGCAAGCACTCTGAGGCACATATTAGCATATTGAGCCACATATTAGCATACAGGTGCATCACAAACAATGCTGAATATCTCAACAATGATGGTTTCAGGATGACATGTACAATGTTAATCCAATGCATTTACAATTATTTAAATGTTATATTTTCAGGAACTGTAACTGTCACCACTGGAGCTCCCTTGGACCTGGTCACATCAGAGGTCACAGCCAGGGGGTTCCGTGTTACTTGGACACATGCTCCAGGAAATGTGGAAAAATACAGAGTTGTGTATTATCCGACTAAAGGGGGACAACCAGAAGAGGTAATCTGCAACTTAATATATTTATTTTTCACCAATCTATCGTCTATTTAACGTGAGACTGACACTTCAACATAAACAATAAAAGTGAATGCCTGTACCGTTCTAGTCCATGTGGATGGCCTGATATGTATTAACTCATTGATTTCCGAGATCGATATAACCCTGAAATTAAACATAAAAATACATGTTCTTTTACTGACGATTTACAAGCTTGAGTCTATTGTGCAAAAAGACGACAATTAAATAGCAAATTAACTTACGGCCTCACTTACAAGCTCCAGTAATTTATGATTGCACAATTGAATCGGGCTCTCAGTTTTTAAGTTAAGCTCATTGGAACCAAGTGTACGACGTTTTGAGGTGTCCATGAATAATACACTTTGGGCTTTTTTGTTACAGGTGGTAGTTGATGGCAATGAATCTACAACAGTGCTGAAGAACTTGATGTCTCTAACAGAATATCAGATAGCTGTGTTTGCTATATATGTCAGTGCTGCAAGTGAAGGGTTACGGGGCACTGAAACCACACGTAAGTAACATGATGGTACTCCATGGCTAATAGACAATATTTTTTTTTATAAACATATTCTAAAATATAATTTTCTTCACTGTCAGTGGCATTGCCGATGGCGTCCGATCTGGAATTGTATGATGTGACCCATAGTAGTATGAGAGCCAAATGGGTTGGCGTTGCTGGCGCTTCTGGTTACATGATCCTCTATGCACCACTAACAGAGGGTCTGGCTGCAGATGAGAAAGAGGTACATTTTACTCTCTTGATTAATGAATGTCCGGTTTTAAAATAAATGAATAATTTAAATAAAGTCTTTGATCTCTTGCTTCTTACAAGCTGGTTCTTCATATTCTGCCTTGTCAAAACAATAACCTATTTTTATGTCATCTATCTGGATGTCACTCACAATTCTCTTTTCTCCCCAATATGTCCTTGTCAAGTTACCAAGAGACACGGTTGTAGCCATTACTGTGGGGCATCCACTATAGGGCTTTTACTTCTTTTCATCCTTGAAGTTTCCAATCATTTAGTTAAACATTGCCCATCTCCATGTAACCTTCCTCTGTTTCTTTTAAAATAGCACTAAAAATATGTGTGTGTTAATCAGCAACAAAATATGGATTTTCACTTAATTTTCACAGTCATCTGGACATAAGTGAACTTTGTTAAAATGAGCTGACTTGCTCAAAGTTACACTGTAAATAGCTTTTATGACCCTCACTCATATGAAGCAGTCAAGGCTTTACTTGACCTCCATACTCAATGGAAAGACATAATTCAGCCTGTTAATATTAGAGAGAGAGACAGAGATTTCATTATCCAGCTCATAATGTTTTTTTCTATTTCAGATGAAAGTTAGTGGGGCTATTACAGACGTCGAGCTAGATGGATTGACCCCAAATACCGAATATACTGTCACAGTTTATGCCATGTTCGGTGAAGAAGCCAGCGACCCTCTTACAGGACAAGAAACAACATGTATATACAACAATTAGTCAACAGCTTTTGATATTCTACTTTAGAAAGATTTTAAAGGACATAATCAGATTGTTTGATGTAAATTATACATTGTGTAGCAGTAGAGTCCATGGCTGAATACATAATGAATGGTAAAATAGTGTAAAAATTGTGAGTTCTAGAAATGTGTGAACAATAAAGCCATCTATAATAAAAATGAATGTTAAATTCCTAATGTGCTCTTGCTATTTCCACCTCCCTCCAACTGTCCCTTCTCGTGGGTCACATTGTTTGTGTGGAAGTTATGATATCTGGCAACTGTTTATTTACTTTGAGTCATGACTTGCCTCCCTTTCCCCCTGTGCTCGGAGCATGTGTGACCATGACCACACATAATGTCATTAGCGATATCAGCATTTTTTGTTGCATGATTTCACAAACAATGGTTAATTAACACACCTACCATTTGAAAGGAACATCTATTTCATGGCTTCCAGACAAACAGTGCGAGCCATGTTGACAGTTAAACTGTTTTACTGATAGATGGCTTTATGATTATTTATATACTAGGGCGCTCATTGCTAGCCTCTCCTCCCCTCTACTTCCTCTCACTCCCTGTGTCTCTTTCCCTCCACTCCCTCCCCTGTGTCTCTTTAACCCCTCTCCCTCCCCTGTTTCTCTTCCTCCCTCTCCTGTGTATCTCCCCCCTCTCCCTCCCACATGTCTCTCCCCCCTCTCCCTCCCTTGTGTCTCCTTCACCCCATATCCCTCCCATATGTCTCCCCCTTCTCCCTCCCTTGTGTCTCCTTCACCCCATCTCCCTCCCCTGGGTCTCTTCCCTCCCTCTTCCTCCCCTGTGTCTCTTCCCCCCTCTCCCTCCCTTGTGGTTCTTCCCCCCTCTCCCTCCCCTGTGTCTTTTCCACCTCTGTGTCTCTCCCCCTCCCTCCTCTGTGTCTCTTCCCCCTCCTACCCCCATGTCTCTTCTCCCCTCCTCTCCCTTCCCTGTGTCTCCCCCCCTTCTGCTCCCTCCCGTGTTTCTCCCCCCTTCCTCTTCCTCTTCCCCTTCCTCTTCCTCTGTGCACGCGGCATGCACTTCCCCCTGCGCAATGCGCATGTACAACTTGCAAACCTTGCAAGTTTTTTTAATTGCGTGATGACAACTCGCAATTACCACAACTATTATATGTGATAGATGTCTATACAGTATTTTGGTAACACAGATTTCTGGCTTATTATTATTATTATTATTATTATTACTCTTTATTTTAAAGTGCCAGCATTTTCCATTGTGCACTTTACAATGTAGAATAAAGTACATTGGGTACAATTATCAGATTACAAAAGTACAAATACAATATCATAGTGTAAGAGACCGTTTACTGCAATAGAGTAGAGGTCCATAAAGCTTACTATCTACAAGGTAAGCTTGAGACCTGAGAGAGCAGGGCTGTAGATGGTTGGGTGTTGTACTGTAGGTTCTATGTGAGCATTTGGGTAAACAGAGGCTTTTTTAGTGAGTTTTTGAAGTTTTTTTTAGGTCTGACAGGGCAAGGCAATGTGTTCCACAGAGTAGGTTGAGCAGACATGGCTCTAATCTAAAGCAAGTTGTGCCATCTCAATAATTGTTTGCTTTGATCTTCCCACAGTGCCTTTAACTCCACCTAGAAACATCAGATTTTCTGATATAACTCATAGCTCGGCTGTTGTCACATGGGACCACTCTTCAAAGAATGCAAGAGGTTACCGGATAATGTATGTCAAGACGGATGGGTCCGAAACCAATGATGTAAGTGAAGGACGAGGTCTCACAAGCTTTCATATTTGTACTGCAGTGGAACTGGAACTCACTAACTGTCTTCAGACACATAAGTGGGGTTAAACCATAGAGTCCGCCCTCCACATATTTAAAGTTTTGGAAACACATCATGTTTTTGAAGCATGGAGCAAATTATATGTTTGTGTGTAAAGAAAATTGCATCTTCTCTGACTTCAACATTTAGTGAAAGCTTGGAGCCAGTTGGTGGGGAAAGAGGGAAAAGGGGAACGTTTATTGTTATATCACTCGTAAACAAACCCTCCTTCAGAAAAGTAAATGCCTCACTCACACTCCTTCACTAGTGCCTCCACGGACCAGAAAATACATCAATTTAATTCCCACTGCTTTTATGGCTACTTCCCATTTCTACAATGTACACTATATACCGTATTATATTTGAATATCTATCTATCTATCCTTCAGTCTATCTATCTATCCTTCAGTCTATCTATCTATCCTTCAGTCTATCTATCTATCTATCTATCTATCTATCTATCTATCTATCTATCTATCTATCTATCTATCTATCCATCTATCCATCTATCCATCTATCTATCTATCTATCCATCTATCCATCTATCTATCCATCTATCCATCTATCTATCTATCTATCTATCTATCTATCTATCTATCTAATGAATTTCTTGCTCATTCCATTACTCTTGCTGACAATTCTCTAAAACTGTCCGACTCTAACATCTGGATTATATGTTTGTGGCAGGTGGAAGTTGGTCGAATTTCAACGTACAATTTAAAGAGACTGTCTTCCCTCACTGAGTACACTGTGGCTATATTTTCTATATTTGATGAAGGACAGTCTGAGCCTCTCACAGGCACTTTTACTACATGTAAGTAATGCAAATGCAAGTATATCATGTATTAAATAACAATGCATTAAAATCAGTGATCAGACACTAATGGGGTCATGACGGTATTGTTTAATTTATTTAATTCAGTTTAATTTGTTTATTTAGTTACTGATCAGTCATAAAGTCAGTATTTTAATAAAAGCAATCTATTCACATTTGGAATTAGCATTGTTACTTCCAGCAGATGTGCTTCTCTCCAAACCCTTGTTGGGTGTCCAGGGAGTGAATAAAGATCTGCCCGGAAGACTTTCCTATATTCTTACTGGTAGTTTTGCCTGCAATAGTTCCTGCAGGGAAGGAGGCTGATATACAATGTTATAAGGACAGATAAAACCTCTTATGAGGACAGTCATCACTTGGCAGATCTCTGGATTATATTTTTGCATCTTCATTACTGGACTAACACAGCTACTCCAAACTATACATACAGCTACTTGTAAACTCCCAAGTTAAGCTGTTTGTCTACACTCCTTATGAGGTCATCAAGAGGTGTCCTTGCTAAGGTAAATCACTTTAATATACCTCCAGCGGCAGAGCTAGTGAATGGAGGGCCCCAGTGTAGAAAAAAGTTTGGGCCACCTATTGAAGGGAGTGGTCGCAGTTTTTTTTTTGTGTTGCTCCCCGTACCAATTCACATAGTTTAAATAATTATATACAAATATATGTATGTGTATATATGTATATTTATGTATATTATACTCATAAGGCCCACAACACAAGCTGGGATCCTGCTCCACGCTGATTATAGCCAGTAAGTTCAAAACAGCTGTATGTGGATAGGATTCTCAGCTTGTGTATAATACAACCTTTGCTCTGCAAGCTTAACGGAAGCCATGTTTGAAATGGTCTATGGATTGAAGAGTGAGGTATTTGTGGGCACATTTGCATGTCCCTGCTCAGCTTCCCAGAAGGCAGTGTGATAACTGTTTTTCTCAGAATTCTAAGCTTGAAGCAGGTTTTTTAACTTATTTTAGACATTCAAATGTGAACACAGATGTACTATTTATTATATATATATATATATATATATATATATATATATACACACATTAAATATTTTACATATATACACTTATATATATCTATACACACACACATTAAATATTTTACATATATACACTTTAAATATTATATATATATATATCTATACACACACACATTAAATATATATATATATATATATATATATATATATATATATATATATATATATATATATATAATGGGTGTGTGTCTTTTTGTGTGCCCCCCCATCACCCTTACCCTCCCACTTACACCCCTCTGTCCCCCAAACCCCACCCCCTCTCTGACCCCCCCATCTATTCCCCATTCTCCCTCTCTGTCTCCCTTACCTCCCCCCTGCCCCCCTTCGTACTGTACCTGCTGGATTTATTGGGGGTTCAGCGGACAAATGGAGGAACTCCCGAATTATGTCATAGCCAGGTGGGACTCCATTTCTCAGCTGAACCACCAATGAATCCAGCAGGTACAGTGCAAAGGGAGGACAGAGAGAGCGTCTGTGGGGCAGGGGGAGGTAAGGGGGACAGAGAGGAGGTAAGGGGGACGGAGAGGGGAGTTTCGGGGATAGAACGGGGGCAGAGGGAGCATCCGTGGGCCCCTATTGAGCTGGGCCTCGGTGCGTAGCACCACTTGCACCGGCGGTGGCTCTGCCATTGATCCAGCCAATGAAAAGCATCCACTCCTGTCTAATCATAAGTCTAGTCTGCCCATTCTTTCTACATAAAAACCTTTAGCTTAAGAAAGCCTCTGGATATTTCAGGCATGCTTGAATTTATTTGTTCTATTCCTTCCTACCACTTCCTATACAAGGTTGTTCTTCTTATCATCACTTTTTTCTGTACTCACTTATCTACCAATCATTCTGGTTCTCATTACTCCTAGCCATTTCAATGAATAGTTCTTCTATTTAATACATTGATTACACATATTTTATTGGATGTACCAGTGTATGAATATATATATATATATATATCACCAAAGATAGTTCGTATCACAGCATTATACAAATAGTCTCATTTTTATAAATTATTTATTCATACAGTGAAAGTTCCAAACCCTCAGACCCTGAATGTGAAGGACATCACCACACAAAGCTTTGTAGCGTACTGGAGATCCTTTGCCTCTGATATAGTAATGTACCGACTCTCATGGATTCCACTGAATGGTGGAGAATCCCAAGAGGTAAGTAATTAAATACGTCTTCATATATATATATGTGTGTGTAAAAAAAGATTGTGTATCCTTCAGGAAAATTAAAGCCACACTCTAGTCCAAAATAGTTTTTTTCCATGGCAGACTATCTTAATTTACAAAATGTATACTAAAGCGACACTAGATCTCAGTGTTTGATTAATCCTTATCCTGACATCTGAACTAAAACAACTTGCCAGAAAGCATTATCTGATGCTTAAAAAGCCCATTATCAAGTTTAATTGTTCAAAAGAGGATACTGGTAAACCCACTTACCTGCCTCTGAGAAAGTATCTTTCTGGTTATGAAACGCGTTAGGGCATTTTTTCCTCCCCTATCCTTATCTCTATTGTTTGTCTGCCAATGTTTTAGTATTGCTAAATAATAATATCTGATTGTTTTTCAATCTATTGGCCGTACCACTATCGTAAACTTTTTTTCTGTGAGTGTGCTCCATGTCTGTTGTTTATTACTGTAACTATGAGACTACAGTGATCCTGTAAGGAAAATATTATCCACTAGGTTTTCATATAAAATATATTTTGTAATGTTTGGGATTATAATGTCTACATCATGTTTGCCAACTGGAAAATACAATTTGCCCCAGTTCACAGGAATGGTGCTTATGAGGCAGCTTTTATAGCGTATAATATCTCTTCTAATTCATAAACTTCAGCAGTGTGGGTTTAACTGAGAATTCTGCAAATAAAGGTCAAATGTAGGCAGTTCAAGAAAAAATGTACTTCCAACAGATGCAATGCCAACTCCAAAACTCATACTTCTTTTGTATGCTACGCACCTGGAAAATGATCAAAGAAAATAGTGTTTTTTTTTTTTTTTTTAACAAATTGGAGCATTTGTGGCAAACTGGAATTTGGACCTGGGCATGGTGCCTTCAATTGTTGTTAAAATGTTGTTTTACACATTACAGTGTATAATAATTTAATACACTTACCAATACAAATTAAAGAACCACTTTAAAGCCATAACAACAAGTTTTAATTAAATATTGTTCATTAATAAAATTAATATTTAATGACTTTAAAAAAAAAAAATAGCACTAATATAGTTTGTAAAGTGTGCGTAATGCTCCAGTGGGAGTGCCTGCACACTTATGTGTTCAGATTTCCGTACACGCCACAGTGCGCATTGTCAGACACGCATGCGTAAAAGTGTGGCTCCAGCAAGAAGCAGGGTGTTTGTGTGTGTGTGTGGGGGGGGGGGGGGGGGGGGGGGGGGGGGAGGACAGAGAGGGCAAAAGGGGGAAAGAGACAGATGGGGAAAGGGGGAAAGAGACACAGGGGAGGAAGAGGTGGGAAGAGACACAGGGGAAAGGGGGAAAGAGACACAGGGGGGAAAGGGGGGAAGAGACACAGGGGAAGGAGGGGGGAAGACACACAGGAGAAAGGGGGAAAGAAACAGAGGGGTAAAGGAACACAGGGGAGGGAGGAGGGGGAAAGAGACACAGGGAAAAGAGGGAAGGAGACAAAGGGGGAAAGGAACACAGTGGAGGGAGGAGGGGGAAAGAGAACCCATGGAAGGGGGGAAATAGACACAGGGGAGAGAGGAGGGGGAAAGAGACAAAGGGAAGGGAGAGGGGGGAAGTAGACAGAGGGGGAAAGGGACACAGTGGAGGGAGGAGGGGGGAAAGAGACACAGAGGAAAGGGGGAAAGAGATAGAGGGAGAAAGTGACACAGTAGAGGGAGGAGGGGGAAAGAGAACCAGTGGAAAGGGGGAAAGAGACAGAGGTGGGAAGGGACACAGGGGAGGGAGGAGGGGGAAAGAGACACAGGGGAAAGGGGGGAAGAGACACAGAGGAGGGAGAAGGGGGAAAGAGACAAAGCGAAGGGAGAGGGGGGAAGAGACACAGTGGAGGGAGAGGGGGACAGAATGCTGAATAACTTAAAAACATTGTAAGTGCGGCTCCAGCAAGAAGCGGGGTAAGGTGGGGAGGGACAGACAGGGCGAAAGGGGGAAAGAGACACAGAGGAGAGAGGAGGGGGGAAAGAGACAGGTGGGTAAAGGGACTCAGGGGAGGGGGGAAGAGACACAGGGGAGGGAGATGGGGAAGAGACAAAGAGGAGGGAGAGGGGGAAGAGACACAGAGGAGGGAGTAGGGAAGATAAAACAGGGGAGGGTGAGGAGGGGAAAGAGACACGGGATGGAGAGGGGGAAAGAGACACAGGGGAAGGAGAGGGGCAAAAGAGACACGGGAGGGAGAGGGGGAAAGAGACACAGGGGAGGGAGAGTTTGGAAAGAGACACAGGGGAGGGAGAGGGGGAAGATACACAGCAGAGGGAGAGGGTGGGAAAGAGACACAGAGGAGGAGAGGAGACACATGTAATATTATACCGTCATTTATGATGGGTAAACGACTAGATTTAAATATTAAATTAAAGTTAAAGAGAGGAGGGGGGAATGAGACACAAGGGAGGAAGTAGACAGGGGGAGAGGCTCACAATGAGCGCCGAAGGTGCTCACATTGGGTGGCAAGCAGCATTGCCAGCGTTCAAATTTTATTGCCGTCATTTTTGACGGGGCAAGTCGCTAGTATATATATATTAATCCAGTCAGACAGTGATAGCTGTTCTCATCTTCTATTGGGATTCTGATCTCCATTCCTTTGTGACAAATTTTCCAAGGCATAACATGTGTAATAGATCACCAGCATTTCACTCTTTAGTGCATATGGTCCATTGAGTACATTCATAATTGCTTATAAAATATTTCACTCACCACCTATTTGTGTTTTCTTTAGGTTGTCCTTAATGGCGACATCACATCACATCTAATTGATGGTTTAGCACACAGCACAGAATATGAAGTTTCACTGTCTGCCATATTTAGCGATGAAACGGAAAGTGATGCTTTGTCGGCTATGGCTACTACATGTAAGGAACATGATTATACATATCTCTTATTGTGTATTTATTCAGGAAATTCCTAAAAAATGACAGCGTGTTTAAAGAACCAAAACAATATATTGTTTGACCTCTAAATAGCATGCCTCTGTTTTTTCTGTGAATCACCTGCCTCTCCGCTACCCTTTGCATTTTAATATTAGTTTCTAATTATTATTATTATATGACTTTAAATGCTGCATTTACTAAGGCAGGGGTATGCAAGTAGGGCCGGGAGAGCCACATAGGCAGGGATTTGAGGATAGGCAGGACTTTGGCTTCTTCAGTCATCCTGTACACAGAACGGAAATCCACAAATCCAGGCTTGTGTGTGACTCTCCAGGACCAAACGTGCCTACTCCTGCACTAAAGTAATATATTTGTCATAGTACTATAAGGCATCATTAGTTCATATGCTATTCTGTAGAGCTATTCCCTAAAGTATGAATGCTAAAAAAGAGGATTTTTTATTTTCTGGACAATTTATTCAGCATTATGTATCATACATACACTGATTCAATGCACAGCAATGATCTTATTATAAAGGTGTCAAAGAAGTTATATAGAATTAAAGAAAACCAAAATGTAAAAGTTTGGTTAGGGTACAAAAAAAGGTAGGTCTCCTTTCCACTCTCTGGGTGCAGATTTTGTTTAAAATTGGATCCTTTCCCATTCTGACAATTTACATCCTTTCCGCAAGTATTCTAACTAAAAAAACATTAATTAAATGTGTTAAGTATTCCTCTGGTGCTGCTATGGCCATATATCGGCTAGTCTGTAGATGTCTATCAGCCCTATTAAATTCGGGACCGTAAGTCAAACATGAAGCTCGCAGCGGCTGCGGGCTTGAAATTTGGCCGAGTTACGTTGCTATTAAATTAGAATGGGCTGCGAGCTACGGGCTTGAGACAACGTTGGATTTGCGGCCGATCAATTAGAGTAGACCGTAGTTATAGGTTTAGACTGAGCAAATGGAAAAAGAGATTGTTAGCGTTACGTCACTAAAAAAGGGGAGGGTAGATTTCAAAGTCCTACGGGCTTCAATTACGAGTTACGATCGGACCCACATTCCACAATAATGCAATATTAATAAAGCCGTAAATATGATATTCTATCACATGCGAGTTACAGTATACGTATTAACACATTGATTGCCGGGATCGATATAACACAGAAATTAAACATAAAAGAAAGTATTTTTTAGGGACGATTTGCGAGCTTGAGAATATTGTGCTATTAATTCTAAGAACGAACATCACTTTCCCTTTTAATAAAACTACAGTAGTGTGTTTTTATTTGCATTTACAGAGCTACGTATTAGTCTTTACCCTTCTTGTGAGTCCTCTCCAGCACTTATAGGGCTTTGGGCTACAATTGAGGGTTACGGGCTTGCTCGTTGGTGCAATTTATAAGCATGATTGGAATTGTAGCGGTTACGGGCTTGACAGATCAAAGGATTTTCACGTTTACGGCATTTTTTTGCCCGTCCTGCGGCTTACCCCTGCGGGGGCGTTTACTGGGCGAATTTAATAGCCGTAAATCCTACTTTCAGCGTTACGGGCTATGTTCTAACACATAGCCCGAATTTAATAAGGCTGTATATGTGACTGAAAGAAAATGTCAGTGGGAAAAATCTGAAGTCATTTAATATTTCTGGCCAAGGCAACCGCATTTTTTATAAACTAACTGAGTATGTTGATGCTATTCTGGTGAGGAATTTTGACAATATGCTATTAATATACTATATAATATATAATTTCTATTACTGCTGTAACAGAAAAAATAGATATAAAAAATAGATAAAAAAATCATTGAATGTAAAAACTAAAAGTATTTTTTTTACTTACAGTGACAAGGACTACAACTGCTGCCCCTACAACAACCACTGCCAGGCCTGCAACAACGGGTAACACAGCCAGGATCACCAACAAAGTGTGTGTTAATAATATAAATAATCATATTTAATCAGTATTGTATATCTTTCTTACAGTGGCTCGACTAGGAATCAGAAACTTGCTGATAGATGATGAAACTACATCAAGTCTTCATGCATCATGGCAGATGTCTGATGGCAACATACGTCAGTATTTAGTGAGCTATGTACCTGTCTATGGTGATCGAGGGGAAGAAGTGGTAAGTGTAAAGATTTTTATCTGATAGAAGAACTTATTTCATTCATATTTCAAGGTTTTACATATATTATGTGTGCATGTATTTTGTACAAGTAGTGTGGGGTGGACTGAAGACTCTCCTTACGTATGTAGACCCAGAAACCATATAAACCAGTGGCAGAGCTACTGCTGGTGCAGCAGGTGCAAAGCAGCAGGACCCATAACGGGGTAGGGACCCTCTGCTATTGCCAATAAAAAAGGAACCTTAATTTAGCAGATACTTACTTTATAGAAAGGTGATCTTATAACTTAGGATTTATCTGGTCAATTACATATATAACTGGGTATTATTTATTGATACCTATAGGCTGGATAAGGGGTTTGCAACGGGACCCCAAGTTATTTTGCACCGGGGCCCACCATTCACTAGCTCCGTCACTGATATAAAACTTGTTTATTATGCAGGGAATAGTGTTGGCTGATTGTTTTCGGAGCATTTATAAAATGTAAAGATGAAACAATGCCTTTTATATGATAAATTTGTATTGGCTCAGATCAAAATAAAACCATAAGAAAATATCTTGATCTGTGTTTTAAATTGTTCAAAATATACCTGTGAGTATAATTCTAATTTTCTAGTATTCTGTGGCATGAAATTGAACAAGTAATATCACAATTGTAAGTTTTTTGCAAAATAGGGAAATTTATAAAGGTTTTCAGACGATATTTTTAAACATTTATCACAAGGATTATTTGTTCTTCTTTTGTTATAATAATCAATACTCTCTAATTATCCACCGATTGTGTAATTAATATATATTATGCACAGAATCAAGCAATATATACATTTTAGAGAAAATAAAAAAAATAACTTAATTAGAATAATAATACAAAATATACAGAAATGGTCAGCATAAAATCTTACAAGAAATTAAATGTGATTTTGTGGCTTTTTTGTGACCATTTTATTGTCTGGAATCTGATTCTGATTCTAATTCGCCTGGAAAGTAATTTCTTTGAGATGGTGCTTTGTCTGTGGAAGAATAGTTGCAGATGACAATATCAGGTAACTCTGCTACTGAATAAGAAATTAACTGTCATAACTTAAAGAATTATCACTTAAAGAAACTGTTATAGAGCAGCAGATCTCATGGCTGGAAAAGTACTCTGGTACTTGGAATAGATAGAATTACTATGCAGGCACTAATAATGACACTTAGAAACAGCTTCTCATTTTCGATCATTTCATGACAGTAGGAATAGAGGCAAGAATCAGTTAACAGCTTCTCATAACGATAAGAATAGAGGCAAAAGCTGCACTCAGAATCAATTAACAGCTTCTTATAATAGTAAGAGCAGTGAAAAAAGCAACTCGCTACTTCTATGGGGAATGGGAGAGGCAGAGACCTGGTGAAGAGTAATAGATAAGGAAGAGCAAGATTCAGGAAGGAAGGGAAAGTTTGCTTAGGTAGGAAGGGGTGCAAGATTGAAAGGTTTTTCATTTAGTGGGAGAGGGAAAGGATCTGATAGAAGTCATTTGAGGTGAAAGGCTCTAGTATGTAATATGTTGTCTGCCCCTGGAGGTGAAATAATATAATCTGCAAATAGGAAAGGCGGGTGATTTCCATGCCACTATAAGTTGAATCTGAATAGGGGCGGGTGGGTGAGGGGCAGGGAGGGAGAAAGTGCTCTCAGAATCTCACAGAGTCATCCCAGAGCAGAGGAAGCCTGTTTACTTGTTTCAATTGGCACTAAAAAAGAGTGGAACATGGTGTAAGAGACAAATATAGATGGAGGGAGAGACAGAGCAGGGAGAGAGGAATGAGAGAAAGAGAGACAGCTTTCCTATCATGTTATGGCATCTCATGAAAGTAAGAGAGCAACACTCCTGTTAAGTAACACATTCTCATGACAAGTTGCAGCAAACACTACATTCCCTTATTACAGTAAGATAAGATGCAAAAACTATAATCCTTATCAAGAAATGGCTTATTATGACATTCACAGTACAGATAAGTAAAGTTAAAGATGAAGCTTTCTATCAAGTAACACAACCCCCAAGCGCATAATAGCTTCTCATTACAGTTAGAGCTGAGACAAAAGCTAAAATCCCCATGAAGTAATGGTGTCTCATGACAGTAAGAGTAATGGCAGGTGCTGCATATGAAGTTTAAAGTTTTTTATTGTTTTATATTTAATATCTTATTTTTAGGAATTGTATTTATGTCTGCAACCTGTAACTCTCTCACATTTCCAATCATGTTCCTAGTAGATAAACAATAATTTGAGAGTCGAAAAATAATCTTGATATGATACATGGATAAATATACTTATTTTTTCCATTCACAATATACACATTATCCTAGAAACTCAGTAAGAAAAGAAAATCCCTCATTTAATGGGACCCTGTCACCCCAAAATCAAGTTGTTTTCTTAGGATATTCTTAAAGAGCATGAACATTGGCGATATGTTGTGTTATTAATTTTATTTCTAACATGAATCAATCCTGAGAAATTCCATGTTGTTGTTGTATTTATATGCACAGTCTCCTTTTAAGGGCAAAGCCCTGTGTTCCAGCTATGACCTTTCTATGGTGTCTAGGTAAGTCTAGGAAAAAGACAGAAGCCTGGAGTGTCTGCTCTATGGAATTTACCATTTTACAGAGCATTGTGCACATATTAAGTAATTCTAAAATGAAGTTTATATATTGTACAGAATAGCACTTAAAACTTCTTAATAGTCCATCATTTTTTTCCAAGATATTAATGTCCCTCTTTGTCTGTTTCAAATGTTGATTACTGTCAATTATAAATTCTTATTCTCTAGAAAGTGGTGCCAGGCCGACAAACTGAGATTGTCCTTCAGCCTCTGCTGTCCGACACTGAATATAAAGTGACCGTCACCCCTGTTTATTTCAATGGAGAAGGCAACAGCGTTTCAGCATCTGGAACAACATGTAAGTGTGTGATGTCAGCAGAGTTATACAGTAGTATATTGTAGCTAATTCCAAAATAAGCTGTAAAAGGTGTTTGACTTCCGTCTCCAACCATAACACCTGGAGAGAGCTAAAAAGTTGTATGATGAAAATGTCAAATTGCTATGTATTACGTAAATATCACACTTTATTATGGTGGTGTATGGTATTAAGAGTTTCATATATGAAACTCACATTCAAGTTCCCAATATGCCATCTCACATAGAAAACAACCTTTTTTTGGCAACCAATGATGTATATTTTAAGGTCACCCTGCAAAGAAATGTGTACACTAACATCTCTTGTAGGCTGATTTCAAATATTTGGTAAATAAATACATTTTAAATTGGATTGGAAGTAAAGGGATAGTGTAAGTATCGAGCCCACCAGTTGTTAGTTCTAGAAATGTTTGTTTATAAGGTTAACCTTAAAGCCATATAACGATTTTAAAATTAATTTTAAACTGCCTGATTTGCTGGGTCTGCCTCATGACTCATATTGTTTGTCTGGAATCCCTTGAATATATCTGACATTGGTTTAATTATTCAGAAGTTGTGATTTATGCATTCCTTCCATTCGGTTAATTAATCATTGTTTTCAAAGTCAGGCAAAAAAAAAACAATGGCATCAATAATAACACTCACCTGGGGTGCAAAGTCACATATGATGAGGGATGGGGGAGACAAGTCACAAATACAAAAAAAAAACTGGCTTTTGGGCAAACAATATTAGTCATGTGACAGGAAGGAAGTGGAAACAAACCCAGCACATCAGGCAGGTAATTTTATTTACAATGTCTTTTATTGTTGGCTTTATAAACACACATTTCTTGAACTTAAAAATGGAGAATTAGTACTCACAGCCATTTACCTGGCAGTTACACTGTCTCTTTAAATACTGTTTTGTTGTTCCAGGGATTGGATATCTCTGCCCCATGACTTCACTTTATTTTATTTTTTACTACTTTCTGCTTCTTTATCTCATCTTCCATGATCTTTACCAGGTTTTCTAAGCTGGTTCCCAATCATAGATAATAATCATCTTCTGATTTCTACGCCCTGAAACTGGAATGTCCCCATAGGGTAATAACTAGGCAAAAGCCACATTCCCTGTCATATATTACACTTTGTAATATTTAAAATATGCAATGGTTATTTTTTTTGCATGAATAAAAAGTGATGCAAATTCTGTTGAAACTTGGAATAAATGGATAGAAATTGTACAGAGTATACAGCTGTATGCATGCCTCATTGGCAGACTGGTATCATATGATTCATATCGAAAATCGATCCATTTTCATCATGCAAATAAGAAACAATATACTATTCGTTGGCCAAGACTTCGAATTGACATCCCTAGGCCTGTGCTTTGTTGGTCTCTGTCTAAATACATGATGTAATCCACAAATTGAACCAATGCCCAAAGGACTTTCAAAGTCTTATTTTGTCTGATGCATTTCTTCTTGTTTTCCAACAGTGCCATTATCTGCCCCAAGAAACCTGCGGGTGTCTGACGAGTGGTATAACAGACTGAGGATTACTTGGGATCCTCCTCCAGCACCCACGCTGGGCTACAGAATTGTGTACAAACCTGTCAATGGTAGGGTGCTTCTTTACCTATGCATGATGGCTACACTTAATAAACGACTCAATCTTTCTTTGACCAGAATCCACTGGGCTCTTAATTTCCCCATTTGAACAACCAACTGTAAAATACCAGCCAATAATTTATTGGACTATTAGTTAATCTCTTTGCAATGTGGGCCTGGATAGCTAAGCAACATTCCTCCGCTATTCAAGTCACAAGATTTAAACAGTCTGAATATCTGCCACTAGACAGGCTCAGACATTAAAAGAAAGAAACGTTTAACGTGCAAATCTTGGACTTTCTGGACACCTGTAACATTTCATAGTTTTCTGGCTGACAAAGAAAATACTTTGAGAGAAAAATCCTATTTTGACTGAATGTATTTTCTTTCTAGGGAGGGGGTTTTCAACTTTTATAAATAAAGAAGAGGGTAACATTACATACATACATATATGTACTGTATATATATGTACTGTATATTGGAGTGGACAAAAAGTATCTAAAACTTAGCAACCATGAAGAGTTTTTTGGAGCCATGACGGGCTGTTTTCTATGACCCTAGAATTAAACCCTTTGTAGAGATATATGAAACTTTTAAAAAGTATTTAGGAGCCAGCAGTACAAATTTTAGGATCCCAGGGTCCCAGGAAGGTACCACCGCTGTATATATATACATTTTTGTTCACATTTCACATCTAAAACAAATTTAAAAAACTTGCTCAGAATTCCAAGAAATACAGTTATTACACTGCATTCTGGGAACCTGGACATGCAAATGTACCCACAAAGGCTTCACTTTTGTAATCCATTACTATTTAGACATGGCTTCCTTTAAGCATATGCCTGCTGTATTACACAACTTTGAGCAAAGCTCAGGATGGATTATACACAAGCTAGGAATCCATACAGCTATTTCAAGGTTACTGCCTCCCATCAGCGTGGGGCCAGTTCCTAGCTTGTGTAATAGTATTTTTGAGGAAGTAGTTTACCACTAGAATTATTTAATTTATGGTGGGCAAAAGATATATATATATATATATATATATATATATATATATACACCCATTGGTTACTTAGCCTTGTTTGTCAAACATACTTAATAGATGGGAATATACAACACCATTTGTTATCTCTACTCATCTAACATTGGTCTTCATAGTCATGACCAAGCCAGATCTTCACGTATTGATATCATTTCTATATCAGTCCTGTTAATCCTATTAGTTTACATTTTCATTTTGTGCTTGAGTAAGTTTTAAACATCCTGTATATTTATTAGGTGATTTTCCATTTTTAATTCAAGTAACAAATAGATGTCTGTTCAGTGGAAAAAAAAGGTGTTTATAGGAAAAGTTTAGTTTTGTTCCAAAACATATATCTGTATTTTACTTTTTACAATATTTCCAGGAGTAATGATTCAGTGTACAGTAAATGTGTGGCACACATAAAATGGTTGTATTGTCGGAGAGCAATTTATTCAATTATAAGTGCTGCTTACTCTGTCCAAAATCAACATATATTTAGTGTTTTATTCTTATTTATGTTGGTCTCCCATTTTCTCCTAGTGCAAGGACCAGCTTTGGAGACTTTTGTTGGAGACGACGTTAACACAATCCTTATTCTGAATCTGCTTAGTGGCACCGAATACAACTTAAAGGTTCTTGCTTCATATTCAACTGGTTTCAGTGATGCATTAACTGGAACTGGAAAAACATGTAAGGAAATGAATATTACATCCCATATTTATAGCTTATGGTTTCTTAATATGTCATCCTAAAATAATTGCGTTTAAATAGGCCTATCACCCCAACAATCAGTTGGATTTTTCCTAAATTATACATTGCACTATCCATTTTTTTCTTAAGTATATTGTTCTTGAGATGTAAAACATTATCAATGTCTGTTCAACTCGCTGCTATAAAAATCAATGGATTAGCATAATAAAACTATACAGACAATATTAAATATTTACTTTAGAAAAAATGGTGGATAAAATGTATTGTCTATTTATAGAGTTTTGTTTAAGATTTGTATCTCTGAACTTGACTATTAGTTCAAATCCCATTCGTTTCCATTTTAATAAAACTTTTTATTTTTATTTAGGTTACATGAGGAAAAAGATAAATGTGTGTTTTGTAGTGCTTTTACAGTCACAGTCAGAGGAATAAGGGTCTGTGACTGCCAATGCAAAACAGAGAGCAGGTTTTCTTTAACACTTTATACTGCTCCACAAAGAAACCAGGTCTAAACGATTCCCAACACTGCCAATTCTCCTTTAGTGTGAAAAACCTGTTCAGATTTCTCAGCCAATCACAAGTTGGATGTTTTTTTTTTTCATGACTGACTAAAAATGATCATGGGATCCTTACCGTGTTCTCTGTGTAATTACCAATGTGGTCTGTAATTATGGGCTACAATGAATCTAAGAACACAAATGTATCATTGGGTGAAATAATCACACTACTGACCCCTTCAAATACATTTTAGTTGGTTAAAACAGGAATATTGTTTGAGATAATACTGATAAGTTAGGTACAGTATGAACATACTTTATTTTTTTTTATTCCATTACAGTGTACCTGGGCATAACAAACCTTAATGCATATCAAATAAGAATGAACAGCATCTGCAGCCAGTGGCAACTGCAGAGACATGCTACGTCTTACCGAATCATCATAGAGTCACTCGTGGGTAAGTACTTTCTACATACAATATCTAAAAATGGCCGTGTTTTACATAGAGAAGTCTACATCATTCTGGAACACTCACTTAGTTGAACCAAATGGTGACTTGTTGCCTGTATGGGAATATATAATTGTACTAAGCTGATGACCACTTGGCTTTGTTATTTGCAATAGGATATGTTGATATGGAGCCTCATTCAATTCGGAGACCGTAACTAATGGGATGTAGGCCATATGTCTGTGGGCCTCCTGTGGGCCCGCAGAGCGCTCAAGTTACGGGGCTATTCAATTTGGCAAGACCGAAAGTTATGGGCCGATAGTGAAATTCGGAAACCATGCCATTGTATGTAGCATTTACAAGCTTGAACAGGTCAATTAACCAAGGCCATAACTCCCGAGAAAGAAACAGCCAATGGAAACAGGGGATCGTCATCATTACATCAGTGAAAAATGGAGTTTGGATTTCAAAGTCCTACTGGCTTCAATTCCGAGTTACAATGGGACCCACATTCCTGAAGTATTGCAATATCAATAAAACCGTAATTATGATATTCTATTACATGCGAGTTACAGTATATGTCTTAACACATTGATTGTCGGGATCGATATAACACAGAAATCAAACATGAAATAAAGTATTTTTCTGGCCCGATTTGTGGGCTTGTGTTTAGGTGCATTTAAAGTGCTTCGGACATGTCATTAAGTCGTTTGTGAGACCTCCTTGGTACCCATCACGTATGGTTCGACTTTTGCCATTTGCGAGCATGACAGAGTGGTTAGTGAGAGATCAAAGGCTTGGAGGGGCATTAACTTGCAATGTTAACCATCGCATATAATCGGAGGCCGGAGCCCGTAACTCGAGGAGGGCAAACTTGGAGGGAAAACTAGTTAAGTTCCCTTACCGCTATTCAAAGTAATTAAACCTAAGAAGTAGTATGCATGTAACAAGGTATTATTGGTAGCTGTGTTTGTTATGAACAGAACATTTTAAGAGAAAATCTTATTTTTTGAAGTCTGTATATAGAATGTTTGCCTACATGATTCCTTACAGCTTGGAGCCTGAGCGACTGTGGTTATATTATATCAGTGAAGGGGGGGTAGGGTAGAGTTGGGAGGATTGTTGTAGCTTTGGAGATTGTGATATTTGACACCTACCTGCTGCCCTTGCCCTTGTTCAGAAGTAGGAAGCTTCTGAACAAGCTGCAAGCCCTGCTTATTCAGAAATATAAAAACATGCTCATACACACCAACTTCACTAAAGCATCATGGATGCCTTCAAGTACAACCTGTTATGATTAAAATGTATCTTTATGACATTTTCATGCCTAAATATGCTTATTGTTAGACTCAAAAACAATGTTTTTTTCACATATATTGTTTTAATTATACAGTGTTTTAACAGACTTATTTCTTCAAAAGAAACAAAGCCAGTCAAAAACACATGATAGTGAATCCAGACATCCCGATTCCAGGCAAATCCAACACAAATCCACTTGAAGCCCCACAGCAACAAAGCCAGGATTGCACTAAATAAACAGTTTGTGATTCAAGTAGGAAAGGGGCTCTGAAAACATGCTAAAACCACAAATCTGCATAATCAAATCTACAGTTTAAATTAATTATCAATAAAACAGTAATTCTAATACCAAACTTTTTTTTTAATTAGCTATAATCCACTTTTGGTAGCCTCATGCCATTTAAATGTGCACTGAACTGGCATATTTTTTAGTATATTCTTTAGAACAAACTTTATTTGATAATGGAAATATTTTTTTGAAACATAAAAAAATAAACACAGGCTTTGCTTTTTTATTCCTATATAAAAAATGTATTTAATGTGGTGAGCCATATGCATTTTTTACTAACTCTATTAAGTTCTATTATTGGTAAACTCAACAATGAAATGAAATGAAAATGCAACTCACAGAACCCCCACCGAAGGCGCCAAACAGCGCTTTAGAGGTCCAATATGGGAGACTCTACTTATATCTAAAATATTCCAATATTAGGATTTTCTCTACAAATGGTTCTTAATGTTGTTAGATTGTTACAAACTTCACAAATATGTACAGATTTCCCCAAACTTCAGTTGTTTAATAAGAGCATTGTGAGGGTTCCACATACAGTTGTTGCTGAATGGCTCTGATGTGAGCTATGGAGAAGTAATTGCTATGCTCGGGATTTCACATTTTCAATATGCTCTTATAAAGCATATACTTGACTTGATAATTTAGAAAAATAATAAATATAGCTTTTATATTTTTAATATTGTATTGAGTTATGCTCTAGTGGTAACGAACATTTGCTTCTGTTCCAATGAAAATTAAAGGAACCATGAATTCAGTTAACATATCTCTCTATTACACTATAGTGAATAACCAACAGAAAAAAAGTATTGAATAGAGAGCAACTCCTAGTAGGACAACTCTCCTTTATTCTACACGCAGACTAGAAGTCCAATTCGGAATCATCCATAACACAAGCTAAAATGCTAAAATGAAGAATTTCTATGGTTTCACAGGCCCGCTGTCTTGGAGTTCTATTGGACCCTGCCCTCTCCTACATATGCAATCATTAACTAAATATTGTATTTTCCATCTACAAAATACATCACTACCTTACACATGACACAACTAACATCCTAATTCACTCTCATCATCATATCTCGCTTCCACTACTGCAACTCCCTCCTTGTTGGCCTCCTCATCACCTGTCTCTCTCCCCTCCAATCCATAATGAACCCCTCCGCTAGACTCATCTTTCATACTCATTGCTCAGTATCTGCTGCACCTCTACACTGGCCTCCTGTAACCTCCAGAATAAAACTTAAAATGATGACCCTAATTTAAAAATCCCTCAACAACAGTGCACTCTCCTGATATCTCTGCTCTCATCTCGAAATACTACCCCACCTGCCCTCTTCATTCTGCTAAAGACATGTTTTTGTCATCCCCTCTTATCACCTCCTCTCACTCCCGCCTTCAGGACTTTTCTTGCGCTGCCCCTATTCTCTTGAACTCCTTGTCTGGCTCCACTAGACTGTCCTCATGCTTCGAATACTTCAAAACCTCACCAAAAACACATCTGTTTAAATAAGCCTATCACCTGCTGCATTAACATGCACTTTCACCCTCCCCACCATACCCAACTCATTAGATTGTAAGTTTGCGAGTTTTCAATTGTGTAAGGTGCCTCAGCGAAAGATCCACATACACTAGATTCTAAACTCAAAGACAGGGCCCTCCATTCTTGCAATGTGTTCATTTTTGTTTTGCCTCTTACTTAATCCTTGTTCAGCGCTACAGAATATGTTGGTGTGTTACAAATAAAGATAATAATAATAATAAAAATAATAATACAAAATAATAATAATAAACTAGCTTTTATACTCCTATACATACTGTTAATTTGTTACATACTTCACAAACGTGAAGTTTCTTCAAAACTACAACCTATTTTATTATGTAAAGGCTAGTTGCCCATTATGTGCTTGATTTTATGGCTCCTGTAAGGCTGACTCGTAGCTACAAGAGTTCTTACAAGAGAATTCTAGTCGTTATTGTGTGACTTTTGCAGGCTATTTCATGTAAGAACTTACTGATACTTAGCCAGTAGGGAAATATCTTACGAAACTCGCAACGGTCCTTACATGTAACTTAAGTAGATCTAAGTGTGAACTTGTGAGTTAGAGCCCAGAAACACATTCCCATAGAAACACCATTAATGTTAAAGAACATCAGTAAATATTGTGTCTATACAGCTACGTGTTTCCCACTCAAACATTGATACGTTGATGTGGTTTATCATTTTTGCACATGAATATTACATTTCAGACACATATTATATATTAATTTATAACTTATTACATGGTATTAAATAGCAGGCGATGCACAAGTGGTAAGTGGGTAGACATCAAACCCAGGGACTCTGAATGAATCAAGTGTTAGTTGTGTGTCAGTTTTTAATAGTGTGTGCGGATACTTGAAATTGACATTGTGGCTTAGTATTGTTGTATAGTCCATTGGAACCGCTTTTTGTGTAGGCTTCAATGTAATGTTATTAGTGTGCTGATAAATGCTTCATTGGACTATTTTTGTCTCCTACTGGGACATTTGTATCTCCATACTGGTAGCAGAGGGACCCTACCCTGTTGTGGGCCTTGGTGCTTTGCCGTTGCTGCACCAGCCGTAGTTCTGCAACTGTCTATGATATCAATCATCACTTTATTGTCCCATTTATGTTACATATTGTAACTATATCCACTCATATGCTTAGTATTCTGGGTTTGTTATTAATATTGTATTTTCAGCCACCAGTGCACCTTCTAACAGTATTTAATATAGACTGAAAAATATGGTATTAATTACTTGAAGTCTGTCTGATCCGAGCACCAGACAGAGGCTTTTGTATTTAACAGGATATCTGCTCCGAGTTTTAGGAACATTACATTTTATAATATATCCAGCTCAGAAATGAAAGAATAACAATGTTACCATCCAGTAGCATTTATAATGGACTCAAAAATGTTAAACAATGAAACCAAAATAATATTATATACGGAGTGCACACTATAAAAATATATGTGCATTTTATCTCTAGTTACACCGGGTTCAAATCCCTGTAAAGGTTAATCTGCTCAACTTGATGACATTTTCTTAAAATTTAAATATGGAAAAAGACCTGAAGCAAATGTTAAAAATGTACTGGAAATGCAACTTTACACCACTGTCAGATCTGCCTTCTGGTTTGGGAGTGCCAGTTGAAGCCAATCTGTTTAGAAGCCATATGTTATTTCTCCATAGAGATCCATAACTGGTGTAGTGCCCTGATGCCCTACTTAGAGTCTGTAAGAAGGAAGCCTTAATATTATTAGAAATGCAGCCTGCAGAGCGATGAATAGTATAATTTCTTAACTATTGCAGTGATTGTTTCTTCATGCAATATAACTATTGTAATGTTTAAAATGTGTTATTCTTAATAAACAGTAGATAAATCATTGAGATACATGTCCCTTTAACAATTTGCTTTAATTGCAGCAATTAATTACCCTTTGGATAAACAATTTTTCAATATGGGTACAGGAATTTAGTTAATTTTGCTCTGTATAGTTGTATTTTCTTACATTGTTGATTCTATTTTTGTAGGATCTTCTTATCTTATGTTTATTATACTTCAGACCACTAGCAGGTGATATTGGTTCTGCATAAAAACATAGGGCCTCATTCTATTATCGGCCGTAAATCGGCCGCAAAGCTGTGATTCCTTGCGGGGCTCCCGTTACCTTGCAATTCAATTATACGGCCCCGCAAGGATATCCCCTTACGGCCGGCCGTATATCTTGCAACCGGCCGTAAGCTCAGAAATCTTTAAAAGCAAAAATAAATTAAAGACGGCACTGTAAAGCTCTGTAAATGCTATGGATCATAATGGGGGACATGAGGATTAATAGCAATCCCCTCTCAAGCTTGCACATCAGCCCAAATCTGAGATTACATTAACTGTTTATTTTCCGGCCGCAGCGTGGGCGGGTCTGAGGTGCTCCAAGCACTCTGGACTTTTTCCATGGATATTTGACAGAAATTAAAAAAAAAAAATATTTACGGATTTGAGTGTAGGGGAATGTTGTGCTATGAATGCTAACACCTACAATCACTTTATAGTCTCCTCAGAGAGCAGGATGGCTTTATTATGGCTTTATAATGTGCTTAATTGTGTGCCTGCGGGACCTTTTTGCTGCAAGTAAGCTGCGGCTCGGTTTTAGCCTTACAGAGAGGGTTCCCGGAGCAATTGAATAGCAACCGGGATTTTCTTACGACCGAAACTCTTGTGGCTGTTTAAGATCAAAGGCTTTCCTCCGGCGCGGGCGGCCGCAAGGGGCCCCGCATCTCCTAAGGCCGATAATAGAATGAGGCCCATAGTAATTAAGGTTGAAAAAAGTATTTTAGTTGGTTACGTTTGTTAGATCTCCTCTGTTCCTTGTAATACGTGAATTGTTGATTGATCTAGAGGAAGGCAAACAAAGCACACCAATTGTCTCATAAGGGGGGGAAATTCTTACTGAACCCAAAATACTGACAACTGGTTTATTCCATGGAACAATAACCCAAATGAATAAGCATCTTCTTATTGAATAGAGATTTGCGATTTTAGCCTTGTGAAAGTGACAGAGGCTTCTGGATGCTGTAAGTTACGGATTGAACCATAGCAATATTTTCAAGGCCGTAACTCGCAACCTGTTTGGAGTCCGCAAAAAGACGCCAATTGAATAGCAAAATAATTTGCAACCTCAGTTACGGGCTACTGGATCGCCCGAAACCTCAATTGAATATGGCCCATTGTGTGTGGGCACTAATTCAAAGCAGCAACTTGAAAGCTATATATTTTATTTAGGTTATATGATAAAAACAGAAAAATGTAATATACTTATAGAGGTGGTATGAAAATGGGTATTTTAAAGTAATTATTTAAACTAAAGAAAAATATTAATGCAAAAAAGGGAAAACATGTTTTGAACCATTTATATCAGAGATAATTGCTCGTACCATTCATAAAGAGTGAGTGCAGATATCAATAAAACTATAATATATTTAGTATGACAGTTTATCATGCAGGGAGATGTCTGAGTAGTAATTACCTCTAATATAAGGCTTTGTTAGTACATATCCTACCTCTCCAGTTTTTACATTAATTTTTGTTTTGTTTAAAAGGCATATGTAAGTGAGTTAGATTATGAATGCATCTGATAGAGGAGGAGAATTAGTAGTGTATAAAAACATGTGTTATATAGAAAAGTTCAGTTTACTTACAAAGTTATTTGCACAAAAGTGAACTCCAGCTGTTCACACCCACAGGATGCTTACATAAGCCGGGTACACAGAGGAAATACAGCAGGGTACATATTTTGACCTTTCTGGTACATAGCACAGGAAGTAACTGTTGCAGTTCTTGTACTGAGCACAGAAACCATTGAGGTGAAGAATGATACATTGTATTAGCCTGATTCTGAATTTGAATGTTATGCTAATTTAAGTGGCATTTTCTAGGGGTGTACTCAATCAAATGCAAATTCCAAAAAACATAGGACATTTTGCTAACTCAAGCTAAGCTAATCAATATTTATTTTGGGATGTTTTCATGCACTACTAATTCACCTCTATCAGATGCATTCATAATCAGCTCACTTACATATCCCTTTAAATAATTATTTGAAATATCTTACAACATCAATGCATTATACTTGTCCCTTTTACAGTTTATATCTTTTTTTTTCTTTCCCCTTAAACTAAAAAATAATATTTTTTTAAAAAGTGGTGTGTGAACTAACAACATTTAACTACTGTGCCACCTCTTTACATGGCTAATAATGTCTGAAAATAACATTATAACTAATCTATCAACATTTACTCGCTAAGCCTGCACAGCTAATTCTAATTAGTGCCATCCGCTGATGCAGCTCAATATGTTTTAATCTGATTTAGGGGTGGATACAGCAGTCTAAAATCTCAAGTAATTTCACAGCAATTTCAAAAAGGAAAAAGGTTTTTCCACATACTTTCACCCCTCTCTCTGACTGTGCACTTTCGTGTACTTTGAAGCAAATTAAAAATGATGCTGTAAAAAGTGGGTATCCCATATATTTAAAAAGAGAGGATATAATATCACAAATAATAGAAAAAACACAATTTTATAATTAATGAAATTTTAAGGACAATACAACTCTGTACTCTAATTACAGTAATTATCTTTTGAATACTAGCCATATTTATGAAACACAATCAGACTAGTGTAATTCCAAGAATTGTGTTGGCTCGAGACATCACAGATTTCCTCTGTATCTGGGAGCAATGTATTTGTTTGTTCAGTCGCCCAATCTGGCAGCTACACCTCTGCCAGAAAAGCTCTGAGACTTGGTGCCATCAGTACTTCAGATTCTATTGCAATATCAATGGATTCATTATCAAATTAGCCGTACTGTTCTGATTTGGGAAGGCTGTGAATAGGAAAAAGAGATAAAGGGGAGATAAAAGATAAGATGCAGTGGATAGAGAGAGAGGCAGGGGGAGGATTTACAATAAGGCAGATAGGCAGCTGCCTAGTGGTGCCATGAGAAGGTGCCATGTTGTTACAATATTCCTATAGACTTTTGTGGCTTACACAGAACTTCATGCAAAAACCACCATATATTGGGGTACAGGAGTCACTCTGATTGGCTAAATTATGCTACCAATCGATGCACTTTCCTTCTTCTCTGCATAGCATGCTGGAAGGTGTTGTCTTCCTTCAGTATCATTGATACCAACTACTAGAGCAGATTATATGTATGTATTTATAAAATGTTACCATTCTACTTTGGAAATTGTGGGTGCTGAAATGCAAACGGATATGTAATTATATACACAGATTCATTATCTAGATATATAGATTTCATCACATATTCATGGTTTGCCTACAGTTCTCATTTCATGTTTTCTGGGCTAATGGACAGATCATTTATGTTAAAGTACCTGTGCGTGTGGAACTAGGTTGAGACGGGAGAGGAGCACCCAAGAAATATTTGCCTAGGGGCACCTCTAATATGAACATGGCCCTAGAGAAATAGACAAAAGAGAGAGAAGATGGGAAGAGAGAAGAGTTAGTTGGTGAAAAAAGAGACAAAAGAGAAAGAGGAGAGAGAGAAAGAGAAGAGACCATTATACCATATATTCCTTCTGGTGATATTTGAGGCCAGATATACTAGATTTAAAAGAACACTTATTTGCACAGTGGAGTGGCTAGAAATCTACATTAATATATAGGTATTCCAAGTGACCCTTACAACTTTATGTGGGCAACATAAGCTTGGAAATACCATAAAATAACAACCTACTGGAACATGGAAACCACATATTTACAGACCTGTAAGAAAGTAAAAATGAAATATGGGCTTAAAAATATTAAAAGTGCAGGAGGAAATGTTCACTTGAGTATCATCAATACAATGACTTGCACCCATCATACATGCTCTACCATTTTCTTTAATGACTTACTGCACCTTTGAAGGGACTGTGTAAAAAATGGCGAGTTTACATGACATACCACATGAGCACTTGCCGTTTCCAAAATGAAAAATATTATAAAGTGTTGCATCTTTTATCTTTCCAGATGGGTCAAAGCAAGAATCCATGCTTGCTGGAGGAACTTCCCGGCACTGTTTCTATGAGCTCTTGCCGAATACTAGATATCGCATTACTGTATATGCACAAATGCAAGAAGCAGAAGGTCCTGGAGTAAGCATTATGGAAACTACATGTAAGTAGATTAATTGAACTACACGGACATTATTGTACTGAACTGTCCTTTTAAAGTAGGATTATTTAAATATTAAACATTACAATGAAATCACATTATATATATGTTTTCCTACAGTGCCAGCTCCAACTGCTGCAGCTACATCTCCCCCAACAACAACTCCACCTCCTACAATCCCTGCGGCTAGAGAAGGTAAACCACACCCACGAGGAACTCAATTAACTGAGTAAAAAACTATTATCACACACTTGAATAATACAGCAAATTCACATGTTTTTGCCACCTTATAATGATGAATATAACACAATGCTGAGTGTTCCTAGTTTTCATACTCTAATGCTTCAGTAAGCTTCACATAAAGAAAAAGGTTTTTATTCGAAGCTTCACACAAGTTTATGTATACATACAATCTAAAGAAATACTTTTTAAGTTTTTGAAATATGTTCTTTTTTGACAGAGAAATGTATAAATGAAATGTCTGTTTACATGAGACTCTGACATTCAATCAGACAGATAGACATCAACAGCGCCGTTCAGAGAGCATAAGCAGAAATAGAGTTAACCCTTCACAAATTCATCTACGCAGGGAAAGCACTGCTGGAACTTCTCCTGCTACATTCCTGAAGTTCAAGGAAAAACTATAAATCATTGTAATCACGGAGCCTTCACCGCTCAGGGTTGGCAGATGTTGTTAATCATGGAACAGTCAGGAGTATGTTTGTAAACAGACCTAAGACTGTAGATTTATTGTTATTAGTGTAATGAAACAAAAAATAGATCATTTTAATATACAATCTTGTGCTCTTCAACACCATGAATGAGGTAAATGGCCCTTTAACTTTTTTTTTTATTATGCAAGTAAAATTATAAACCAGGGTGTAAATCATTTGACATTATCCAACACAAAAAAACTAATTCTTAAACTTCATAGTCTGGAACCGGATTCAGAAATAGTTTATGGATGAGGGATAGAAGTCAGAGTCATAGTTAACAGAATATAATTAAAGGAAGGGATGGTTACCAGCAAAGTGATACAGAGATCAGTGCTGGGTCCTGTTTTGTTTACTATATTTTCAGTGATATTACTAGTGGGCTTCAAGGAAGGGTTCTCCTCTTTGAGGAAGACACAAAAGATGTAACAGGATAGACATTCCAGGAGGTATAAATCAAATGTGTAATGCTTTGATAAAACAAGAACTGTTATCAAGTACGTTGGCTCTAAAATTCATCACTGATAAATGCAAAATGATGCACTGAGGGCAGAAAAACCCAAAGGTAGAAAATATTTGTTGTTGTTCGGTCTTGTCCGATTGAGACTCCCTTGTATGGACACAGCACACCTGGCACATCTGTCAGCCACTGCTCCTCCTCTGAAGCTCATGAATACACTGACTGTGAAGTACAGAGTTTCAAATTAGCTTGTCAGTGACCTCTCTCAAGCAGCTTATTACAGAATATTGCCACTGATTGTTGCCATGAGACACTCCACATCCTGTATTTAGAAGTGCACTGTCTTCATGATCTGTAAAGGGGAAAAACTGGTTAGGAACTATTTGTAAGATTTTATGCAGAAAAAAACAGAGCTTTTAAGCACTTTTAAGCATTAAAATAAACAAAATAAAAATAGATACACAGGTATATTATGATCATAGTGAAATTCATAAACCTTCCATGTCGATTTAATTGTTATATTATATTTCTCATATTTATTTATACATTTTGTATTTTCTTAATATATACATGGAGTTTTATAGACAATGCATAACATGTTGATATCAATGTTTTATTTATAGAGCCACAATATTTTCTAGAATTCTAATTAAATGTAATAAATATAATTAGGTATTATTATTAAGCAAAACAGTAAAAAAAATGGTATTTCTTACAGATAGAAAGATAAATATTAGTGATTGAAAATACTAATGATTTTACTTTGTAAATGTTTCCTTTATGACAGTGTGTAAAGCTGCCAGAGCAGACCTGGTGTTTCTTGTGGATGGTTCTTGGAGTATCGGAGACGACAACTTTCATAAAGTCATTAATTTCTTGTACAGCACCGCAGGAGCCTTGGACGAGATTGGTCCCGATGGCACACAAGTAAGAGCACTACTCTATCTGAGAATGGGATTTTAGTGGTGTTTTTAGACAGAGAAAGGCTTGAACAAGACATGTTCTAATGAGGTAAAAGCTTAATGAAGTTCAAGGAAAAATACATTTACTTGTCAAGTAGGGCCCAAACTAACAATATTATCAGCTTTGCAAGCCATAGACATAATGCATTTTTTGTGAAAATCTAACTTTTTGAAGACTCTGTTTATGAGAACATGAATCCATTTTGTGTTTGTTACATCAAATCTTGAGAGCTGATGTGTGTTTGTAGTTTTCAGTGGAGGGAGGGGAGAGAGAGGAGGGAACAGTGAAGAAACTTTGTTGGCTAATATTATAAGACTGAAACCCCTTCCCCATCACTGCACAGAAGCAGACACTTGCATCATTCACTGCAACAAAAGCTCTCCAAAACCTGCCTTACACACACAACTTCCACCAGTGCATCATGGATTCCTCCAGGTCCAGCATAGGCTTAAACATTTGTGTTTCTAATTAAAAATGAGCTGTATGATTTATCCTGCTTGAGTTAAGTTGTGGCACAGAGTTCTTCTAATGGTTGGAGGGGATCTAAGTGCATGATAAAATCGAGGGACATTGAGACAGCCAACAGACTGTGTTACCAATTAGCACATCAAAGCAACTAATTAGTGTTATGCATATGCATATTAGTTCAGCTCAAACAATGCTAAATGTCTCAGGAATGGTTCACTTTAGGAAAATGGCTAATATAAAATATCACAGTTATGTACATCTATTAAAACAAACAAATGGTTCAGAACAGGACACCTCTTGTACATTTTACAATAATGTTTACTATAGTGTACTCATCTTTTCTAAAGATTAACTCAATATAATACACTGTATGGATTTCTATGTTCTGTTGCATACTCACATGATATATAAACTTTACTTCTTTCTAGGTTGGAATTGCTCAGTTTAGTGATGACGCAAGAACAGAATTTAAACTAAACTCAAACAGAAATAAAGAATCTCTGCTGAGCTCTATTCAACAAATATCCTACAAAGGAGGAAATACCAAAACAGGTTTGCGTCATTACCAGACACATTTCCTCTCTTGATTTCCTCTTATAATTTATATTCACAATCAGGAACTCTTGTTAGGATAGATAAGTTAAGCCTGGCATGGGATAAAATAAAAGCTTGAGTGCATTCAGACTAAACTACATCAGGATTTTGGCTACATTTTTTAATTAGATTTATTACCATGTTATTACGTTTTAGCTGAAACTTTTCTTCTCAACTAACAGAACATGGTAATAGCCTTAATATTAATTCCAATTTATTTTTATTTACTGGGCTAGATCACCGAGGTGGGGAATTTATATATATACTTCTCCAAAATTTATTTTTCAAGTTAGAGAGGCTTTCCTAAGTTCTTGGAGAGGTATTGGATAGATCTCTTGATCTTGAATATATATTCCATAGTATAACATAGGTACTTGAGAGGTGCCCCAATACCTCTTTGTTCTTATCATATTATAGTTTAATATATATCCTTTAGATTGTAAGTTTGTGAGTTTTTAATATTGCATGGTGCTTCGGGGAAGCAATATGGACGCTGGATTTTAAGCTCAAAGACATGGCCCTCCATCATTTGCAGCTTTTTAATATTGGAATTGTCTTTGCATGGAACTTAACCCATGTATACTTCTACAGAATATGTTGGCGCGTTACAAATAAACGATAATTATATATATATAAATAAATCATTAGCATAACTAGCATTCATCTTTTCAATTTTGTTATTATATAGGCAGAGCCATTAAACATGTTCGTGATGATCTGTTTACCGCCGAGTCTGGCATGAGGAAGGGCGTCCCAAGAGTTTTAGTGGTAATCACTGATGGACGTTCTCAAGATGAAGTCAACAAAATTGCCAAAGACATGCAATTCGAAGGTAAGATGACAGTCAATAACTCCAATTCAGCCACTAAATTCCAATATAATACTGTTCTTGTAAAAGTGAGTGTGCAGTAATAATGTTTTTTTAAATCTTATACAAAACTAAGATAGGCTAACTGTTTAGGTTCCCCAATAACAGCCATAGTACCTATGAATATCATGATGAAAAAGGTACCAGAAGTCTAGACCACACACACATCTTTCTTTTAGAAAAAATAGCTGCTTGTGCTAGAATGACTTTGATTGGACCAAGATAAATGTTGTGCATAGCTGAATTACAAACTCTATACTCTGTCAAGAAGTTAAGTGTTCAACCACTAAAAGTTATCTCTATCTACAATGAGTATATTTTCATTTTTTGAAATGTGATTACTTTTAGCAGAGCAAGATAAAAGTTCTTCATACATGTATGTCTTAAAATATAAAAGTAAAAGTATCAAGTACAGTCAGCTTCTCTACCTTTACTTTCAATAAACTGAACTTGAGAGATTCTTTACCTCCCTGAAGACCTGGTTCTTTTCCATTTTTGATCTCCCAACGTCCCATTCCTCACTTTACTACTCAGCCATTATTGCATCATCATTGATCAGCTGCACAATATCTTGTCCATTTCTGTCCCAAGACCAGGCAACTTGTATTTTAGATGTATCTACCTCCCTATAAATAGTTCCTCCCAAAAACAACAATTAATAGTAATCAATTAGTTGGCAAATGTAAATTATTATGATCATTGACCATCAGAATATAGCTCACTAGAATGATTTTAACGTTTAATTGTTTGTATTAAAAAAATAAAAACTAAGGGCCTCATTCAATTGTGAGTTGGCCAGTTGATTATGGCTCTCTATAAGCACATAGGATATTTTTTTACAGACGTTTTTAGTTAGTAAACTTCTATCCAAAAGCAAGGTCTTCACTAACTAAAAACGTCTGTAAAAAAATATGCTATGTGCTTATATAGAGCCAATTCAATTGTCCAAATCGTAATTGAATGAGGCCCTCAGAATGGAGCAAGCACCATAGTTGATGCTTTGAGGAGCAACATATTATTGTACATTATTTGTATACAAAAAGCACATGACAGGAAGTCAGGTTATATTTACAGGAAGTGAACAGTAGCTAAGAAACTGTTCAGCACTTTCAAAATATATTTTTACAGAAAACAAATTAATTAATTTCAGATAGCGTAATCAAACTCTGGTTATTAATGATTCAGGGAATACAGTACGCATTAATTCATTTTTAAGAGAGATTTCCTTTAAGTGTTTACTTACTGACTACACTTTTATAGGGATTTGAATCACAATACTTGTCTGGTGTGTAGATTAATGTCTGAAATGTTAATTTCCTCCTCTCCCAGGTTTCAGCATTTTTGCCATCGGTGTGGCGGACGCGGACTATGCGGAATTAGCCAACATCGGCAGCAAGCCCAGCGAGAGACACGTTTTCTTTGTAGATGACTTTGACGCTTTCAAGAAAATAGAAGATGAACTGATCACTTTTGTTTGTGAGACAGCCACAGCAAGTGAGTGCCAATTGGTGTATCTTGTTCTTTTGTATTATAAAAGGTTACTAACCTTAAGAAAAGCAAATGTGATGTAGTAAATGATACACTGGAGAGAGGCAAGTCAATGTAGATGAGATGTGATGTAAAAACCCAACAGGGTCGCCATCAAGTTCATCATTCTAGCAATGTGACCATTTCATTGTAATTTATCAGTATAACTAAATTGAACATTATTATAATTTTGTTTTAAATGATCTTAAGTGAGTGTGCTGTAGTACCCATCATTTTCATACTCATTTATTTTATACGATAATGGTCATCTTGGAATAAAGAGTCGTTTTATTACACTCTGCCATTAACAATACAGAATAGCAAAATCAAGATGTGGGGAAAAAAGTGTTTCCTAACTGTAAATATGCACATTGTAATAGATTTACTTTGATCCTTTAAATGGATACAGAAAATGTCTTAAATGTCAATTTCAAAGACATTCTACCTGGTCTTGGTTTAGATCACAAAGCAAAAACTCTCCAAGCGCTCATGTCCACTTCTATTCCCCATTCCTGTCCTCGCTTTCCCTCTTTCCTCCTCATTTTAAATAACCACTGTAATCTAAAATGCTACCCTGCATTTAAACTATCATAATCTACAAATAAGGTATTTTTGCATGAAAAATGAATGCCATAGACTCAATGTTGCAGATGAATGACATGAAATGAAGACATCGTGATTTGCTTTCTCCTCCCGTGTCTTGACATATTACAGGAAACAAACGGACAGTGAGCCTTCTGGAGGTCTTCACTGCAGATAATCATATTCCCATTCAGTTTAATGTTATCAGATAAGAAAACTCAACTTAGTCTCTCAATTAGACTTCATCTTACATGTGAATTGAAAAGAAGTATAAACAAAGAGTGGATCAAACTCATTGTTTTTTATTTGTCTGTGGAAATATATATTACATGCAAAACAACATTTTTCGTAGTGTATGAGACATGTTCTTTTGCATGCATGATGGAAAATGTTGGACTACAGTGGCCCTTTAAGCCTTTATCTTGGTGTGGTTTGCCCAGTTAGATTGAGGTTTGGAAAGCATGTGGAAAAGGGACTTCCTTTTAGATTGTTTTACTTTGCAATGAGTGGTTTTGCTTGTATCCACTTCTGTATCCGCCACTTCTGTATCCGCCACTTCTGTATCCGCCACTTCTGTATCCGCCACTTCTGTATCCGCCACTTCTGTATCCGCCACTTCTGTAGCCGCCACTTCTGTAGCCGCCACTTCTGTAGCCGCCACTTCTGTATCCGCCACTTCTGTATCCGCCACTTCTGTATCCGCCACTTCTGTATCTGCTGTATACAAAGTGAGCTGCAATGGGCAGTGGCGCCAATTAGATACCTGCAGGCTAACAGCCTTATTAAATTGTGATTTGGCAAATTGAATAGGGCTCTATATAAGCACATATATTTTTTTTTACAGAAGTTTTTAGTTAGTGAAGACCTTGCTTTTGTATAGAAGTTCACTAACTAAAAAATATGCTCTGTGCTTATATAGAGCCCTATTCAATTGGCAGAATAACAATTTAATAAGGCTGGAAGTGAGGAAGTGGTACATTTGCTATTTTTTTTAATAACTGCATTTGTGGAAGATTGTGAGTTCAAATCCTTCTTCTCCCTTTTTCAAACATATTCTTTATTTAAGTTAAATGCTAAAGCAGAGATATAAGCCATATAGGGTGGGTATGAGACAACTTTAAGTGTTGTACTGTTTTTAAAATAATTATTTGAACTAAATAAGCTCTATTAATGTAATAAAAGGAGAGAATTGGAGTAGAAATCACAACCTGTTATATAGTAGGTAATTACTTTTCCACCCATCAATTAACTTTTATACTGCCTATACATCAACGATGTCTTCTTAAAAGGCAACTACACACACACACACACACCCCACACACACACACTGTATTGGTAACTTGGGCCCTTGATCAATGTGAAAGTCACATCTTGAACCTCATTATCTATACAGTGTCTTACAGGAGGGTTGAAAGGAATATACAAGTAGTAAATAAAAATTACAATATCTAAACCATTCTAAAAGGTTTAAACAACTCTTCCACATTATGTTTGAGCTTCTATCTTATAGTTCAGAGCAGTTTTGATGACTTCCATAACACTTTAATGCATGAGTGACACCAGAAACACAAAAAGAAAATATATTGTCCACTGTAGCAAAAACATGGTCCAAATCTTGTAAATGTATTTTAAAACTTCTTTAAGTGTTCTCTTCTACATATAATCAACTTGAAACTCCCCCTTTAATATAAACAAGAAACCACAATAATAATTACTACATCTGTACAAATACCATAAAACATATGGAAATATACTGTAATGTTACTCAATAAACTATTATAGATGTTATATGTCTGTGATGTAAATGGATGTATTTTGAATAAATGTCAAAAGACAAAGAAAACCCATTTCATACTCCTACAAGTGATTTAATTGCCTTGGCACTTGATGTTTTAACATAATATTTTGTATTTTTTCAGCTTGTCCTTGGGCTTACATTCATGGCAACAGCGTATCAGGTAACGTTACTTACTATTAAAATGTTCTCAAACCGTAAATACAAAGTTTAAGACATTTTTACTTTCTCTAGTATATTATTCTGAAACAATGTTGGAATAAAATAATAGATTAAAAAAAACAAAAACCAACAATATCCGCACTTTATGTGTCTTCTTTAGAGCCAATTTATCAAACAGGTTGTGGAAAACGTAATATATTTCAGGGTATATGTTCCAATGAACCAACTGTTCTTATTAACTTGGAGTCTGCTTGGTGTGCTTATCTTATCTATAAGTGGTGGGATAGGTGTAGAGATAAGTTTTGGAGCTTCTAGTATTTAACACCCTACCTTTTGCATCCACACACATGCTCAGTAGCAGTCAGCTTGCAAGTATAACTGCAAATCCTGCTCCTGAGGAAATATAAAATGTAATCAACATCAAACGTTCAACTGAAGATCTCATAAAAAGAGTAAAATTAAATTCTCAACCTGCTCCTTTTGGAATTTATAACATTATAGCCTTGCTCAGTGTTCTGTTTTAATCCCTCTTTGGATTTGGTGATGAATCCATATTTCTTCTGGAATTTGAATATTATTAGTCTACGGGAAAGAAAATTAAAAAAAATGTGTCTTTAGTTTGCGATACATACGTGGTAACTGGAAGCCCAGATTCCACATGCAACCCTTAGAGAATTCCATGTATTGAGCGCACATTGCTTTATACAATATGGTGCCGCCAAACAAAGTAAACGTTATCTCAAATATCTCACCTACTCATGTTTTTATACTAACCTCAATGTCTATATTCTATGTGTTCTAAATTATTGATATGCTTCTTACAGGATTTAAAATGATGGACATGTTTGGCCTGGTGGAGAAGGAATACTCCTCAACGGACGGTGTCTCTATGGAGCCTGGCACTTTCAATAACTTCCCCTGTTATAGACTACACAAGGATGCCCTGGTGTCTCAGCCAACCAAGTAGGTTTAGAAAATATATTTAATGATGACATTGTAATTCTACATTTATATTTATATACACACATATTTAGTGTTACTTAAGTCCTGTATCTATCAAAGCCATCTCTGGGTGTCTTGTCTCACATCTGAATCACCATTAGAAGTCTTTGGAGCTCTGTGACATCCTGCTGAATGATGCAGACACCCAATAGTGACATGACCAGCCCATGTGAGACACTGTGCCCATAGAGATGAATTGGATAGATAGAGGCCCTACAGTTTCTCAACAGCCTTTTCTGGGACTGGAGCTGGTCCTTGATACCTTATCTGCTATTCCTCAAAGAGTAACGAAAATGAGGGGTGGGGAGAAAGAGACATGAATGGATGAGAATGGTTGGAGATGAGGAGAAATTGACCTCTTAAACATATTACTGGTATTGTAGTAAATAGTTTATGGAAGATCTGGCATGCTAATAATGGTTTAGTTCTCAAAAGGTTTGATTGGGAGTTAGCTTTAGACAATTAAAGTCAGATAGAAACAATACTACTGTATAGCCTTATCCGTAAAGATAATTTTGGAGGAATTAAATCCAAAGTAGAGAGTATATATAAAAAGTTAGATGTCCAAGAGATAAAGCTTTAGCAAACTTATATCATTGTCCATACAACACTAGTAATAATGGGACAAAAAGTGCTATTCTCATTTCTGTTATTTTGATTCACAGGTATATCCATCCTGAAGGATTACCATCAGATTACACTATTTCTTTCCTTTTCCGAATACTCCCTGACACACCCAAGGAACCATTTGCCCTCTGGGAGATCTTAAACAAAGAATATGAACCTTTGGTTGGAGTTATTCTTGACAGTATGTATTTGATTTATGTTATACTTGTAAACTAAGACCTTGCATTTTCTAGGTGTCATGTCATGTGTTTAAGTGTGTACTGAAGAATACATTTATATGTAAACATACTTTATGCTTCCAGGTCTTCCTTTTGTAAAAAAAAATTCAGAGAAAAAAAATTAATTAGAATATTATATAAAATCGTGTTAATGTGCCTAACAGTATAAATACATTTTTCCTTTACAGACGGTGGCAAAACTCTAACTTATTTTAACTATGACTACAAAGGACAATTTCAAACAATCACCTTTGAGGGCCCTGAAGTTAAGAAAATATTTTACGGCAGTTTCCATAAGGTTAGTAACAAAAAGAAGTACCTGGACTTTCACCACTATAACGAATACTTAAAGTGAAATTTTTTCAAAAGAGTATATTTTGCTTTTATTGCACAGTGGTTATTTAAGTGCCACATTTTATAGCGTTTATCGACTTGTTTCAGTGTAGGTTTAATTGGCACGGGCTTCTGCCTGTATATTATTTTTATAAGGTTGCTTTAAAAAATATCTGATTACACTCCAATGCGGAAGTTAAAAAATTACAATAAAGTGTTATCTACTAAAGGGACATAACAGTCCAAATTTTCTATCAATCATTTAAAATATAAAAAATATTGCAGATGTTTTGCCATAAACAATGGATTATTATATGTTTATAGAATAATCCTGGAATCCTGGCCAGATTAGAACTCAAAAGTATGGTAATAATATAGCACAAACTAGATTTCCCAAGACTTCCTGTCACTATATAACGTAAAAGTTCAGCTTGAGAGGGAGATCAAGCAATTCCTTCAGAAGTGACTTTAATGCCCTCTATGGCTTGCTCATTTTTATGAAGAAGAAAATGTTTCAGATATTTAAAAATGTATTCGTTGAAATTTCCCAATGTTGTTTTTATAGACCCATATAAAAAACGAGTTAGTGTCATGAGGGCATTCTTAGCCTTAAAAATGGCAACCAAAGCTCTTACTTTGTCTATACTAATTGGCATAAATATGAATTTTAACAAAAATATTTTCCATTGTAGAGTTCTTTATAGAATGAAAAGCCCTAATTGTGATAAGGCAAAGTCAACAAGTTATACATTACACCAAATTTATCAGTCGCCATATTTAAGTTATATTAACATTTTGTAATTTGTCCGACTTTTGTTGACCTAATTTTTCTTCTGAAACAGGTTCACATAGTTATCACCAAGACTTCTTCCAAATTGATAATTGACTGCAAGCAAATTACCGAAAAGCCAATAAATGCTGCCGGCAACATCACTACTGAAGGCTTGGAAGTTCTGGGAAGGATGGTGAGATCCAGAGGGCCAAAGGACAACTCTGCTCCAGTAAGTCAAATATATTATCTCAACCTCACATGATGACAATATAACAGTTGGTATGGAGCCTTGCGCACAATATGCCATTGATTATAAAACCCACTCAATAAATTCCTGACAACACACGTCCTACTGCTAGACAGTAAATTAACATTTATTGGACTTTCTTTTAACAATATGCTAGACAGATGTATATATTAGCACACATTTAAATTCAACACACTGGATAATAAAGATGATTGATTATTAGAGATATGCCTAAAAAACAAAGGGGACTTGTACTCGGTGAGCAGTATAACAATGACTGTATCCCACTCCAAACAAAGAGGAAATTTAACTGAGCAAACTTTGTAGTCACATTCCAATAACAGCCAATAGGGCAAATGCTTTTAATTAAAGCTTTTATTGTTTGAGGAATGGGAAGGAAATCTCATGTTTTGAGAGTGTTTTTCAAATTTGCAAAGAACTATTAAAATATCAAATGGCCCACTCATCGAAAAATGCTCTGGTCTCGAGAATGGATGTTATCAGATTTTATGTATGAGGATATGGATACTGTAAATGTTTATAAGGTATTTATATCATTTACGTTATATGCTTTTGTGTCATCTTGGCAAATTGACAGATTTTGCATGTTTGCACAAAAAGTGTTTGCAAAATCTGCCAGACACCCCCGAGGTCCTGGAAACATTCACAATCGGGTTTTCGTGCTAGCTTCTGGTAAAGAATAATATAGACGTATAGTTCCAAGTCTGGATCATAAATCTGCGTGCTGTTAAAAGTTATTAAAACACAGACGACTCAATCTAATTAACCTCAGAAGTGCACTCTATAAGATCATTTTCCTGTTTTTAATACCTTTACATTAGTTTTTTTAATGTCCTTATCCAGGTAATACTTAATGAATGCTCGCCATGTAAAGAGCCCCTAGAAAATTGCTACAGGTAGTGGGACTCAGCTTCACATTAGTTCCAGTACATTTTAATGAACAATGATATTGACCAAGAGCTCATGTTATCCATGTATATAACCGACCATTCCTTGCTGGAGAAATTAACTTAGAGAACTTTGGTTATCTACCCATTATTGTTAATGAAATGAGACAAACAGACCGTCCTTACATGTTGCTTTTAGTGAATCGTAACATGACAAAGCTCTAATATCAACTCTGTTTGTTAAGGGGTCCATTTGAAAGTGAAGCTGAAGTTAAATAGCACTTGCTAATATTTTTTGGTTTACTACTTTTTAAAAATGCCTAATTTGATCAAGGTCATAAAGGGGGCCATTGTAATCGCCACATCAAGTAAGTTGCACTTTGGTAAATGTAATGAAGTTATGCTTTTCTGAGGAAATCAAGGTTGTTAAGTACATAGAATGGTCACACTGTCAATCATCACTGTAGCATATTATTTCATATTAAATAAACACGTATTTCATTAAAACATTTCTATGGGTGAACTTAATCTTGATGCGTTTTAAGTTCTATAACACTCGTGTTTCTCCTTTTCATCTCAGTTTCAGCTACAGACATTTAATATTGTTTGTACGTCATCCTGGGCCGGTCGAGATAAATGCTGTGAACTTCCAGCTTTGGTAAGAATTTTAATGATTTTTTCTTTACAAAAAAAAAAAAAAAATTACAAAAAAAATAAAGCAAAAACTTGTTTTGTTTCAGAAGTTTGACAAAATGTAATTAAAACCAGAAATATAGGAGTATATATATAAATATGAATGAAATCATGTTCTTCTAGTAGCACTTAATAAAGATATTACAAATCACCTTCTGTGACCATATTAAGGCACAAGGCATCAAACATATATTTTTAAATAAATATATATATATATATATATATATATATATATAGTGGGGGGGGGGGGGGGAGTATTGGATCCTCTGCTGATTTGTAACGTTGGTCCACTGACAAAGAAATTTTCAGTCTATAATTGTAATGTTTTGTGTATTTTAACAGTGAGCCAGAAAAAAAACAAATAACCCCAAAGAAAAACATGTCAAAAAAGTTATAACTTGATTTGCAGTTCAGTGAGGGAAATAAGTATTTGATCCCCTACCAATCAGCAATATTTCTGGCTCCCAGGTGTCTTTTATACAGGTAACAAGCTGAGATTAGGAGCACGCTCTTAAAGGGAGTGCTCCTAATATCAGCTCATTACCTGTATAAAAGACACCTGTCCACAAAAGCAATCAGATTCCAGAGTCTCCACCATGGCCAAGACCAAAGAGCTGTCCAATATGTCAGGGACAAGATTGTAGACTTACACAAGGCTGGAATGGGCTACAAGACCATCGCCAAGCAGCTTGGCGAGAAGGTGAGAACAGCTGGTGCGATTATTCGCAAATGTAAGAAACAAAAAAAAATAACTGCCAGTCTCCCTCGGTCTGATGCTACATGCAAGATCTCACCTTGTGGAGTTACAATGATCATGAGAACAGTGAGGAATCAGCCCATAGTCATCAAGAAAACAATTGGTAACATACTACGCCGAGAAGGACTGAAATCCTGCAGCGCCCGCAAGATCCCCCTGCTCAAGAAAGCACATGTACAGGCCCATCTGAAGTTTGCCAATGAACATCTGAATCATTCAGAGGAGAACTGGGTGAAAGTGTTGTGGTCAGATGAGACCAAAATTGAGCTCTTTGGCATCAACTCAACTCGCCGTGTTTGGAGAAGGAGGAATGCTGCCTATAACCCCAAGAACACCATCCCCACTGTCCAACATGGAGGTGGAAACATTATGCTTTGGAGGTGTTTTTCTGCTAAGGGGACAGAACAACTGCACTGCATCAAAGGGACGATAGACGGGGCCATGTACCATCAAATCTTGGGTGAGAACCTCCTTCCCTCAGCCAGGGCATTGAAAATGGGTCGTGGATGGGTATTCCAGCATGACAATGACCCAAAACACACAGCCAAGGCAACAAAGGAGTGGCTCAAGAAGAAGCACATTAAGGTCCTGGATTGCCATAGCCAGTCTCCAGAACTTAATCCCATAGAAAATCTGTGGAGGGAGCTGAAGGTTCGAGTTGCCAAACATCAGCCGCGAAACCTTAATGACTTGGAGAGGATCTGCAAAGAGGAGTGGGACAAAATCCCTCCTGAGATGTGTGCAAACCTGGTGGCCAACTACAAGAAACGTCTGACCTCTGTGATTGCCAACAAGGGGTCAAATACTTATTTCCCTCCTTACCTGCAAATCAATTTATAACTTTTTTGACATGCGCTTTTCTTGTTTTTTTTTTGTTATTCTGTCTCTCACTGTTAAGATACACCTACCATTAAAATTATAGACTGATCATTTATTTGTCAGGGGACAAACCTTCAAAATCAGCAGGGGATCAAATACTTTGCCCCCCACTGTATGTATATATATATATATTCTAGTCGTTTACCATCATAAATGATGGTATAATATTACATGTGTCTCCCCCTCCCTCCCCTGTGTCTCTTTCCCTCTCCCCTGTGTCTCTTTCCCCCTCTCCCTCCCCTGTGTCACTTCACCACTGTCCCTCTTTGTCTCTTCCTACCTGTCCCTCTTTGTCTCTTCCCCCTCTGTCTCTTTCCCCCTATACCCTGTGTCACTTCCCCCTCTCACCACTGTGTCTCTTCCCCCTCTATTCCTCAGTGTCTCTTTTCCCTTCTCCCTCCTCTGTGTCTCTTCCCTCCCTCTTTGTCTCTTCCCCATATCCCTCCCCTGTGTCCCTCCTTTTCTCCCTTCCTTTGTGCTTCTTCCCCCTTTCCCTCCCACTGTCTCTTCCCCCCTCTCCCTCCCCATGTCTCTTCCCCCTCCCGTGTCTCTTTCCCCCACCTCCCTCACCTGTGTCTCTTTCCCCCTCTGTCTCTTTCCCCCTTTCCCCCATGTCTCTTTCCCCCTCCTCCCTCCCCTGTGTTCCTTTCCCCCTCTGTCTCTTTCCCCCTTTCCCCTGTGTCTCTTTCCCCCTCCTCCCTCCCCTGTGTCCCTTCCCCCTCTGTCTCTTTCCCCCTTCCCCCTCTGTCTCTTTCCCCCTTTCCCCTGTGCCTCTTTCCCCCTCCTCCCTCCCCTGTGTCCCTTCCCCCCCTCCTCCCTCCCCTGTGTACCCCCCCTCCCCTGCTCTGGCTCACGCTGCTCTGCCTGCATGCATGTTTTCGTTGCTTGTGCCGCACATTCCACATGCTTAGCTTGCGCCACGCCGTGCGCACTGCGGCTTGTACAGAAATCTGTACAAATAATTTCTAGAGAGTTACACACGCCTTAGAAACTATATTGGTGATAAATATATATATATATATATATATATATATATATATATATATATTAAATGTACTTGAAAGTGGATGAGATTTTAATATAACATTCTGTTTTAGAGAGATGAAGCAACCTGCCCACCGCTACCTAATTCCTGCTCCTGCTCACAAGACAGTAAGGGAATCCCTGGGCCCCCAGGTCCTCCGGTAAGAAGTAGCAATGACTCTGCTGTAACTTGTAGTTTCCTTGCAGTGTTGGGACTTGTTCAGCTGATCATGTCTCATGGATAGGATGAGATATGTCTGTTTTAACTGGGTTAATAGACTTGGCACTGGGAGCTTCTACATCATTATTACTTGGCTTCCTTGTTAGGGTGACCGTAGAATATCTTAGAAATGTACAGAATATTCTATGTTTTAGATTGTTTTCGGATTCCAATGAATAATAATAGTTCAGAAGTGTTTGCATGAACAGCATGAAACCTTTTTATTGCTTACAAGAACCTAATGACCACCATGTGAAAAGGGCCGTATACTATAAAAGAACAGTGCAGTCCCATAGCTACTAGAACCCCATTCCATGAACTAGACTTGAAAATGCGCAGAATGAATGATTTCTCAACTATTTTGTGTAATTATTATTTAGTGTTGGTCACTGTTTGGTTTGTGGCTTTGAAAGGACTTTGGTTATTTCCAATGAAAGAGTTTGTACCAAGTAATAGACCATTTATTCAGGGTCCCCTCCACAGTGACCAATCAGGTGGACAAATACAACAATGGCTGTTCCTATTATTATATTGCTTTCTTAAAACAATCTGACTCAAAAAAGTTGATTTTGGATCAAAACAGAAACAATTACAACCTTTGAAATATTATTCTTAAATATGTGACGAATATTTTGTACATGATTAGATATAGGTAAATATAAATACAATAGAAATCCATACATATACTATACAATGTTTATATGCACTTTTGGGTCTAAATTGTAACAAACAATAGTAATGTTCTAATTATGTATATATACATATTAATTACTTGTTGTTGTTGTTATTTCTAGGGTGGCGCAGGAATGAGAGGACAGAAAGGACCACAAGGAGAATCTGGACCACCTGTAAGTCTTTGCGTTATATTGCTTAATACTTTATGTTTTATGTGCCAGAGTTATCAAAGTAGGCTAGGGAGAAGAAGCTTCTTGCAAACATTATATGGGTGGGGCATACAACTGCTGAAGCCATTGATCAAAGCAATATTCTGAACAATCCCCTTGACAATGATTCTGAACACTTTCAGTGCTTTACTGCTGTGAACTTTCCTAGGCTCATCTATTGTCAGGGTGATAACAAACATTTCATATGCACAAAGCATACATTATAGGGTCAGTAGGTGGAGTTATTTTTCAACTAAATAATTAGCATTTATAAGCTGCAGATTATCTGCATAAATATTTTTATTCTAAAAAACAAATTTACTAAAGAAAAACATACTTTAAAATATGTAGCACGCAAGCAAGGAGGATCGATCCGGTAGATCGTAAGTGAGGTCGCAAGTTAATTTGCTATTCAATTGGCTTTTTTTTGCGGGCTCCAAACGGGTTACGACTTACGGCCTTGAAAAAATGGCGATGGTTAAACCCGTAACTTACAGCCTCCAGAAACCTTTGATCTCTCACTTTCGCAAGGCTCAAATCTCAAATTGCTATTCAATTGCTCAACTTCCCCAAGCCCGCAAATGTTTTCACACCCGTAAAACGGCAAATGTAGGAGAAAATCCCACGAGTGCCGCGTAGCACTGTAAATGCAATTAAAAAATCACTACTGCACTGTAAATAACGGGGAAAGCGATGATAGACATTAGAATTAATTGCACAACAGTCTCAAGCCGGCAAATCTGCAAGAAATTAAATGTATTTTTATGTTTCATTTCTGGGTTCAATCGATCTTGGGTATCAATGAGTTAATACATATCAGGCCACCCACATGGACTAGAACAGTATTAGCATTCATTTTTATAATTCTGTATTTTGCAAGTCTGATTGCATATTGGACCCCCAAACCTAATTGATTGACATGTAACTTCCATGTTGTACTGCCGTAATAATTTTCTATTGGCTGATTCGAAATGGGAGGTTACGGGCTTGCTGAATTGATCATGTTCCCACCCTAAACTGCTACGAACCAGTGCATGGTTTACGGTTTCAGCTTTGGGACAGTAACTTGCGGGCTTGAGTAATTGAATAGTATCAGAGACGAACGGGAGCCCTCAACACACCCGCAGACATTCTGTCGTCTGAGATCGAGTTGCGGGCTTGCAATTGAATCAGGCCCATTGTCAAACCAGAATTGATATGATTAGACTCAATGTTGTTATTCACAGCTTTTGCTAACTAAACTGTGTTTTGCTCTCCAACGATTTCCTAGGTTAAACGGACACTGTCACCCCAACAATAAGTTGGTTCACTTTTACATAGCATAAAAAATGGCTATACATTGTACTACTTGCCATTTTTTTCTCTTTATTTTGTGACTTTATGTTGTGACGGGCAGCTCCATGTGCTAATTTGTAGCTCGGAGAGCGGGGGAGAGGATCTAACTGCATGAAAACGTAGGGGCGCATTGTTTTGCCGACAGGAGAGACAAATCAGGAGACTGTATTACTCCTTATCACATCAATGCTGCTTCAGGAGCCAGTAATTTACATAATATTGCTGTATAAAAAATGCTGAATATATCAGGAATGATATACTTTAGAAATAAATGGCTTGTACAAAGTATAGTTATTTTTCATGCTTTTTGGCAAAACCTTAAATAAAACATCTTGATTTTGGGGTGACAGAGTCTACTTCATTCTATCTATTTATTACAATTACTTTATTTATGCTCCCAATAAACTGAAATGGAGTAAAAAGTGATTTTAAGCAAGATTAGGCAATATTAAATAGGGTTAAAGAAAAAAAGATATTTGTATTTGTTTTTGGAGCCTATTTATTGGATCGGATGCGCTTTTAACCTTTACTTTTTTCTTTTTGGAATAAATATACCCTTATGTTTTACCCAATAGTATTTTATAAAGACTGTTGTTGAGTTTGATGCTGATCTCTCAATGTTTATTTGTTTGTATCTTTTACAGGGTCCAGAAGGACCTAGAGGTCTAATCGGTACTCCAGGGCCCCAGGGACCTCCTGGACCACAGGGACCAAGTGGACATTCAATTCAGGGTCCCCCCGTAAGTCCATGTTATTAAGTGCATGTGTTAAACAGTATTTCTGAAACATAAAGATAGTATAATGAATATAGTATTTCAGGGGTACACAAGGAGGGGAGGGGGCACAAAGGCTTTAACTGTGGTATTACTAATGAAAATGTTTTAAAGGAGTAGACAGAAAAAGGAAAATGGGTATTGTAAGAGGGAAGGTATAAGACAGGAGGGTTGGGATTTAATATGGAGCCACATGGCCATACTACCAGGAAGGAAGGGGATTTAAAGAGACATCCATATTTCTCACCCTACATTAAAACTATTTGTTAAAGATCCATTGTGGTCAAAATTTTAAATAGTTTGTTTTAAATAATGTACACAATCAAGGGATCTATCCTCTTTTCTTTGCGCCACATCCTTGTGAGCGCAGTGAGAGTGCCTTAACGCTGCGCCACAGCACCACATAGTGGCAAGAATGAGGTACATAGTGTATGCAATGTACACATGAAAAATGAAAGAAGTAATGGCAGGACCCTAACTGATGGCTAATCTTAACCCTATGCTTAACCCTAACCCGCAACCCTATGCCTAACCCTAACCCTATGCCTAACCATAACCCCCAACCCTATGCCTAACTGTAACCCCTAATCCTATGCCTAACCCCCAACCCTGTGCCTAACCCCAAGCCTATCCCTAACCTTTCTCCCCTACAGCAATCCACTTTAAAATCCTAACCCCTCTCCCCTAGAGCAATAATGTGCAGTACCGCATTCTAAGAGGTAGGTGATGCTGCATGTTGGCAATGGTGGCGTGTTCACGGTGGCAGCGTGCAGGAATAACACCAAGAAAACAGTAAAGGCCTCAATCAAGTTTTGTAAATCAAAAGATCATATAGAAAAAACTGACCACAGTCATCTTTTAAGTCATGGGTGTGTTTCAGCAGGGGCCCAGGCCTTGGGCAGCTGGCTGTCTGAAGTTGCCAGTGCAATGCTATGGAATATGCACAGTGATGTGCTTATGTGGAGAATATCATTTTCTATATAGGTGTATAGAAATCTTAGAAGTGGGATATAGCAAGAGGGAAGGAGGAGGAGTAACTGGGTCATTAGAGGACACACAAGTCTGAATAAGCTGTATAAAACCAAAATATACCCCTGATTTAGGCTATTATTGAACAACCCATCTGGAAATTAGTATTATCATAATAGTATTACTGTATAGCAGGGGTGGGCAAGTCCGGTCCTGGAGAGCCCCACCCAGGCCTGTATTTGAGGATATCCTTTCTGTGCACAGGTGAGTCAATCAGGATGACTGAAGAAGGGATTGGCTCACCTGTGCACCGCAGGGATATAATCAAATCCAGGCCTGTGTGTGGTCCTCCAGGACCGAACTTGCCCCTCCCTGCTGTATAGCATAATTATTAGTACACTGTTCCTGTATTATACTGTGTACATCATAGAGTTATATGTGCAGATAGCATAGGAAGGCTGACCTGAGTGTTTGTGTTTTATAGGGTGCCACTGGACAAAAAGGAGATAAGGGAGACACTGGATTTCCCGGACAACAGGTATAGAGTTTTTTCATTACACACCCACCCAAACACTAACACATAAATGATCATTTATCCGAAATTGCCATTTCATTTGAAAATCCACAAATTAGTCAATAGAAAGAGATACCAGAGAATGCTAAACAGGATTTTCTGCCTGTTGCAATATGTCTCTCTCATATTTGTGTATAGTGGAGTGGTGCAGATTTTACATCATCTCAACTACATATTAATTAATTAATATATAAATATATATATATATATATATATATATATATATATTCATTTAGTGTGTGTAAATATATATATATATATACACTGAATGAATATATATATATATATATATATATATATATTATATACACTGAATGAATATATATATATATATATATATATTATATAGACTGAATGAATATATATATATATATATATAATTATTTAGACTGAATATATATATATATATATATATATATATGTATATATATATAAAAATTATATACACTGAACGAATATATTCACTGAACGAATATAATGAATATATATATATATATATATATAGATATATAGATAGATAGATAGATATTATACACACTGATTGAATGAATATATATATATATATATATATATATATTATACACACTGATTGAATATATATATTTTTTTCAATATAAAATCAGTACATGTTTTGTACCATATACCACTGAAGATCCCCGGAAAAGCTACTGAGTTGAAAAAAGCTATTTTTATTAATGACATTTCATTTGTAAAATGTTATGTTTTAACCTCTAATCAGAGATGATCTGCTCCTGCCCGAGCGCACGTTTATTTCAGTTTAAATAAGTGGCAGCAAAGTCGCATCATTTCCCAGGGGGCTCCACTGGCCTAAGCTGAAAAGCAATCCATCAATAGTTTCAGCATTATCTGTGGATTCTGTAATAATATGTGACTGTTCTTCACAAATTTGAAAAAAATGAAATGAACTACAAATATGATCTATAATACATGTAATACAGGATGTTTTACACATTACAAAAGTTGCTTTTTTGCATTGGCAAAAATATTTAAACTTGTTAAAACTTCTTTGAAACTAACAGGAAATATCTCCATGCACAGAGCATACCACTGTATACATTTCTTATATGGCTCATACAGGCCTCTAAATGATGATAACACATTTAAAGCAGTTTATTCTGCTCCTGAACCTCATAAAATAAAAAAATCACATTGCAAAACCTTATCAAATAACCTCTTTCAAATGCAACATAATAACAAGTTTGCCATGGTTCCTTATCAAAATCCTTGTATTAATATGAAATTATAATGCCGCCTTAAATTACAGACACACTAAATAAAAGCTCAATCAGGGAGGCCCCAAATCTGGGCGTTTCATAAGGAGACTGAAGATCATTCTCTTCAACCAGACCTTTTAGTAATTTCAGCTCTCTCTTTTTTTTCTTTCCTAAGTGCTTTGAGTCCTTTCTGTGACAAAAGTGCTATATAAATAAATTATTATTATTACTATAATAATTATTCTTATTATAAACTTGTGTTGTCGATAGGCAGGGGCATGTCTCTTAAAGGGGTGGTACCTAATCATAGAAAGAGTGACCAATGAGGAGGGGCATATCTCTTAAATGGGTGGTACCTAATCATAGAAAGAGTTACCAATGGGGAAGGGCATATCTCTTAAATGGGTGGTACCTAATCATAGAAAGAGTGACCAATGAGGAGGGGCATGTCTCTTAAATGGGTGGCACCTAATCATAGAAATAGTGAACAGTGAGGAGGGGCATACCTCTTAACTGGTGGTACTTGATCATAGAAAGAGTGGCCAATGGGGAGGGGCATATCTCTTAAATTGGTGACCAGTGGGAAGGGGTATGAAACCTATCATTGGATAGTGCGCCACTTACTGGATAGAGGAGTTATGCCATTGGCTGCTAAAAAAACTCCAGTGATAACAAATATGAGCAAATTATAAAATATACAAATAACAACACGCTAAAATAACACTTTAATCTATTCATTGGGTTAGTGTGTAGCACTGGGGTAACAATATAAATTGAAACATATTTTTAATCTATTGTTCGTACTAATTTCGTTTACACAATACATTGTATGACATTGCATATGGAACATATAATGAAGTTTGCCAGTTATACGCCCCTGATAACATGAAACTTTATTCTGATCTTATTGCTGGAGGGAGGCATGAGGTAACATAATTACCTGTAGCCGGCAGCATGGCTCACCTGTCAGGGCTTGTGTTCCTGGCATCCTCAGATCTGGCAGTAGGTTTAATAGACAGGATTGTTGTGTATCCACTGCTCATCTTCATGTTCTGTATTCCAGGGTGTGACAGGAGCATCTGGAGCCCCCGGACGAAATGGAGAACCAGGACCAAGGGTGAGATACAGAACTAAGATCTAACTAATATATTAATGTAACGTTCCATAGATCCAACCTAGACTACCTATTCTTAGATGTATTCTTTATCTATAAAGCACCAACAAGTTCAGTGGTGATATAGAAAAGTATAAAACTTACAATACATATTTATACACGTGTCGATTCGTCTGCACATGAATATTTAGATATCTAGATATGAAAAAAACTGCCTTATTATATGAATAATTCTGTGGAGCTGCCATTTTTGTTTCTTCAAGTGGGAGGGAACCTTGCTGTACTGAAGCATTCAGCTTCTTTAACTGAAATGTGTTATGTTACTGCTTATAGCAGGACTAATAGAAATCTTGTCAGTCTGTTGGGGAATTAGTTGAGTCAAGCAAGTCAAAGAAAGCAGTAAAATGTGTCTTTGGATATATTAACACACCGCTGCAGTATCTTTGCCATGAAAACCAAGTGGATCAGCATGACCGTGGACATAAAGATTTGTCTGTTGTGTTACGGTCAATGAGGACATGGAGAGTTGGACACAACTGAACAACACAAAAACAGTGGTTAGGAGTGGTGGTCCAGTGGTTAGGATTTGGTGCTTTTACCGCTGCGACTTGGGTTTGGTTCCAGTCAGGGAACCAAGAGATTACACCACCCTGAAGCCATGCAAGGTTGGGCCTGGTCAGTACTTGGATGGGAGACCACCTTGGAATACCAGGAGCTGTATGCTGTGGCCAACTGGAGAAGGAACTAGCAACCCACTCCAGTATCTCTTCCATGAATACCAAGTGGATCAGCATGGTGTGTTGCGGTCCATGAGGACACTACTAAACAACACAAACATACAGGGAACAACAATAACATGACCCACAAACAATATAGCCCATGTCAATCATTGCGTAGTTGCCTCACCTACAGTATTGTGTTTAATCAGCATGAAATAAACAAGTTACCGTTCCCCCCTACAGACTCAAAAGCCAACAGCTTGCCCCAATATCCAGATCTCCAGATTCCAGCAGTCATCAATTAGCTTTATAACATTTTCTCTCCTCAATTATGTCATAGTCCCCAAATAATGTTCAAGTTTAATTTGAATGAAATGTGTTGATCATCACAATTCTCAGGTCCTGATGTTATTTAATGATTTATCTTATTTGTTGCTTTCCATCCAGCACCATATGTGATATGTAAGGGTGTGTATGTTTATTTTAATATTTATCCTGACTACTGTGCCAACAGTGTTATTTAGGGAGTGTTATAAATACTTAGTTTAGCTGCTCCCTAAACGAATAAATATCATGATTAACAAAGAGCAGGGCAAGTAAGTATGAGTAATGAATCTCTTCTTATCTTATAAACAATAAAATACAGTAAAAACAGGATTAAAAGATCAGCATACATACTTTAAAGTTAAAGGCCCAGTTTAAGTACAAATCATGATAAGTCTATTTTTTAGTTTACCATCAACTAATATTAAAAATAGAAAACTGCTCACACTAGCCCTTTAAATATGTTTTGAAAAACATGGGGCCCTATTCTATTGCATCCTGGGTTCGAATCCAGCCAGAGAAACAAGAGGTCTTACTGGCAAGTACTTGGATGGGAGACCACCTGGGAATACCAGGAGCTGTATGCTGTGGCCAACTGGAGAAGGAACTGGCAACCCACTTCAGTATCTCTGCCATAAAAACCAAGTGGATCAGCATGGTGTATTGTCCATGAGGTCACAGAGTGTCAGACACGACTGAGCGACGCCATTTACAATCCGGTTACAAGTTACCTGCCCACAATCACTATAGGCCAGCCGAAAATGCAAATTCAGCTCAGAACTCCATTGGTTTTAGCACAGCTCAAACATTACAAGCTCTAAGTAATTAAAGTTACACAAAATCGATATTCTATGAACTGTAGCTCTAGATCGCAAATAAGGTCTGACCCGCAATAGAAATAATATATTATGAGTACTAAATAGGACTCGCAAGGGCTTTTTCAAACACTTATTAGAGCTGCAGCAGCAATTAAACACATTAGAATTAATTGCACAACAGGCTCAAACCCACAAATATGCAATTAAAAAAAATATTATTTTTAAATGTTATTTCTGAGTAATATCGATCCCAGGACTCAAGGAGTTAACACAGATCACGAGACCCACATGGTCTAGAACAGATGCTCTAATGCATTTAATAAATTACTAGATTGCTTGATTAATTTGCAGATAATTAAAACATAATTTTTTTTATTGCTCAGTCAAATATTTAGTATAACCGCAATGAGTAGCATGGTTGTAGTATAAGGCTTTGCCTGCTATGGGTTTTCTGTAACTTGTTGGTGCTTTTTTTGAAAATAAAAAATATTTTTTGTTTTTCTGTGACTGTTAGCAGCTTGTAACAGAAATACTTCAACCTTTTCTGTGGTTGAATGTAACAGCATTTGAAATGATGGACATTATTCTTAGCTTAAAAACAATTGCTAGCAACAACCTGAGCATGTGCAATCATTAGGAATCATTAGCAATTACTTCACTTTCCTAAAAAGATAAATACATTGGTGGGAACCAGTATTGGACCTAGAGAATGGAGGGCCTTAATCCAAAAAACATTTTAAACCCTCTCCCGAAAGGGGCCACCACTGGTACCACTTTACTCAGTGTCTTTCCCTAAGACCCCTTCCCATAACAGCTCCCCTTTCTATATATATATATATATATATATATATATATATATATATATATATATATATATATATATATATATATATATATATATATGTTATCTCGTCATAGTACCCACCACTCTCATCATTTATCTCCACACAGCACCAAATGGTCCTCTCAGCGCCTAATTTACATAGCACCCATCCCTATTTCCCTTGCTTCCCCTCATAGAAACCTTACCCCCATAACTTGCTGTCACTTTGCAGCCCTTGGGTCTTTTACCTTCTTCCCTGATACACATCCCCAGTGTGAATAACTGCCCCACACTTCCACCTCTTGGAGCTTCCACAGCACTGCCCCCAGAGGAGGACCCTGGTGCACTGCACCACCTGCACCACTTGGAGATCTGCTCCTGGTGGGAGCATTAGGGTGGTTGAATGACAAAAAAAAATTGGCAATTTAGTTTATAAAGTATGTATTACTGCCTATAGTTTTAATTTGTACCGTTTTTGCTGTTTCTTTTTAACAATGTTTACAACTTGTTTTCCTTTTTTCAAATCAGGGATTTCCCGGGAAGGATGGATCTACTGGTCTCACAGGACCTCCAGGGCCAATGGTAAATATTCTCTATTATATACCCTTCCGTAGCTGCTAGGCAGGAATGTGCTGCAGTATTGGGCAGATCATTGCACCTCTGTTGGTATAAAGTTTGTGAAAAGAATTTCTTCACGTTTCTATAGGTAGAATAACTTTATAAATTGCTGAGATTAGAATGCAAAAAAAAAAAAAGGTAAAACCTATAGCTTTTATATCTTTATTGTAGGTTTCAATAGCACATTTTGGCAACACTTTTTTTCAGTGACTATATGGTTATGACCTGTTAGTTCTAATCCATTTAGCAGCATATAAAATTGCTGCTCCAGCTACAAAAATAAATCGCCCCTATAACGCTCATACAATAAGGTTCCATTTTTTATTTAATAACTAATTTAATAACCTATTTTGTTGAAAAAAAAATCAGTGTAGCTTTTACTTACATTTGAGATTTATTGTTTCAGCATGCAGCAGGTATGCTTCTCTCCACCCCTATCAGGTGTTCCTGGTATGGGCGAGGATTTCTCTAGGACAGGGGTGGGCAAATTCGGTCCTGGAGGGCCACACACAAGCCAGGATTTGAAGATATATTTTCTGTGCACAAGTGAGTCAATCAGGATGACTAAAGAAGTGATTGACTCACCTGTATGCAGCAGGGATATCATCAAATCCAGGCATGTGTGTGGGCCTCCAGGACCGAACTTGCCCACCTCTGGTCTAGGAGTCTGCTCTGCTAGGAGTCTTTCCAAGCAATAACAGCTGCTGGCACACCTAGACCAAACAGCCAAAAGTTAGTACAGCCTCCTGGTTAGATCCTCTTTTACCCACTAGACTAGGAATATAATAGAACTAGGTATCTACCTACTTTTTTCTTGCTAAAATTATACAATTTTACCTGTTTGGGTGTGCCCTTTGTAGCTTACAATACAGACTGTGAAGTGCAGTGTTTCAAATTAGCCTGTCAATGACCTCCCTCAAGGAGCATGTTGCTACTGTTACTATGAGTGACTGCACATACTGAACTTAGAAGTACATTATCTTCAGAAACTGCAGAGTAAAGAACCCAATTAGGAACTATTTGTAAGATTTTAGACACAAAAAATACAGTTTTCAAACACTTTTTAATAAAATAAAGTACACAAAAGTAAAGAGATACAAATATACATATTATAATCCTAGTGAAATCCAGAAACCTTCCATGTCCCTTTAAGTACACATGCAGGCTTTACATTTATTTTCTCCTATTGATCATCAGTTACTTAATAACGTAATTCTATTTCATGAGCATTGCAGCAGATCTTTAAGGAAGATATGACTTAATTTTAATAATATGATTTAAAAAATATATTTTTCCATCAATGGCACCTATAAATAAAATGAGATAAAATGCATCAGGTCGCACAATTAGGACGTCATGTAAATTAGGAACAGCGTCTTAGCTTGAGGGATGTCAAATTGAGCCGGACATTGAATTAAAAATAGGGAAAGGTAAACCCTAGGGGTTCCCTGGTGGTCCAGTGGTTAGGATTCAGTGCTTTCGACCTGGGTTCGATTCCAAGTCAGGGAAACAAGAGGTCACAATACGCTGAAGTCGAGTAGGGTTGGGCCTGGTCAGTACTTTATGCAAACGAAAACAATAGGGGAATATTTAGAGGGTACAATCAACCTCCTGTGAAGTATTTACCTACTTTATCCTTGTCAAAATGTTGACGTGAACTATTTTAGATTAATGAATATATTATTTTGATAATTGATTTTGGGTGCAATTATAGCCCCATGAGGTATGATCACATAGACTATGTAATTGTATAGAGGACAACAGCTTATTAGTAAGCTCAAAGTGACTCATATTTGAGTTTTGACTGGTTTGTTGGTTATTATGACAAGATTATCTTAAGAACTGTTAATATCTGTTTCCACAATATTAAATTAAACTAATATTGTCTTTGTGGCAATTGAATTCTTAATGAGAGATGGGTATCTGGTAACTTCACATAATATGAACTTTGACAATTAGACACTTTAAAGTTATTTTTTTAATTGAATAATTAATGTATAACTTTCATGCTGTTAAAAAAAATGGATCATCGACTTAAAAAAAATGAAATGTTGCAGTTCATAGACTGGCTACTGAGTGTAACCACCTAGAACAAGACAGTTACAACAGGAAAGGGAAAATACACATACAGAAAAAGAAAAAATGGGTTTGTGCATATCTTGCATACTCACTCACAGGGTCTTCTCCACTTCACTGCCTAGGGGCTCCAAAAAGGTAGATGTGGCCCTGTATATATAGTGAAGATTGTGGCAGTGGTGGTCTGCAAACCTTCACATTCATGGCTATATTTAGATTTCATGCTACCGTAGATTATTTAGATTTGTTTGCACCCCCCCCCCCCCACTAAGAGCTCCTCCTTATGGCCTTGAAGAACCTTGAAGTTAAAAGCTTAAATACTTATATGCTTATGTACCCTCATCACTATAGTAATACATTTCAGCTTTTTTTTTCTCTTCGATTGACATTAGTATGTCCTTCGCTTTGAAAAAGACTCATCAGCGTAGAAACATGCATTAGGTTTAAAGGAAGCACAGCGTTACGTCACACGCCGGCGTCGCGAGAGCCGATAGAGAGGGGAATCTGACTTAGTTACGGGAAAGGAGTAGATAAAACTAAAGTGCCAAATTATACAGATTAACTGTAGAATACCTAGGAAGCTGATATATAGGACTTCCCAGAACCCCGTGATTACGGAATAGATGGGTGGAAAATCTAAAGGAGTGGAGGATCTGTTCCCACGGAGGGTGGTGACCAATGTCTAGCATATTCCGCAAGAGTTCTGGCCGCAAGAAAGTTGCTATTCAATTGCTCCGGGAACCCTCTCGGCAAGGCTAAAACCGAGCCGCAGCTTACTTGCACCAAAAAGGTCCCGCAAGCACACAATTAAGCACATAATAAAGCCATAATAAAGCCATCTTGCACTCTGATGAGACGATAAAGTGATTGGAGGTGTTAGCATTCATAGCACAACATTCCCCTACACTCAAATCTGAAAATAATATTTATTTTAATTCATGTCAAATATCCATGGACAAAGTCCCGAGGGCTTGGAGCACCTCAGACCCGCCCAGGCTGCGGGACGGAAAATAAACCGTTAATGAAATAGCGGATTTGGCCGATGTGCAAGCTTAAGAGGGGGTTGCTATTAATCCTCATGTCCCCCATTATGATGCCTAGCATTTACAGAGCTTTACAGTGCCATCTTGAATTTATATTTGCATTTAACGTTTTCTGACCTTGCGGCCGGTTGCATGATATGCGGCCGGCCGTAAGGGGGATATCCTTGCGGCGCCATCCATTTAAACTGCAAGGTAAAGGTAGCTCTACACGGGGCCGTAAGACGGCCGCAAGGAATCGCAGCTTTGCGGCCGTTTTACGGCCGATAATAGAATGAGGCCCATAGTAAGGGTTAAAACTCCCATTGGTTCAATTCTGAAAAAAAAATACGTTTTTGTAGGAACATTTGCAGGTAGATTGCCATTTTTCGTACTTCCGAACTTCCGGCACAGTCAAACACTTTTCTTTAGTTAATTTCCACTACTACAATAGATGTATAGAAGAGATGGGAATGTAGAAAAGGGCAATAGTCACATGACTGATATGGCTGCAACATTTATTGTGCTTAGAGCTTGTCCACTTTTCAACACCGTACTGCCATCTAAATTGGTTCCATTGGCCTAGGCCTAAATAATCCATCATCAGTTGGCAGGTGTCGAGCTACGGTGGCATTGGCTTATTTAGATAACAGATTTGTAACCAAGATAATGTTGGAGACAGCAGTTACCAGAAATCATTTAGTGATATGGTTCATATAACATGATCTTCTCTTCCAGGGAGGACCTGGCAACCCGGGATCTCCAGGTGTACCAGGAAATTCAGGAAGGCAGGGTGACAATGGACCACCTGTAAGTAAACTATATTCCAACCTTAATTGCAACATATTCACTATGAGGCTTTTTATATATTGTTATTCTCACTGAAACTTTAGTTCTGTCAGAAGCATTCTCATATATCATTTAAGTAGCACTACCCAGAATGCTTTGCTACCATGTAAGCATGTTATATTGCATAGTAACGTAGGGTGGGGGTAAGGAAAGTGGTGAGAGAGAATTGTTCATGTGAGATATAGTTGATTGGCTCTTCATCTTTTGAGCCAAACAGATCCCAATTCCAAGTGTCAGTGACAGAAATTGAACACATTGGGCCTCATTCAATTGCGATTTTGGCCAACTGAATAGTGCTCTATATAAGCACATAGCATATTTTTTTTACAGAAGTTTTTAGCCAGTGAACTTCTATCCAAAAGCAAGGTCTTCACTAACTAAAAACTTTTGTAAAAAAATATGCTGCATGCTTATATAGAGCCCTATTCAATTGGCCTAATCGCAATTGAATGAGGCCGATTTGTTTCTTCTAATATAATCTCCCTATCTACTCACACAGGCCCTCATTCAATTGCGATTTGGCCAATTGAATAGGGCTCTAAATAAGCACATAACATATTTTTTAAATACGTTTTTAGTTAGTGAAAACTTTGCTTTTGGATAGATGTTTACTAAGTATGGCCCTCATTCAATTGCAATTTGGCCAATTGAATAGGGGTCTAAATAAGCACATAACATATTTTTTTAAAGAAGTTTTTAGTTAGTAAACATCTATCCAAAAGCAAGGTTTTCACTAACTAAAAACTTATTTAAAAAAAATATGTTATGTGCTTATTTAGACCCCTATTCAATTGGCCAAATTGCAATTGAATGAGGGCCACATAGAGCAGGAATTGGCAAACTAGGCAAGTTCCATACATTTTACACCTTTAGGCACGATCTATTCATATAAAAATTAAGTTTAGAATGAACTTGCCATTTAAAGTAACAGAATTCCATTGAAATAAGTAAAAAAAATTTTTTTTAATTAAATGGATTACAATTGAAAATGAAAAATTTAAAAATGATGCCTTACAGCATGGGTGTGCAAGTATGGTCCTGGAGAGGCCCTCATAGGCCAGGATTTGGGGATATCCTTTCTGTGCACATGTGAGTCAATCAGGATGACTGATGACGGTATTGACTCACCTGCACATAGCAGGGATATCCTCAAACCCTGGCCTGTGGGGCTCTCCAGGACTGAACTTGCCCACCCCTGCTCTACAGTATGTAATATATCTTATAATCTCACATGTAAATATGAGCTATACACAAATATAATGCATCACTGACACATTATTCCAAAAACATTTCAAGACTGTGTCAATATTATATTTGTAAGTGACCTACAGTAATCTAGTGTTCTTAACCTTTCCAAAATGAGGCATTTTTATCATAATATGTTCACTTTGAGAAAATCCATCTGCCTTTATTAATGGTGTTTGTGCTGGTTTGGAGCCTTCATATAACATTCCAGAAATGATTATCAGGACATAACACAACTGGCTTGGAAACTCAGTGCTATTATTATGTGAACTAAAAAGAAAATTACTGTGTAAAAAATGCATATTTTCCAAGTCAGGCTATTTATATTAAGATATGGTAAGGATAAGAATAATGTCAGTTATGCCAAATACAACCCAAAAACATGTGTTGGCAAAAAGCTATAAGCAACCCAATTTTTTTCAAATTGTTTTGGAAAATAGACAAGGTGTTTCTTTTTAACAATATTACATTTAATTATATATTTTTCGACTGCAGTTATTCAATATTCTTATTGCAAATATATCAAAGCAGGAATAAGTAAAACAAAAAACAAAAAAAATATAGGAAATGGGGATATTTATCAGAGTTTACGTTTTCCCCTGCGTGATACATGTGCGCTATAGGAAGTGGAGGTATTTAAAATATTATCTCAGTTAACTCCTCTTATACCCACTTTTAAAGGACCACTGCACAATTACATTTTGTTTGAAAATTCTGTTGACTCATGATAATTCATGATAATTAATCAGGAAAAAGTCAAACATCAAGATCTTAATTAAATAAAATAAATGTTATGCCTCTCCTGGAGAGATCCATGATACATTGGTGGAAGTTGTGTGTTTGATAGAGGAGCCTTTACATTTCTGGACATATATTGTTGCAGTAAATGATGCAAGGGGTCTGCTTCTGGGCTAGTGAGAGGAAGTTGGGTCTATTTCTAAATCTTATCCAATTATCTTTACAAGGGCTTTCTGTTGCCTCGCTCCCCTCTATCCACACCCCATCATGATTCGGCTCTGAGGATGTGATGTAACAAACACAGAATTGATTCCTGTACTTAGAAATAGAGTCTTCCAAAATGTAGAATTCCTATTGTTAGTTTGGCACATAGTTGAAAAATAAGTGTATTTTTTTCTTGAACTGCAGTGGTCCTTTAACCCTTTAGCATTAAGTGGGAATTTTTAATGAGTAGAAAAGTATGACTTGCAACACTGGGCAAACCTATGGCTGGATGGGGTGCTGCCATGTTTCTATTCCTTCTTTGTCTCTTCTTGTCTGTTTCGCTCCTCTCTTTCTTTTTTTCTCTCGCATGAGAGCTATTAAAAGTTTAAAACAATTTATTTATCATTTATTAGAATGGCAAATATGATAGTATTTTATATGAACAAAACATACACATTATTTTATGTGTTTATTTTAGGGACAGCCTGGTGTAAAAGGAGAAAGAGGTGAAAGAGTAAGTATATTACTGATATGTCTTCATTAAATGTCTTGAGATCTATCATTGATAGCATTGTCACAATATTATGATTCAATAACTTGAATATTAATGTTAACCATAGGACATCTGATTAAAAAACACTACAGATTTACCAAAACTATGCTGGCCAGGACAGATAATTATACTTTTTATTGTACTGACTTTCATAGATTGAGCTTATATATATATTTTTTAATTGTTGGCCCCTGTTCATCAAACACAAAGCCATTGACACTATGGACAATTTGCTGCCAACATATATGGTCTGCTTGTACAGATCTCTAGTTTTTATAAATTATTGTATACTGTAATATAATAAATATTGTAATTATTGTGGTAAAATTGTACACATGGCATAAATATTACAATATCTTTGCTGGCTTTATGAGTGATACAATAAAATGGCGGTCAGATGTTATTTGGAAAACATAATAAAAGGTATGTTTAAAATATAAAACTTTTTTTGGAGATAAAAATTCTCAATCCAGTCATACTTGCCAAAAAACATAGATGAATCCATTCTGGAAATAGATGAATTTTGATAATTTAAAGGGACATTGGACACAATTATTTTAAATACATTTCAAAGAACATGTTTTAAGTATTACCAAAGTGATGTTTTGCTTTGAAAATATAACGTAAAATATGTTTAAACTTCAATGAAACTAACAGAAAGTGCACAGAGCATTTGTAAGCCTGGAGATTGCATAAAAAGACAAATACGACTTCTCATTGGCTGAGAGGGGCAAGCCCCCAGATCAGTTAAACATTTAAATTCTCTTAAAAACAAAAAAACACACAGTGGTGCATTATTAAATATCAAAAAATGTCTTCAATGTCCTTTTTAAGTATACTTTAATCCATTGCACAGGGGACTATTTTAGAAGATGAGTTAATATCAAGGCATAATCAAGTTATCTCTTCAAAAGCTAGCAGTACCCAAGACATATCCTCTTTCCCTGACCACAGATAAATAAAATGAATGTTCCACTGGTGTCATATGTTGCTCTTATGAAGAACTTGACTTGATAATGGACAAGTTTTTTTTAATAAAGTTTAAAGTAAATATATTCAATAATATTACATACCTGAGAGGATTGTGGGGAACATTATATTCAAATACGATCTATATCCAGTTATATTAAATGACTGCCACTATGAAGTATTACTTGATAATGACAAGCAATGGAGGAGCGAGTCCCAGAAGCATAATGCCCCCCCAGGACAATTAGGAAGTCAAACTGGAATTGACCATGACTCAAGTAGAGTCTGCTAAATTTAAGATTTTTACTAAAATGCATTCATTAATTAGTTATCAACTTCACAAACATGTGAAGATTTTCTAAAGCTACAGTGTTCCAGCCCATAACCATATTTAACCTCTCGAACATGTGCGCCACTAATGACTGTCTTCCTTTCCCCATATTCAGACAATAAATACATTTTACACTAACTTAATGTTATAAGAATGAATACTGCCCTTCTAGATTGTGTTTATTTTGTCTGTCTATAAAATATCAAGTGATTATTTTCTCTTATAATAGGGTGATACACAGTCACAGTCTATGGTTCGTGCAATCGCCCGCCAGGTGTGTGAACAGCTAATCCAGAGTAAGTATTTATATACAGGGTATTACAATTGCATTCATTTGATATATGTTTTGGGGAGATTAATTAAGCCATGTTATGTGTCATGTTGGGATGCAATGGACTGTGGTTGTAATTTTCCCCATAGGACATTGCGGGCTCCCACTCGTCTCCGATCGCGATGCTATTCAATTGTTTAAAGACGCAAGTTACAGGCCTCAAGCCAAAACCGTAAACCATGCTCTGGTTCGGAGCACTTCAGGGCGGGAACATGATAAATTAAGCAAGCCCGTAACCTCCCATTTCAAAACAGCCAATAGAAAATGAGACTGTCATTATTACGGCAGAAAAACATGAGGTTACATGTTAATCAATTAGGCTTTGGGGTCCAATATGTGATCAGACTCGCAAAACATGCAAAATAAAGAGTTATAAAAATGAATGCCAATACTGTTCTAGTCCATATGGGTGGCCTGATATGTATTAACTCATTGATGAAAATGACACATAAAAATAAATATTATTTCCTAACGATTTGCGAGTTTGAGACTGTTGTGCAACTAATTCTAATGTCTTTGATCGCTTTCCCCGTTATTTACAGTGCAGAATTGTTTTTTTTTTTATTTACAGCGCTGCAAATAGGTGTTTAACCCCCTTGCTGGTCACTCTAGTACTTGTAGGATTTTCTCCTTCATTCGCCGTTTACGGATGTGAATACATTTGCGGGCTTGGGGAAATTGAGCTATTTAATAGCCATTTGCGATTTTAGTCTTGCGAAAGTGAAAGATCAAACGCTTCTGGAGGCTGTAAATTGCAAGGTTAACATCAACATTGTTTCAAGCCCGTAACTCGGAAGCTGTTCTGAGCCTGCAAAAAGACACCAATTGAATAGCAAAATAGCTTTACCTCACTTCCCCCCTCCTCCAGATCTACGAAAACCTCAATTGAATGGCGGCCAAAGACAGCAGATAAGAAACCAGACCCATTTAATCTGCCCAATCTATCCACCTAAAAAGCTTGGAAGTCTATTCCACACATTACTCCCAACTATTCCATGTTCCAATGTGAAATCATTTACACTTGCATTCCTCTTTTCTGGAACGTCTTCCCTATTTCTGTGTAAATACAGTATAAATAGTATACAGTATATTCAGTACAATATATAAGATCATATATATAAGTTAATCATGAACCATACTTATGGCCTGGGGCGGAAATTTCACACGCCAGGGCTCCTAAAATTTGTACCTCTGACCCTTGGCATTTTTCGTGTTTTGTTGCCTCACAACCTGGAATTAACATGGATTGTTTGAGGATTTGCATAATTTAATTTACAGAACATGCCACAACTTTGAAGATGTTTTTTTTTTTATTGTGAAGAAAACAACAAATAGGACAAAATAACAGAAAAAGTCAATGTGCATAACTATTCACCCCCCTTAAGTCAATACTTTGTAGAGCCACCTTTTGCAGCAATCACAGCTCTAAGTTGCTTTGGATAAGTCTCTATGAGCTTGCCACATCTTACCACTGGGATTTTTGCCCATTCCTCCTTGCAAAACTGCTCCAACTCCTTCAAGTTTAATAGTTTGCGCTTGTGAACAGCAATCTTTAAGTCTGACCACAGATTTTCAATTGGATTGAAGTCTGGGCTTTGACTAGGCCATTCCAACACATTTACATGTTTCCCCTTAAACCACTCAAGTGTTGCTTTAGCAGTATGTTTGGGGTCATTGTCCTGCTGGAAGGTGAACCTCCGTCCTAGCCTCAAATCACACACAGAGTGGTACAGGTTTTGCTCAAGAATATCCCTGTTTTTAGCACCATCCATCTTTCCCTCAACTCTGACCAGGTTCCCAGTCCCAGCTGCCACCACCATGTTTCACTGTGGGGATGGTGTTCTTTGGGTGATGTGATGTGTTGGGTTTGCGCCAGACATAGCGTTTTCTTTGATGGCTGAAAAGTAACATTTTAGTCTCATCAGACCAGAGTACCTTCCTCCTTACATTTTGGGAGTCTCCCACATGCCTTTTCGCAACCTCAAAACATGCCAGTAATGGCTTTCTACTGGCCAATCTGCCATAAAGCCCAACTCTGTGGAGTGTACGGCTTATTGTCGTCCTATGTACAGATACTCCAGTCTCTGCTGTGGAACTCTGCAGCTCCTCCAGGGTTACCTTAGGTCCCTGTGCTGCCTCTCTGATTAATGCCCTCCTTGCCCGGTCCGTGAGTTTTGGTGGGCGGCCGTCTCTTGGCAAGTTTGCTGCTGTGCCATGTTCTTTCCATTTGGTTATGATAGATTTGATGGTGCTCCTGGAGATCATCAAAGATTTGGATTTTTTTTTATAACCTAACATTAATCCTGACTTGTACTTCTCAACAACATTGTCCCTTTCTTGTTTGGAGAGTTCCTTGGTCTTCATGGCAGTGTTTTGTTAGTGGTGCCTCTTGCTTAGGTGTTGCAGCCTCTGAGGCCCAAAAAAGGTGTGTTTATGTAATGACAGATCATGTGACACTTGGATTGCACACAGGTGGACATCATTTCACTAATTATGTGACTTCTGAAGGTATTTGGTTGCACCAGAGCTTTTTATGGGCTTCATAATAAAGGGGGTGAATACATACGCACATGTCAATTTTCTGTTTTCTATTTCTATATATTTGTATATATTTTTCTCATGTCACTTCACTAACTTAGACTATTGTGTTCGGATCCATCACATACAATTCAGATTAACAAAACATTGAACTTAAGGCTGTAATGTAACAAAATAGGTAAAAAGTCAAGGGGTGAATACTTTTGCAAGGCACTGTATCTGTATGTAGGCTTCCTTGAATGGCTATAGTTTATTTCCAATGAGAGACATTGCTCTCAGTGTTTTCTGTTGATCTAATTGTTAATGACATGTTATGCCATGCTCTGTGCTTTATGATACTTAGTTAATCGCAGTTTTAGAAGGCTTGATTCCTATCCATGCTCTAGATGAGGCTTGTTCACTGTTGACAGTCACAATATCCCAGTGTCAGAAAAGGAATCTAAATAAAAATGTCTGAGCCATTGATTCATCAACTTCAACTCAAACGTGTAAATATGGGCTGATATGTCTACTAGGATTAATACTTAATGAGTATGCTCTAGATTGTGATCTTGTGGGAGCTGGGAGCTCAACATCTTTTTTTAATTTACATCTGTTTTACTATATCCTTTTTATAGCTGTGCAAAACTGAACGCTCAACAGTACATCCTCTAAGTGACTACACAAGACATTCTTCTCAAAATTCATGAACTTTAAATGTATCTTTATTTGATTTTTGTTTACAGGTCACATGTCCAGATTCAATTCAGTCCTCAATCAGATACCAAGCCAGTCATCATCAGTAAGAACAGTCCCAGGACCCCCAGGACCATCTGGTCAAAGAGGCCCACAAGGTCCTCCAGGAGAACAAGGATCTCCAGGAAGATCAGGGTTTCCAGGCAATCCTGGTCAGCCGGGAACACCAGGAGAAAGAGGTGAGTGTGCCACATGAGCTCAGTTGTCTCCATGCTCTGAACCTAGAAAGAGACAAGCTAAAAGCAAATGTAAGGAAGTACTGAAACGGCAATCAGCAGTTTGCTCCCAAGTAGTATCAACTCTGAGGGAATTTGTACACAAGGAAAGTCATAGAACCATCCTGAATGTAAAACAAGCTAAATGATAAATGATGGTCTAAAGCTTGAGTGTTCATCCGCAAGAACTGTTAATGGGACCAGATATCAGGATATCTCTGCTTGTGAAAATGTAGGTCAGTCTCACTTTGGCTGGTCTCATATGAGCTCTGGAAGTGAAGTTCAAAGACTGAGGTTGTTTTCTCCTGGAAATCTAGCCGTGAGGTTGTGGTCCACTTGTTTATTAATGAGATATAATAAATGGTTAAAGTGGGTCTTGATCTTCTGTTAACATTTTTGTATATGTAGATCATTTGTTAAGAGTTATGGTCTTTTGAAATATGTATGAAAATTAGTAGATTAGATCTAACAATAAATTCTAATGGTTCATAATTATATGTTTATTGGCATTTTAGGAAACAGTGGTGTTGAGGAGGTCTAGAAGCCTTGTAAACACTTGGAATTTGGCCTTCTGTGTAAACATTGGCACAGTCTCCTTCCATTAACTTGTTCACTGCCATATAATTAAGGCCATCTGCTGCACTCAAAACATACCTTTGTCTAAGTCAGTGTAACTGTATTGGTCCATTACAAGTACAGTAGAAGCTGCATTTGCCATAGTGTTCCATCTGGGACAGAGGCCACCAGTCTGATGAGGTCCATACTAGCATAAAATGCATCAGAGACTGTGATGTACTTGTAATGGATCAATGAGGTTACATTAATCTGAGTCTGAGTGCACCATGGTTAAGCCAGCTTTGCCACCTGAGGTCAAAAATAAGTCTTCACTAATACAGAATTTGAGTGGTAGGTGTTCATTGACAGAGGATTTTTGCGAAGCGTGTTCTCCTGATTTTTAGTGGTGTGCCCAATGTTATACTTTCAAAGAGAGATATGTAGAGAATTAAAGTGCAACATCCTTGCTCTGTAGCCTGGACATATTCTGAGTAAAATACGTGGTGAGCCTGGAGATTTTTTCCATCACAGAAATACATGGCTTTACATGAAACTGAGCCAAAATGTCCACGTTGCTCTGAGCTTGTATTGGAAAGAAAAACTGCATAACCCTGAAGGTGTTATCACATGCGCCTGACGTTTGTTGAAAAAAAACAGGTGGTTTGGAAAGCTTAAATAATGTATTTGTATATATAACATTATGATTTTCCACACTAAAAAGGTTTCACAGATCTGAAGTGGATGGATTCATAAAAAAATTATCTGTTAATTTTAGATAACCCCCATGGTTCCTAAGATTATACCCTATACCATGGGGGTCTCAATGGACCCCTATAGTATACTAAGCTATAACACATGGTTCCTAATGGACTACAAGAGCAACTAAAGTGAACCCCTATACCACAGGGGTCCCATGGTATATGCAGCTATAATCATGGGGGTCCATCATGGTATATGCAGCTATAATCATGGGGGTCCATGGCACATAAAGTTAACCTCTATAACATGGGTGACTCCAAGGACCCCCATGGCTTCTTTCCAATCAAAACATTGGACCACCATGAACCCTAACCCCCCATGGGAATCTCTAAGCACTCCCATAGTCCCTATCATTAAAAACATCAAAAATAAAAACTACTACATAAAATAAAAAATAATTAAACCTGTAAGGGGGAAAATATATCCTTCTGATGCCCTCTAGCGACGATCATTGAAGACCTTGTCATCACGCTTCAACCCTGGATATCAGCCAATTAAAACTGAGTATTTTAATTACTCCCGCCCCATATCTGATTTGTTAAAAATTCAACCAATCAGAATTCATGGATTGAAATCTGTAGTGTAAATCTGTAGATGCCAAAATAAAGACCCCAATGTTATCACGCCGTTAGACCCCTCTCCCACTTTTATCAAGCACTCTGAGTCGCACATTAGTATAGGGTTGCTGCAAAATCAGTTTGAAATATTTCAGGAATTATTTACTAAATAGAAAAACTGCTAGTACAATTTATAGTGAATTTAATATTCTTTAAAATTAAATCAACTTCCTGTTAAGATGGCAGTGTCCATTTAAATAGGTTCCACAGAATTTAAAAGAAAGTGTATAGATAGTAACTCCACTTTTTTTAAACTTCATTTGATAAGTAGTCAAAATATTTAAACCAGCAAAATAAAGAAATAATTAAATTAAGTTGGTTGGTTTGTAGGAGCAAAATAAAACAAAGTCTATTACATGACATTTTATGACCTTCTTCTTTGTAGTGTGGGGGGTCAAGATGGGATTCTTCCAGGCATCACTATCTTATCTGTTCTGAAGATGTCAGGGTGTAAATTACACAGTTTCTAGTTCCGATATATAAACACTGCAGTGTTCTAGTGCTGCCAAATATTACAATTACTGACATACCAGACTAAAAAATAACATTCATACAGACTGAGGTATTGCTAAAATACAAAAATTATATATACAAAATGGGAATATGCATATTTCCCAGGTGTTTAACATCAGTATCTATATGTCAAAAAAATAAATTGAATTGGAAACATTTTATTACAAAAAACATGCCGCAAAAAATAAAAATATGACATAAAGAGGAATATATCAAATGTAACTATTCCCTGTGATCCTTGAGGGATTCCTCCTATTTAGAAGGCTTCTCCTGTATCACCAAAAGCTTATAAGCATCCCCATATCTATAAAGCAAAATCCTCTTTTAGCGTTTTACAATTTTCCAGTATTTTTTTCTCTTTTGAAGCTAATCTGATAACTGGTACATTGACACAAATATGAAGTAATTTTCTCCTTATTGTACTGGTCCAATTTCAGCTTAATTCCCCCCCCCCCCCCCCACATGTCATTTATATTCTTTCCAATCTGTCATTTTAAATAGCAAATATAATTCAAATTGTAAAGTCCATTGCTAGAAAAAATATTAAACGTTTAAAAAAAATAGCAAAAATGCCCCAATAAGGACAAATCATGCCATCATATTGGGCCAGACGGGCGTTTCACCATATAGTACGACTTTTTCAAAGGCTTGTGCATAACAATTTTTCTTGCAGTATACAGTGATACATTCAATGGGCAAACATTTAAATTATGTTAATGAGTTTTCTAGAAATGTAACTCTGGAAAAAAATTGATCTTATGTTTCTGATTTGAGCTAAGGTTAAGAACCCTTTTTTTAAAAATTAGATGAAATAAAAGGAAACTGACCAAATCATTTATCAGAATCTTAAAATGAAAGGAAGTTATAGTAATTAATATATTACATGCACCCAATAACAAAGAAATCAATATTCTGCAAGGGAATTTGCATAATTATTGCAGATGGATTTTAACCACCCTAGGCCATTTTCAGATTTTGGTGAATCAAGGGAGGATTCAGAGAAAGGGCAAACTGTGGAAATCAAATGAGGAAATAAAGGAATATTTCCTAATTTGCTTCATGTATAGGGATGCTCCTATGTACGTGCCTTAGCAGTGTAAATTGGGAGATAGTATCGCCGCGTGTAGATGCACTCACGTTGTTTGGATCCACTCAGCTTGCTGTCTGTGATACTGTACCTTGATTTAGATCTTCAGAGTCTGTTTTGAGTACATTCTGAGCCAGTTAGAAATTCTGAGCCTATTTGGAGGATATTAAGAGCTGAAAGGGTTCCCCGGTGGTCCAGTGGTTAGGATTCGGTGCTTTCACTGCTGCAATCTGGGTTCAATTCCAGTCGGAACAAAGAGGTCACAACACCCTAAAACCAAGTACTTGGATGGGAGACCCCCTGAAATCTCTGCCATTAAAACCAAGTGGATCAGCATGACCATGGACATAAAGATGTGCCTGGTATGTTACGGTCCATGGGATCACAGAGAGTCGGAAACAACTGAACTAAACAAAAACAAAAAAGAGCTAAAGGCACTGGTTCAAAGGAACACTTTATATTAAATTATCTGCATTATCACTCCCTTACAAAAATATATAGAACTGCATTATTCATTTAAAAAATGTAAACCACGGATAGTCCAGCAAAACCAGAATTATGTGTATTTTTTTTTTCTCATGGGCTAATTGATACATTGGGAGTGCTATTAATGTCTTTGGAACCAGCTAAACCCAAGCTGTGTCAGTGTATGATACATTTAAGTAAATAGGGAATTATGTTTAATGTATATTCAACTGCAATTATTTTAATAGGTTTACAAGGTGAAAAAGGAGAAAGAGGCAATACTGGCGTGGGAACTCAAGGACCCAGAGGTCCACCAGGCCCAACAGGTACAGTATAATCTCACCTAATCGAAAAATACAATTCTTTATGCAGTCAGTTCCCTATAGAAAATCAGATTCATTCATTCATTGCCAAAATGTCTGTTTGCCAAAAGCAAGATAGTCTGTAAGATCACACAAAGGAGAAGAATGTTGGACTCAGATGGTATCCTTGATGTGGGAGACATGTTCCATTTCCAGGGATGGATGTCTAAAAACAATCAATGGCATGTATGAAATAGTTGACAACATAATTGAAAATAATCAGGCAATATGTATAGAATTATTAAGGGTTTTGCTTTCATGTAATGAAAATGAAGCTGTGGCTTATGAAATCTTTAAATGTTGGGTGTTTATTCTTAATTTTGCTAAAAAGACATTAGGTTTCAGTTCGATGAGATACTGTGTTTTTTTTGTTTTATATATTTTGTGAAGGAATGTTGTTAATAACTAATGTATTGTGCAGGACCCCCAGGTGAAGGTCGAACAGGGAGCCAAGGTCAACCTGGCCCACCAGGACAGCAAGGACAAATGGGCCCAACAGGAAACCCTGGGTCCACTGGTCCTGCTGGTCCACCCGGTTATTGTGATGCTTCTTCCTGTGCTGGATATGGTGAGTACTAATGACCAGGGGCAAAACTACCTCTATGGTCAAAGACAGTATGAATCATTATTAGACAATAGTGACCAAAAGACTTGTGGGCTCAGTCTTCTTTAAGTAATGCTGAAGAAGTCCAAAAAAGATGAAATACTTGATATTGATTTAACATGAAGTAGTGCAAACAATCACAGTAGAATCTTAATTCTGTTATCTTGATTGTGCTGTTGGTAGATAAAAGACTTGCACTAAAAAGAACTAACCCGAAATGCATCTTCAAGTTATGGGTAATGAAAATGCATAGCTTGGGATTGTTATTTTTTGTCTCTGTCATTGTGTTTGTCAAAGTTTTTTGTTTGCTTCATAATAACATTCTTGCTTTGACATTGTTTGCATTGTATGTGGTGGCGTTTGTTTTGAAGTTGGCACTCACTGAAATTCCTTAAGACATTGTTCAATCAACAAAAACAGTGCACGTTCCGTATATAAGCTTTTCCCAAAGTTCTGATTTCTTCTTCATTGCCATAAACAAATCAACAGTATACACCATTTATATACATCAATAACAATAGATATAACATAAATATAATATTACAATAATGCTCATGAACTATAATTATTAACATTTCTGTAATATAGATTAATGATTAAAAGAACTAAACGTGCAGTCTCGCATTATACAGCCATTTCTCTTTTAACCCTATGATCAACTTAAATTTCAGCAGAGCATAATAGAAACATTTACTCAGTGGGGGAGCTAGAGAATGGAGGTCCCTGGAGCTCCATCCTCTACGGATTTATATGTACACACATATATATATATATATATATATATATATATATATATATATACACATATATATACATCATCCCCTCACAGCACCACACCCCTCTCAGCATCCACCCCACAAAGCACCCATCCCTATCTCCTTTGTTCCTCCCTCACAGAACCCATCCACTTGTACTGTGCTGCCACTTTGCTGCCCTTGCTCTCTTACCTTCTGCCCTGATACACATGCCCAGCGTGCTGAACTACTCCACACTGCCACCTGTTGGAGCTTCAGTAGAAATGCTCTTTTTTAAACAGGCACACACAAATTTCAGGATGAGGGTGTGTGATGTTAAGGAGGCATAGGAGGGTCCCATGGAGGTCCCAGTGGGGCCTTGGTGGCTTGGGAGGCCGCAGGGGGGCCTAAACTACAAGGGGGGGGGGAAATTAAATGCAAAAATAATAAAATATACAGCATTGCCCGCCCCCCCTGCATTTACTATAATGCTCCAAGTTTCTTAATATTAAATATTAATACAAAAAACTCTTCAATTCAGTGTGAATAAAAATGTCGCCCTTTGGTGATAAAATTTACATTAAAAGTAGTTGGTCCTCTGCTTGTCTTTATGCCAGCGCTTTGCTTATCTTTTACAAAATGCTTAGCGTTGGTGGCAGACTGTACTAAGACTTCTCCGCAGGTGCCTCATCGCTACTTACATTTGACTTATTTCTCACTATAACTAAAGAACTAAAATAATTCACCTACTATTTAGAGTACTGGCCCACCAAAAAACCCCCACAGAATTGTAATTTTATATATTTGTTTGTCATTTGTTTATATATTTGTTTTGTCATATATGTTGATATTTGTATACTGATATTTGTGTTTTTCTCTTTGTCAATTACATTCCATCCTCCTCATCTCAATCGATTATTGCTCATTTCCAAACTGAAGGTCTAATCCCATACAATGACTACCAGCCCTGAAGAACAAGAGCGATTAAGGTTCTTCTCACCTTGACCATTGACTAAATATCACAAATGGAATCTAGTCAACGTTCTCACCATAAAAAAAAAAAAAAAGACCATACAAATGTCTTCTATGAACTTATCAGACAGATGTAGCTTATCTGAAGAATGGACAGTGTTTTTGATCTCTGCTTCCACTAAATGTGAGCTTTCGGCAGACAATGTCACACATGACCATAAAATAACAGTGCAGTAAGGAATGGTGAAGACACCAGGCTTGGCCAGCACTGAATTAATGATACTGTGACATACTTTTCATTAGTAGTAAAAAAAAAAAAAGTCTATTTTTATAATATATGTTTCTGGTGATGGTTTTCTAGACATATTTCCACCGTGTATTGTCAATTTGTGTTAAGTGTATTAATCGTTTGGTGTTGTAAATAAAAATGCAGTATTTAAACATATGTATATTATTTAGATCTTATAAAATATTGGTTTGTAGATTATATAGGTCATAGTCATTTATATAAGTATATTTTTAGGTCACCATATGCTTATTTCAGTTGTTTGCACCCCTCCTTTTGTGCTAATAATATTGCTTCTTGGTGATGGTGGTGGTTAAAGGTGGATACGGTGATCACACTGATCAAGACATACCCGTAGTACAGTTGCCACATGGTTCCTACCACATGTATGACCCAGGGAACCGCTATGATGAGGATGATGATGATGATGAGGAGGAAGAACAACAACCATATGGGTCTTATCCTATTCCCTACCCTCAGTCCTATGATCCATATTATGCACAACCCGACCATACTCAAGAACAGGAGGAGGTAGAATCCATGGAAGTGAGGTCCCCAGGAATCAGTCGCTTAGTGAGAAGTGTATCAAAAAAGTCAGCAAAGATTAGGAAAAATATATGAAAAGGCCCAAAGAACTCAAATGGCTGTCACTCATTGCCTACATTGTACAGAAAATAATTGTTGTATCTCTTTGGAAATTGTTTACATAAATTTAAACTACAAATAAGTCAGTGAAAATATGTATTTTATCTTTAAGAATAAAAACTGATATTGTTTGCATGAAATTATTTTAGTATGCCAATGGATTGATGCTTATTTACTATGTACCTTGGTGCTACTGGGACATGAAAAGTATAATTCTATTCACTAACAGAGAACATTTTAGGGAATAATAATATATTCCAAAAATGGTAATCCAGGAGGAAAATAACAAAGCAGAGATGTCCTGTTTTCAAGATTTTAAGCTAAATCTAGTTTGCTTTCTTTTTTTATTGTTATGGTTTTATAAGCTTTGAGGCCCCTATGGTTAAATGATATAGTTATTATTATTGTTATTAATTGAATTATGTATAAACTATTTGTAATGTAAAAACATACAAATTGCTATAGGGATGCAAGTTGGCTGTAGTGAGTAACACTTTTAGAGTACAAACTCGAACTGTAGGTGACTTTTGGAATTATTGATAATTCTTCAAGTAAATATACCTTTGAAACCATATTGGCTTGTTCAAATTAAGACATTTTTGAAACACCAGTGACTTACTTCTTCAAGAAAAGACACTTCTGAAACCCCAATGGTTTGTTCAACAAGCAATTATAATTTTCTCCATAGGAGAAGAAACCATTGGGGTTTTCACTGGAAGAATTCCTTTGATGCTTTGAAGACTTTTTATATCATCTATGAATATTTTTTTAATGCTTGACTTGTCCTACCCACTACAACCAACTTCAGTTAACAATTTCACATTTTAGTGAACCACACCCGCATTTCAGTATTTACTCTACGTGTATATCATTGGTTTATCCGTAAAAACGAATAATTATTAAACCTTCTGAAACTGTAATAACTTAAAATGCTTCATCTATCGGTGTATATCATCTGATTTTAAATATTGTTTTCCAAAACTTTAGAGATTTGGATAATTATGCCCAAAACTTGTGTATGCTGCAATGTACACCAAATAAACTCTACCTGGATTTCTCATTTGTAATGGCATTTGCTTTATTCTACAACTTAATGAGAAGCATTAAAAAAATGTGTTTAATTAACGATAAGTAAACATGCGGGTAATTTATTGTAAACATATTTCCATGTTTTTCTACAAATAAAACTTGTTGGACGTTCCAAATTATGTGTGTGGTATCTTCATTGGTGTTAAAACATAACACAATAGTCAATATTTAATAAGGTGCTTTCATGATAAGGTGAGTCAAGGTCTTGAAGTGGCCCAACTTTGACAGCAATGTTGGATGCCATACCTATGGTATACTATTTTGAATAACTTTGTTTGATAACAGACAAAATGTTTTTGCACATAATTACAGACTTATTTTTTAATTATTTTATTAAATCTTGCTTTAGAAGAGTAGATGCAGATAAGATCTGTATTTATACTTAAGTTCAAAACATACTCTTCACATAACCTCTTGCCAATTGAACGGACTGGCAGAGTAAGACCCCATAGGATAACCCTCTTCAAGTTACAAACAGATGGAATGTCACATGATACAATCATAGGACCCTATTCTATTGCCCAATTCGTAAATTTATACACACTTACAACTGTTTTTTATATTGCCACATATTCTATGAGTTACTTGCAATCCGATTATGAGTTCCCCGCTCAAATACACAGCTCCAATATTACGAGCTCTAAATAACTAAAGTTACACAACTTCTATTTTATTCTATTAGACCCGTAGCTCTAGATCTCAAATAAAGTGTTACCTGCAACTGAAAAAAGTATCAAGTTTCTGTCAAAAATATTACGAATGCTAAATAAGACTCGCAAGGGCTTTTTCAAACTCTTATTATAGCTGTAGCAGCAATTACACAAACAATACTGTACTTTAAAAGCATGGGAAGGCATGGAAAGACATTCAAATTAATAGCACAACTGTCTCAAACCCACAAATATGAAATAAAAAATATTTTATTTTTAAATCTTATTTGAGTAATATCGATCCCTTATCATAAAACCCACATGGACTAAAACAGAGCATATAATGAATTTTATAGAGTGCTTGATTGCAAGCCTGACAAATATTACTTATTGGCACTAATTAATTATTAGCTTTCAATTGCAGTTTACGTGTAACTTCCATGTTTTACTGATGTCATGACAGTCTCATTTATCGTCAGCTCATATGATTATGCCCCCTGATATCTTACTTAAAATGGCAGGGTTTACAAGTTTAGGCTTAAGGAGGTAAATTGTGGGCTTAAGTCAATAGAATACATCTAAACATTTAGAAAAAAAAACACCTGCAGCCAAAAATACAGGTTACAGGCATTTGCAAGCTTCTTATAGAATAGCGCCCATCTAAATATAAGAGTTTCTTTAAAATGTATTTATTTTTCTCTCTTCCATACTAATGTTATTTTCTAACATACTTCACAAGCATGTGAATTTGTTTTGCCTCTGTTCTGTGATTTCTCCTGAACAGTAAAGTGTGTTTGGGTACTTGTGCAATGATTAGTGGGCAGGTGAATAGTAAGAACTTAATATAAACAGGGGAAGGAGCGAACTTGTGAGCTTGCGAACACTTCTAATATAAGTGCAGTTCTAGTATAAGTATAAGCATGGGAGTTTAAATAAAAGGAGGGAGTTCAAAGAAAAGGGGAGCACTTTATAGTGCTTTAGTAATTAGTAACTATGAGTCTGTCCATTGACAACCTCACTCAGTGTGCATCCTGTCACATGTATGAACTGCAGGAACAGCTGATTCAGAGTCGATACCTCTGTGAGAGGTATGAGCATGTTGCCTACTTTAAAGCTCAAATTGGAGAACTGGAGAGGAGAATTGCAGCACTTTGTGATATTGCTCCACTGGAAAGAGAGTTGGTGTTTACCGAGCACAGTTTAGCTGGGCCTAGCATGGAGGGCGGAGATCAGGCTAGTTAAGATGACCAGGGAGGTAGCTGGGTTACAGTTACAAGGAAAAGCAGCCGGAACAGTAGGAGGAGGCGGGTCAGTTCAGAGTTGGCACACCAAAAGATTTGCCAGATTGAGTGAAACTGTTGGGCATGTCCATTCAGGAATGGCAATGCCAGATAGAGCTGTTCCATCTAGGAGTGTGAGGGCAGCATAGGCAGAGCAAGAAAAAACGTTTTTGGTGGTAGGGGATCGAACAGCAATCGAACAGTTTGCAGTCTCCTGTTGTGGATAGGGTAGAGAAATTATTGGGAGGGGCTGGAAATGAACTGGCGGTCTTGTTAAATATTGGTACCAATGACATTTATAGAACTAGGTAATAAGCTGAAGGCAAGGACCTCCAAGGTAGTATTTTCTGAGTTACTACCAGTGCCACGTGCTAGCCCAGGGAGACAGAAGGAGCTTAGGGAGGTTAATGCTTGGCTGCATTAAGGATGGGTTTGGGTTTTTAGAGCACTGGGCTGACTTCTCACTTGGGTACAATCTCTATAGATGTATTGCGATGGATTGCACCTTAATGAAGAGGGAGCTGGTATGCTAGAGGAAATGATGGTAGAAAAGCAGGGGAGGTTTTTAAAATAGTAGGTGGGAGTGAGGGACCAGATAGAAGTAATGGGGTAGAAAGTGTAGAGTGGGTAAGAAACTAATTAACTAGTCCTGGGGGAGGAGATGGGGGAGGGTTAGTATAGTCAATAAGGAGGTATTGTTAAGTAACTCAAGTACAGTGGCAGGCACTTCAGAACTACAGACTCATAACAAAGTGTATGCTTGCTAATGACAGAAGCTTGTCAGGAAAAATGGGAGAGTTAGAATTATTGGATGGTTATAACCTAGTTAGGAAAGAATGGGGCAATGGTGAAATAGGAGGAGGGATTTGTCTGTATGTTAAGCCTGAATGTAAGCCTATAGTCAGAGAAGATATTTATGGTGGAACTAGCGTTAATGTTGAATGTTTGTAGGTAGAGTTAAATAGCGGAGAAGCAGAAATTCTAAAAATATATTTGTAGGAGTATGCTATAAACCCCCAAATATAATTGAAAGTGTGGAACTGCAATTATGGTTACAGATTGGAAATGCAGCTAAGCATGGTCAAGTTTTTTCAAGATTCACTCAACATAGGGTCTCTACCAGTCAAAGAAAAGCAGAGGTGATAATGATATTTAAGAATGGAGCAAGAACAAATCCAGGAAATTATAGACCTGCAAATTTCACGTTTGTAGTGGGAAAGCTTTTAGAAGGGTTAATAAGGGATAGTATACAAGAATATGTCTGTTTAAACAAGATAAGTAGCAATCAACAAGGATTTATGAGGGATAGCTCATGTCAAACAAACCTAATTAGTTTCTATGAAGAGGTTAGTAGGAACATGGATCAAGGCAACTCAGTGGATGTAGTCTTTTTGGATTTGCAAAGGCTTTTGATACAGTGCCACATGGGAGACTATTGAGCAAACTAAGGGATACAGGATTTGCAGTAAATATCTGCTCATGGATGATTAAGAGCTGGCTAAAAGACAGGAAGCAAAGGGTTGTTGTAAATGGAACATACTCAGATTGGACTAATGTGGTAAGTGGGGGTTTTCAGGGTTCAGTATGAGGCCCTCTCCTTTTTAACATATTTATTAATGACTTGAAAGTAAGATTGGAAAGTATTGTATCAATTTATGCTGATGACACAAAGTTTTGCAAGGTAATTAAATCAGATAATGATGTACGTTCCCTCCAACGGGATTTGCATAAATTAGAGAATTGGGCTGCTAAATGGTAGATGAGATTTAATATGAATAGATGTAAAGATATGCATCTGGAAAGGAAAAATAGCCATGCAATGTATAATCTTAATGGAGCAAATCTAGGCATATCCGATATTGAAAGGGATTTGTGAGTGCTTGTGGACAACCACCTAGGTAACAGTGGTCAATGCCAAGCAGCATCTGCAAAGGCAAGTAAAATATTAGCATGTATTAAGAAGGGTATAGAAGCAAGGGAAGCAAATATAATTCTGCCACTATACAAATCCCTAGTATGCCCTCATTTAGAATATGGAGTACAATTTTGGGCACCATTACATAAAAAAGACATTTTAGATCTGGAAAAAGTACAGAGAAGTGCAACAAAATTAATAAGGGGAATGGAGGGCCTAAGTTATGAAGAAAATCTAACCAAATGATACTTATTTTCTCTAGAAAAAAGGCATCTAAGAGGGGATATGATTTACTTATATAAATATATCAGGGGTCAATCCGAGGCTTTGTCAAGTGAACTTTTTGTCCCAAGAGGTTTTCAACTGACAAGAGGACACTATTTGAAATTAGAAGTAAAAAGATTTCACCTCAAAGAAAGAAAACGGTTCTTCACGGTAAGTGTGGATTATCTGTGGAATGCTCCACCAAATGAGGTGGTGACAGCAGATTTGATAGATAACTTCAAAAAGGGATTGGATATATTTTTAAATAAAAAGGGCATTCAGGTTCTCCTGGTTAATTAGAGAGGGAGTATTGATCCAGGGAGGAGTCCGATCGCCAGTATCTGGGGTCAGCGAGGAATTTTTATCTTTATCTTCTCTCCCTCAATCGTATTCTCTACTCTAGCCTGACATTCTCCGCCCCATCATGCTATTCTCTAACATTTGCTTTCATCTCCTTCACAGTCTCCAATTTTTGTCATTTGAGACTTCAAAAAGGTTTCTTCTTCAAGTGAAGACACTTTTAAAATGTCCACATGTTTCTTCTTCAAGCAAAAAGACACTTGAAACCCTCCACCACTCACAAGAAAAATCAAACTTTGTGTTGCATTATAGACGGTACCATTTGAAACCAATTTTGTGGACACTGTCAATGTCATGGATGTTCAAAAATGTACACAGCTATTCAGGTGACATGCCACAATGAATGGCCATGCTTGATGTTCTTCCCCGATTAAGCACACATATACAAAACCCTCTTAAATCTCTTACTTTTGGTTTTCCACAAAACATTGAATGCACTTTAGTTTCTTTGAGGAATCGCTGCAGTACTGTATTTGAAATATACTGTGTTACAGAGCTATACTTGAAAATAGGCAAAATGTTTTTAGAAAATAATATTTTGTAGTCAGTGCCTCCACTATGACTAGGGGAAATCATAGCTGTTTTTAAGGACACATCCTACTCAGATATAGGCTGAATGACTCAAATCAGATAAGAAAATACAAATTGCATATACAATTTAAAAATGTAAAGGATGTTTTTTTATAATTTTATTTGTGTTATTTATCAGGTTTAGTTATTTTAAGAAACAAATGCGATCCCAGTGATCATTTAAATAAGAAGCTTTCAACCTTTTTGATAACCAGATTGGTTATCTTCCAATGTTCATGGGTACCCCATCTGAGATCCAGAAGACTTTTAACAGTGAGAACAAGTGTCTCATTACATTTTTGTTTTTGCAGTCAACGGAATGAAGTAAATTTTATCTGCCATTAGGCCAACTGGTATTACCATCTATAACTATGGCCAATGGTAAATTTAAAGTGATAAGCTCCCCTCATCTCTCTTTGTCCTGGAGGACCAGTAGATAAGGTCTATAGTAACCAGTACTGGTCTTATAACTGACTGATGAGAACCAATAGACTAGAGTTGTGGCTCTCAAATGATATGAGCAGTGGACTGGCTGAACTCATGCTCAGGGGGACTGGCGGTGGATACTACAGATGGCACACTACATTTTAATTTAGTTTTCTAACAGCTTTCATATAATATTTTAACTGTAGATTAACTCTAATCTATAAATGACTAATGGCAGTCATATGTTTACCATATTAGTCTCTCTTCATCCCGCTTTGTTCCTGAGCACATACAGATAAGGTCTCATGGAATGGCACAACCAGTTCTTGAGAACCACTGCTTAAAACCATTAGCTTTTTTTCATGATAATGTAGAAAGAAGTTAATATGCCCTAATTAACACACCTGTGGGGAACTGCGAATCTTGTGTATTATATATATATATATATATATATATATATATATATATATATACATACATGTTAACATAACTATACTTACTGTCTCTTTCCTAAACTAAAATGCTACAATTGTCCTGTAGGAATTGTACCAAATGCTTAAAGCCACTGAAACAACAACATTTTAAGTATTGTTAATGCAAGACTATTATTATTATTATTATTATTATAACTTAAAACTTAAATGCAGTGAAAAAAAATAACCATGCAGGTCAGAAGAAGAAGAAGCATTCTAGTGTATATTATTAAATAATATTAAGAATGTAAAAAATATGCCAAGGTAAGTAAAAAGACATATGTCTAGAATAAAACAGTCAATTGTAATCCAATCCATTGTTTTTCCCCAATATTTGAAAGTCTTGGCAAAGTATCATAACATTAGTGAGGAAAAGTGTATAAAATATGGCATCCATTCTTAAATATCTCACCATGAATTGGGCTTCAACTAAGATGTTTTTTGTTAATTCATTCATTGTTAATTCTTAGTGCCTACGTAGAATTTTTTTTAATGTCTACTTATTGCATGCCATCTCCAGATAATTCCATATTAGCAATAAGTGTATTTTAATAAATAGATTCCATTGTTTCAATAAAACCACTTGTTAAGCAAAAATATTTAACACATTGAATGCTGTAGCAACAGCTTTACTACTAACATAGTACTGACGATCTGAAGTTGATCACTCAAAAGTATTTAATGGGTTTTTATTACCTGGTTAGGAAACAAAGTGCATTACTTTCAAAATAAACCAATATAATATATTTTGGATAGTTTACACATTTATTATTTTAAATACAAATCCATATCGTTTTTGTAGAAAAAAATACAAGTAGGACATTTCTGTGGTCATTTTTTAACAGGACAGTCAAACGCCATTGGGGTATTCTTCTTCAAATGTCCCAGTTACTTCATTATAAAGTCATCAGCCCTGAAAAATAAACATGAACAAAAATATTAAAAATATATAAAAATAAAAAAAGACATGAAATCCTATATTTATAGGAAGAGCTAGAATAAAATGGAAAGTCATTCAACAACCTGTTATCAAATTAGACAGCATTAAAATAACCTGACTATACGGTGTACTAGGGTTTATCTCTACAGAAAATAATTTCTAAGACAGTCCGCATTGTATGTGCTGCTCCTTTATGCTAATATGTGGCTTGGTATGTTAATTGGTAGCTCAGGCAGTTTGAGAAATGTGGGGTAGGGTTCTAACTAAATAATAGCAATGGGTCACAACGGTTTTATGACCCCAGAAACAAAACTAGCAGGCTGTGTACTAATTAGCACAATTAGTGTTAGTGAGCCGCTTACCTGCATACTCATACTGCATAATAAAAAGCTGATTATATCAGGGATTATTAATTTTAGCAACAAGTGGCTAGTAGAAAGTACAGTTTGTTTTCATTATCTTTAAGAATACATTTTGAGATGACAAAATATCTCTCTCTCTCATATATATATATATATATATCGTATATATACATTAATTCAGTTTGACTTCTGAGTCATTCCTTCACTTCAAAAGATAGATAAACCATGAAGGTTTCATGGTGAAAGATTTTGTCTCCCCTTAAAATAGACATCAAAATGGCCTCACAATACATGCGACACAATAGTGAAGGGGATGTGCAGACAACCAGTCATTTTGTTATTGTAGTATTGATGTATGTTTGCACAGCAAGCTATTCATCTCTATCACATACTGCATTGTTCTTGCTCTCTTGATGTTGCTCTATAGACACCTGGATAATCCATCATGTAATGGATGGTTAACTTAGCAAATGACTGGCAAGCATAGCATGAGAGAGCAGTCAATGTCTCATACTGCATGAATACAGAATATAGATATTATATTTAGTTTTATTCTCACTTCCATTCTAACCACTTTATTCCCCTCCTCGTGATCTTGTCCCGCCCCTCCTTATCCCCTTTATGCTTTCAGTGTTCCTCTTCTCACTCAATTTGCTTTCACTCACCAAATATATGGCTCTCTTCTTTACTAATCCACTTGCTACATCATCTTTTCTTGTCTCTGTCAACCTCATCTCTATTTCCCTCCCCTTCCTCCTCTCTTCCCTTTCCCTTCTACCCGTCATCTTTCCTCTTTATGTCATGGACTCTCCCTTCATCTTTCCCCATTTTTCCTCTCATTATCCACTTTCCTTCCACATCACTCTCTACCCTGTAGATCTTTCCTCCCATTTCTCCACCATCAACCACTCCACCTTAAACATGTCCCATTTGTAGACCTTCATCCCCTTTCTCTTTACGCCCAATCATCTGCTCTCTCTCCTCCATTAATAACCTATCTAGGCACGCACACACCTTAACTATCCCATCATCTGCCCCTCTAACTTATTCCCCTCTATCCATCATACCCGCTCTAGAACCTCAATATTTTCTCTTGATCTTCACCAAACTGTTTCATTACTCTATTCATTTCCCGAGCTCCCTCATTTTCCTCACTCATTCTTGAGCTTTACCTTCTCTGTGACCCTTATTTATTTTTCATTCCCTCGCTCTTTCCCCTAAACCCCCTTCCCATTTACCCACATAACCTCTCTCTTTTACCCTCCTCTCCTCTCTACCTCCTAATCTTTTTAGTTTTGCCAATACCATCCCTTGTAGCTCTACTACATAGTGATTCCAAATATCGGGTTAGGACAGAGGGCTTCTATCACTCCATCATAAGCTAAATAATGTTGTGGTAAATATCCTTCCCACAAAATCTAAAGCTCCAGTTAAGAACCAGCCCCACGTTTTAAAATCAAAATAGCTGTCTGTGGGTAGGTCTCTTAACTTCTACATAATCCATCCTATGCTTTAAAGTTGTGTAATACAGTGGGCATTTACCTAAAAAGGAACCATGTATAAAGTGGTATTTGCATTAAAGAAAATGCATTATGGACTCATTTGTATGTCCCCAGTTTCCCAGAGTGCATTGCACTTCTGGAAATTCTGACCAGAAAATAAGTTTAACTATTTTGTACAGTGGAGGGTTCTATCACTCTTTTGCCCATCAAAAGCTAAATGATGTTGAATAAAAATTTAAAAAATTTAAAAGTTTCTGCAAAAAAACATTAAAAAGTCCTCCACAGAATAAGCTAAAAAATAGAAAAAAGCTGTGCATTATTTTTCCAGATAAGACACATTCAGTTAGCTTCAACACATAGACATAAAATATAAAATCTACACTTAAGACTGAAATACATATACTTTCTGCCAAGATAAACTGGAAGTTCAACAGGTATTTTTGGTATTAAAGTTTTTGAGGAATCTCAAATTGTTTCCTTCTGGAATAAAAAGTCACATTTTTGATATAACCATATTTGAATTTCCAATGTGATTTAATCCCGAAGCTCTCTGTTATTTGCTGCCTTTATTCTTTGCTGGCATGCTGGCTTTGGCACAAGCTTCACCCAGTCCAGTGAAAAGGATATTGTTTATGGAAACACATAGTTTCAGTTTAAGTTATTGGATGGACCATGCTATTTCATATAATCACTGGTAACAAATAGGGATAGATATATTTTAAACATTGTTGGCAATGCTTTCTTTCTACATGTAACCAGTAAAAGCAAATTATAATATTAGTGTACTGAAGAAAAACAAGTTTTTAAATTACTGTAAACTCAGTAAAGCTGGCTACATGCGTAAAGCATGTAAAATTGCTTGCCAATCCAGTTCTCTTTTACAGTGAATGGCAGAATTTGGCTTGTGATCGAAATGGAGCGGGGTACTCATTGCAGAGGGTGGGGCAAATATTTGGCCCTGACTTGTTGATGGGGTAGCTTTAGAATAACTAAAAGCTTTAGACCAATGGTTTTCAACCTTTTTACATCTGCGGACCTGTGAAAATAGGAGAAATATTTTGCAGGCCGCCAAGGCAGAAATGAAAACATTATTTATACAATATTTTGTGTATTTGTTTTTAAATCCAAATATTATAAAATGCTTTTCGAAATGCCACAACACATTATTAGCAAACACAATGCACAGGGACGGCAAATGTAAGAACATGGGAAAACATGACTATTACGTGTTGGAGAGCTGATAATCCTGGCAAAACGATGTTTACCCAGACCAACCTTTGAACTCACATAATGACTCCTAACAGGAATGCCTCCTGGGTATATGTGGTTGTGCCATGGGGAAACTGTACCTTTTCTGACCCACATGCGCATGATCTGGGTTCAGTAGTTATGGCAATTTAATATGTTTTTATGTTATGTTGATTACCCTATGTATGTTAATAACTGTATGTTATGTTGCTTCTCTAAGTGTGTTTGACTTATGATGTTAAGTTCTGTATGTTTCATGTTCGGTTGATGAAGAGTTAACTGATTTTGAATGTGATGATGTAATCTGTAAACTGTCATGTTGCGAGTCAGTTAGTTAGTAAAATTTGATCTGATGGTTGATAGATAAAAAATGTGTATTAGTTATGATGTTTCCACCACAATAAAAGCAGTTCCAGAACCACTTGCCCAGACAAAGTATCCTTCCTGTATGCTCACATCCAAGGAACAGGATTTTAGAGACATCTGCTGCCTTGGTGAAGGGATCAAAAGAACCTGAAATATGCTGGGTAGGTTTGGCCATAACAGCCTTATCAAGCCTGACTGAAGAAAGCAGATCTTAACACATGCCATCAAGTGCTTCCAGTAAGTGCTGTATAGCTCCTCTACACAAAATGATCCAGCGGTCCCATGTGTTAAGTGATAACTTTTTTGTGGATGGGCAGACAATTTCTGCGGAGCGACCATGGTCCGGGGACAGACTAATAAAAAAAAACACTGCTTTAGGCCACCAGATACTGTATTTTTTAGTGGATACTGTAAGTTCTTTGGAGTTGGAACCTTAATTTTATTGTATTAAATTAACACTGCTTTATTACATTGAATTTCTGCATATCTTATTAACTTTTTTATGGAAATGTTCTTGCATAAAAAAAAAAAAAAGAGTAATAATAAGTAGTAATAATGCCATTGAAAGAGTAAAGTATTATAGATGGGCATTTAATCTATCAAAAGATAATGGATGATAAATCAAAACTTTTATCCAGGATACATATATTGAATTTTATCTATATGTAAATTCTTACGTATGTTTGTTTATTTCCTTCTAGGCCATACAATTAGTGATTCTTGTTTACTACAGATAAAATAGTTTCCAAGACTTAATTGATTTCTATCCAATATTTTTCTCTTGGGAACACTTATGTTAACAAATAAAAAATCTGTCTGTGAAATGGTGGTATTATTGGTGAAATACATAACAGAACTGTGCACTCCGACCAATCCTTCACGGAAATCATATTCTTGTGGCCTGTAAAACACCAGTAAATGTTTCCTTGCTAATCAATAAAATACAAGTTTGAGTTAGTATAATGCGGTCAGCCGATTCACTGAAGGGTGTAAACCCTGTTTGCATAAGGTTAGAGAAATGAATGTGCCAGACCCCATTTAATGAACTGTTAAGGGTTAATTATCACATATATAGTTGTGAGCGTACGAGTCGTTGCTCACGCTTGCGGCCCTCGCGAAGCGAGGGCCGTGGCTCGCGCAGCGAGCCGCGGGCCTCGCGTAGCGAGGTCACTGGGCAAGGGCCTCAGTTGCTGGCGAGGTCACTGGGCACGGGTCTCAGTTGCTGGCATGGAGCGCCGAAGGCGCTCCATGTCAGCAACTGAGGCCCCTCGCGAAGCGAGGGCCTCAGTTGCTGGCGAGGTCACTGGGCAAGGGCCTCAAACCCTCGCAAAATTCACGTCGCTACTCAAAAAACACGACACACAAATTACGACACTCGCTAAATTTTACGAGGCACGTAAACAACGTACGAAACACGTTACCACACATTACGACCTCGCAAACATCGGACGCAACACGCCGACATACAAACATTTAAAACACAATACATACACACAGCACATACATAAAAAACTTACCTACACCAAGAGGGAGCACCCAGGACCTCAAAAATGCAACTTACACCTCGATTTTACTCGAAATAAAACAGTTTAGAGACTAAAAAAAAAACGAAGCGAGAGAAAAAATGGCCGCCGAACAAAACGAAAACGAGGCTACAGCACTCTAAACTCGCAAAACACCACAAGAAACTCGCAAAACACCACAAAACACCTACGGATATTCCGATACAGACCTATACCACACATTACTCGCCATTTTACACCAATGCGGAAGTACAAGACTACGCTAACGGTTTGGTCTCGCGCACGCACAGTGTTACACTGCACACATTCAGCATGCTTATACAGCAGCTCCACACCACTAATGCTGCAGCAACATCAAAACAGATTGCAGCTCTTCAACACAATGCATAAAAATAGGTAAAGTATATTACTTTATTAATCTATTAGTTATTTTATTAGTATACACCAAACAGCATTAGCTCACTAACAATTTCATTGCCGTCATTTTTTGACGGGCAATTCGCTAGTTAATAAATAATTAAGGTTAAGTGTCTCACACTAGGCTTGATAAGTTTACTTTACGGAGCTAGTGACATAATTTACCGATGACAATGCACAGCAGAGTTGAATAGGCTCATCCTACTCGTCTTCAGTTTAATGAGACCATTTACATGTCTAAAAATATTGTACTTCAGATGCAAGGCTTTATACATAAGCAGAGTAGACAATGTTTTAAAAAAAGCATCCACTATTAAATAAAATTAACACACTTAGCTAAAATAATACGGTTAATAATTCCTTTTCAAGAGAAAAAGAGGAATATTTTTTTTAATGATATATGTATGTATAATACCCGGGAGCCAGGTATATTTTCTATGAGACAGACAGGTTGTTTCTAGTAGAGTAGAAGGGAGTCTATTCAAAGATATATATTATACCTTAGAAAATATTTAAGAGCCAGATGTACAAATTTGAGCAGCCAGATCTTCCCAGGATTTATCCACCCCGTCTTTATCTATTTGTTTGCACTCTATGTATTTTTATTTATTTGTATATTATTCTCTAGATACATAAGTCATTAAATGAATATTTATCTAACCATCAATCCATCCACCCATCTCTGTATAGTTCATATCATACAAGGAAAATATTCAGTACTTTGTAACCTAAAACATATTTAGAATCTGTCCTTTACTTGTTATGTAGAATTCGGTACATTTTCAATTGTGTGCACCATACTAGAACATTGCAATTTACAGTGCAAAACAAAACAAACATGAAGTATTTGACCTGAAGACCAACATTATCATTAATGCATGGACATGACAAACAATCATCATGTTCATTGACCCATGAAATCCTCCAGGGGCCTCAAATACAACATTTAACAATTGGACCTCAGCACTAAGGCGCCACACTGCACAAATAACATGCTCATCAATGGTGACTACAATACAACCTAGGGCTAATAATTAGTACAAACACACCAGATCTGAGGAAAACAAGCATGTAGCCTGTCAGCAAGACATGTAGCCATGCATACACTTTCTGTGCAATATGGAATAGTTGTCATTCAGCTTTCTCAGGGCCTCATTCTATTATTGGCCGTAAATCGGCCGTAAGGCTGCGATTCCTTGCGGGGGTTCAGTTAACTCGCGATTCTATTATACGGCCCCGCAAGGATCTCATCTTACGGCCGGCCGCATATCTTGGAACCGGCCGTAAGCTGTGAAATATAAAAACTCAAAAATAAATTCAAGCCTGCACTGTACAGCTCTGTAAATGCTAGGGATCATATTGGGGGACATGAGGATTAAAAGGAACCCACTCTCAAGCTTGCACATCTGCCCAAACCCGAGTTCAAATTAACTGTTTATTTTCCGGCTGCGGCGTGGGTGTGTCTGAGGTGCTCCAAGCACTCTGGACTTTTTACATGGATATTTTACGGATATTAAAAATAAAATATTTTACGGATTTGAGTACAGGATAATTATGTGCTATTTTTTCTAACACCTAAAATCCCTTTATAGTCTTCTCAAAGTGCAGGATGGCTTTATTTGAGCTATTTTATGTGCTTAATTGGTGCTAGCGAGACCTCTTTCCTGCAAGTAAGCAGCGGCTCGTTTTTAGCCTTGCAGAGAGGTTTCCCGGAGCAATTGAATTGCAAAACTCTTGCGGCCGTTTTAGATCAAAGGCTTTCCTCCGGCGCGAGCGGCCGCAAGAGATAGCAAGGCACCGGCCGCAAGCCTGCCGGAGCCTCCGGCCGTAAGGGAATAGAATAGCCGAATAGCTTGCGGCCGGTCCTTGCGGCCCCGCAACGGCTGCGGCCGCTAATAGAATGAGGCCCTCAGACAGGATGTTGACAGATGGCCATGAATAATGGACAGTAACAATGGCTACCTGTCAATAATATCTCAAACCCAATGTGAACGGATAATCACGATAGAGGCTAGAGGGCACAGTTATCAACTTCTCTCAGTTGTTGTAACTCAAAATCTCCTTTAAATTCTTCCAGAGTGGCAATTTGTGGTACCTTCAGGGGAAGCTTTTGGACTTCGGTAAACTGACCTTGTTAGACCCTCCTCATGCATTAAAAAGTCCTTCAAAACGGGACAATAATAGAGATTAACTGTCACTGAAACAAGCTGATCTCCCTACATTTGTACATTTAACATTTTCACAGTATTTACTTATCCCCACTAAGAGCAATGGGAACATTTGGACAAAGCTCCAGTCACAGAACATGAAAGGCCCTAAAGTGAGTAGCAACAAACAGGATTATTGTCACAGAGAGTGAATTTCAGAAGAAGATGAAATGTGTGTATATCCCTGTAGAGCTGATATAGTAATATAAAATGTAAAAATGTATAAAAATTATTTTCAACTGAACAATATATTATTGATATCTATATCATATATATGAGCATAAGATGGAAATAATATGGTAATGGAAATAGAACTGCATCAAGTTGGCTAAAGTGCAATATGGACTGTGGGGTACCCATCCCTCCTTCTGGACCACCGCTCTCTCATATTTATGGGTATCGTCATCCCTCTTTCTAAAACCGATCATCAGAACAGACTCATTAAGGACCAGCAGATAAGGCCCTAGATACCAATTCATTATTTCGAACAGCAGTTGAAATTGATTGTCCTATGCTGCTCTATGGAACATATATATTAAGATGTGGCATTTCCAACAGTTCACTCCTTTGTAATACACAGTCGAGTCACATTGTTATGACTGCCAACCTTCCATCATCTTATTGACTCACTACCACGCTATCTAGTATGGACTGCAGCTAGACAGCGCGGTAGGGTGTCAATAAGATGATGGAAGGCTGGCAAGGGTATCTGGAGCTATGCAGACTGCGGAAGAGTGCTTGGTGGAGGATCCATACAGTGAACATGGTGATCAAGGTGGTCCCACAGGTGCTCAATGGGGTTCAAGTCCGGGAAATTTGGTGGCCATGGAAGTACTTGGAAGTCTTTGTCATGCTCCTCCAACCACTCTCGGACAATTCTAGCCATATAACATGTTGCTTTGTCCTGCTTGAAGATCCCAAATCGCTCCAGACAAGACATTCAGCACATATGGGTTTGCAAGGATGGATGGATAACCCAATTGGTTGAGAGTGCCTTCCAGAGGAATGAGTGGACTCAGGCAATGCCAAGAAAACATTACACTGCCACCACCAGCTTGTGTTCTTCCAACAATGGGTGCAGACTGTTTGTTCTCAGAGGTTTTAAATCTGACATGCCAACGTCCGTCCAGTCGATGGTCAGAAAACGTAATTTAGAGAAGACAACCCTTTGCCAATCAGAAAAAAGTCTAATTTCAGTATTGTTGTGCAAATTAAAGCCGTTTGGGACAATGAACCCTCGTCAGCATGTGTGCAGTGACCAGCCGTTTGCTTCGGAACCCCATACGCAACAGGGTTAGCTATACTGTCATTTTAGAGACACGCGCCTGGTAGCCTCCTGGTTCGTTTGGCTGGGGAGTTGCTCAACTATAGCGTGTTGGTTGGCTCTTCTAAGCTGACATGGCACATTGTGCTCTGCAGTTTCCACGCCGTTTATTTGCAATGTGGCGGTTTGTCCAGTCATGGTAAGCTTTAACCACAGCAGCACACGAACATTTCACAAACTGCGCGGTTTCACAAATACTGCCACCCTTGACCCAAAAGCCAATTATCATTCCTTATTCAAAGTCGAACAAGTCACACGTTTTACCCATGACAACAATGGTTTGCAGAATGCCTACACGTCAATTTATACCCACCAAGCCAACTCACAACACTTGACGTATTAGGCAGAGGTCATAATAATGCGACACAACCCTGTAATATGTTATGAATTTATTATTTTCATAAAGTCCATTGTTTTAAGAATCAAAACTGTCCACTTAGCACTTGTATAAATTAACCTGCACTATTGATTTTATACATAAATTTTGCTATTTTTCAGTAAAAGGGCCGTTGCAGTGCTCATACAATAGGGTTACATTTGTTTACTTAATACTGTTTTGTTGCTAACAAGTTACTGTTTTGATGTACATTCGAGATTTAGTGTCACATGGTCTACCAGAACGGCTTCTCCTCATCTTCTATTAGGTGTTTAGGCAGTAGGAGAGGATTGGTCAGTCCTAAGTTCTCTGCTATATGGGTTTAGGTTTGCCATCAGCCATGGCAACTGCAGGCAAGGTGGCAGGTAAAGACTACCATTAGGAAGGCCTTCTATGCCACCCCCTGGACACCTAATAGCGGATGGAGCATATCCGATGAAGACTGAAACATTACAGTTCCAATGTAAGTTATAAAAAGCAATTTTTTTTTCTTCAAATGCCGATTTTATTGGTCATCACTTATTAAAAAAAAAAAAGAAACTTTATTTTATGAGAGCTCTGGTAATACCTTAAAAGGGTATGGAAGGTTATTGGATTTTACTAGGTATATACAGTGCCTTGCAAAAGTATTCACCCCTTGGCATTTTTCGTGTTTTGTTGCCTCACAACCTGGAATTAACATGGATTGTTTGAGGATTTACATCATTTAATTTACAGAACATGCCCACAACTTTGAAGAGGTTTTTTCTTTTTTTCCTATTGTGAAGCAAACAACAAATAGGACAAAATAACAGAAAAAGTCAATGTGCATAACTATTCACCACCCTAAAGTCAATACTTTGTAGATCCACCTTTTGCAGCAATCACAGCTCCAAGTCGCTTTGGATAAGTCTCTATGTACTTGTCACATCTTACCACTGGGATTTTTGCCCATTCCTCCTTGCAAAACTGCTCCAGCTCCTTCAAGTTGGATGGTTTGCGCTTGTGAACAGCATTACATGTTTCCCCTTAAACCCCTCAAGTGTTGCTTTAGCAGTGTGTTTGGGGTCATTGTCCTGCTGGAAGGTGAACCTCCGTCCTAGCCTCAAATCACGCACAGAGTGGTACAGGTTTTGCTCAAGAATATCCCTGTATTTAGCACCATCCATCTTTCCCTCAACTCTGACCAGTTTCCCAGTCGCGGGGATGGTGTTCTTTGGGTGATGTGTTGTGTTGGGTTTGCGCCAGACATAGTGTTTTCTTTGATGGCGGAAAAGTTCAGTTTTAGTCTCGTCAGACCACAGCACCTTCCTCCATACATTTTGGGAGTCTCCCACATGCCTTTTCGCAAACTCAAAACGTGCCATTTTGTTTTTTGCTGAAAATAATGGCTTTCTTCTGGCCACTCTGCCATAAAGCCCAACTCTATGGAGCGTACGGCTTATTGTCGTCCTATGTACAGATACGCCAGTCTCCGCTGTGGAACACTGCAGCTCCTCCAGGGTTACCTTAGGTCTCTGTGCTGCCTCTATGATTAATGCCCTCCCCGCCCGGTCCGTGAGTTTAGGTGGGCGTTCGTCTCTTGGCAGGTTTGCTGTTGTGCCATGTTCTTTCCATTTGGTTATGATAGATTTGATGGTGCTCCTGGGGGATCCTCAAAGATTTGGATATTATTTTATAACCTAACCCTGACTTGTTTGGAGATTTCCTTGGTCTTCATGGTAGTGTTTGGTTAGTGGTGCCTCTTATTTAGGTGTTGCAGCCTCTTGGGCCTTTCAAAAAAGGTGTGTATATGTAATGACATATCTTGTGACACTTAGATTGCACACAGGTGGACATAATTTCACTAATTATGTGACTTCTGAAGGTAATTGGTTGCACCAGCGCTTTTTGTGGGCTTCATATCAAAGGTGGTAAATACATACGCACATGCTAATTTTATGTTTTCGATTTCTAAAAAATAGTTTTATGTATATTTTTTTTCTCATTTCACTTCACCAACTTAGACTATTGTGTTCTGATCCATCACATAAAATTCAGATTAACAAAAACATTGAACTTAAGGCTGTAAAAAAGGTAAAAAGTCAAGGGGTGAATACTTTTGCAAGGCACTGTAATACATATGTGTATCCATTTACTTTTATGTGCTTTATTTTATTAAGATATGCTTATAAACTCTTGTTACTGCCTAAAATCAAAAATAATCCCTGTATCTGTCTGCCCATTGCAGGGTATACAGTCCCAGACTCTCTATTATTATTGGTATTATTGTTTATTTATAACAAGCTGACATATTCTGTAGCGCTGTACATAAGATAAATACAAATACAAATTAAACATAGCAAAGCAAGGAGGGCCTTAAATCCAGTGTCCATAGTGCTTTCCCCAAAGCACCTTGTGGGATTGAAACTCGCAGACTTACAACCTAAAGGAATTGTGTGTGGCAAAGGAGGGAGAGAGAGAGGGGATGAGTGTGTTAGGGTGGAAGGTGATACGCTTCTTTAAAAAGATGTGTTTTTAGAGAGGTTTTAAATGTTTTGAGGCAGGAGGATAATCTGGTGGAGCGAGGCAAGGATTTCCAGAGAATAGGGGCAGCACGGAAAGTCCTGAAGGCGAGAGTGAGAGGAGATGACAAGAGTTGTGGTAAGAAGAAGAAAGTCATTAGCAGAATGAAGAAGGCAGGTGGGGGAATATTAGGAGATGACAGCAGAGATCCATGGGGGTGTGCTATTGTTGAGACCTTTGGAAGTTAGGGTCATGATTTTACATTTTATTCTGAAGGCTAAGGGAAGCCAGTGGAGTGATTGACAGAGAGGTGATGCCGACACTGATCGTTGTGTACCGAAGATGAGTCTAGCAGAGGCATTCATAATGGATTGAAGTGGGGATAGTCTGGTGGTGGGTAGGCTAGCAAGTAGAGAGTTGTAGTAGTTGAGTCGAGAGATGATGATGTTTTTTAAATGGAGAAGACAAGATTTAGTAAGTGACTGTATGTGAGGGATGAAAGACAGGGCGGGGTCTGGTAGAACTCCAAGGCAACGGGCTTGGGAGGTTGGAGTAATGATGTAATTGATGGCAGTGAGAGAGATGAGAGGAATTGACACTGTGATAGAGGGAGGGAAGATAAGGAGTTCAGTCTTAGAAATTTGAGTTTGAGATGGTGGGTGTACATCCAAGAGGATATGCTAGAGAGGCAGTTGGAGACATGTGTTAGAAGAGAGGGGAATAGATCTGGTGCTGATAGGGCGTCATCTGCATTGAGATGATACTGAAGCACAAAATAGTTTATAAGGGTACCAAGTGAGGATGTGTAGATGGAGAAGAGGAGGGGGCCTCGGACTGATCCTTGGGGTACACCAACAGACAAGGGGTAAGGAGAAGAAGACAGAGAATGATCAATTTTGTAGGTGATGATGAGAACCACGAGAGAGCAGTGTCTTGAATTACGAGGGAGAAAAAGATATGGAAAAAAGTGGAAGGTCAACTGTGTCAAAGGCAGTAGAGAGATCTAGAAGAATAGAAAATTTACCTTTTGACTTGGCCGTAAGCAGGTCACTAGTGACTTTAGTGAGAGCTGTCTGAGTGGTGGGTCTGGAAGCCAGATTGGAAGGTGTCAAGAAGGGAGTTGGAGTAAATAAAGCTGGAAAGACTGTTATAGATGAGCCGCTCCAGCAGTTTGGAAGCCAGGGTAAGTAGAGAGATTGGGCGGTAGTTAGATGCGATATCAGAGTCAGATGAGGGTTTTTTGAGGGTGGGTGTAATTATGGCGTGTATTAGAGAAGAGGGAAACATGCTAGTATTTAGGGAAAGGTTGAAAATAGGTGTGAGAGCTGGGATTAGTGTGGTAGAGAGGGGAGGGATGATCTGAGATGGAATAGGATCTAGAGGACAGGTATTTAGGCGAGTGGATGATAGCAGGCTAGCGACTTCATCCTCTGTAGCTGGGGCAAAGCAGTTGAAAGTGGTTGTTGGATTGGGGAAAGGAGAAGACTGGGTGTGGTTGGTTAGTTGAGTGAGTGAGCCACTGTGAGATGAGAGTTCACTGCGGTTGTTTTTAATTTTATGAATAAAATGGTTGGTGAAGTCTTCAGCTGCGAGAGAGGAAGGGATGGGAGGAAGTGGTGGGCGGAGGACAGTATTGAAAGTGTCGAACAGATGTTTGGGGATAGAGGACAGAGTTGATATTAGTGAAGTGAAGTAGTGTTGTTTGGCGAGGTTGAGGGCAGAGGAGTAGGAGCGTAACATAAATTTGTAGTGGAGGAAATCTGCAGAAGTGCGTAATTTCCTCCAGAGCTGTTCAGCAGTGCGGGAGAACTTTTGGATGTATCGTATTTGTGTTGTGTGCCAAGGTTGTGGAAGAGAGCGGGGGCGTCTTTGTGTGGTTATGGGGGCGAGGGTATCAAGGGTGGAAGAGAGTGTAGAGTTGTATAGTCAGGGCAGTAGAGATTGGTGATGGGGCTGAGAACGGGTTGGATATTAGTGGAGAGCTGAGAGTGCTAGCAGGTTTCTGTGGGTGATGGTGGCAGGGGTTGAAGAAGGGTGGTGAGAGGAAGATGTGGTAAAGTTGAAGGTAAGTAAGTGATGGTCAGATAGAGGGGGTGGGTGGATGACTGAATTGGAGGTTGTGCTGAGAATGGGGAAAATAAGTTCTAGAAGGTGTCCAGCATGATGAGTTGAATAATCTGTAAGTTGTGAGAGGCCAAGGGAAGAGGTGAGTGCAAGCAGTTCGGCTGCAGCTGGGGAGGTAGGAGTGCCAATGGAAATGTTAAAATCTCCAAGTACCAGTGAAGGACGTTGGAGGAGAGAAAGTGAGGGAGCCAGGCAGAAAAGTGATCAAGAAATTGAGAGGGAGTGCCTGGGGGCGATAGATCACAGCAACACGTAGAGAGATAGGTGAGAAGAGGTGGTATAAACTTCAAAGGATGAAAAATTAAAGGGGTGGGACAGGGAGTAAGAGGTGAGAAGTACAGCGAGTGGAAAGCAATACACCCACACCACCACCTTGTTTGTTCCCAGGTCTAGGTGTGGTGTGGCTGAGGTGAAAGCCACCATGAGAGAGTGCTGCAGGGGAGGCAGTGTCTGAGGAAGAGAGCTAGGTTTCTAGGGCTGGTTGTGCAGTATAGTGTCCTAGCCTATCAAGGACCATGTCTCACCAGTATGTTGCTGAGAGATGGTCATTGATTAGTTAGTATGAAACACTGCATAGCCCGTAAAGCAGAGTATGTGTCTTGGTGAGCTGCAGAGGGCAGACCAAAGCAATATAATATTTCTTATTTATTTTAGTAAAAAGTGCATATAAGGTCTGTTTTTACTGCCTAAAATCAAAGTACATAAAAGTAAAAAGATATACAGGTACATCATCATATATCTAACAAAATCCAGAAACCTTCCCTATGCCTTTACATGGAATAAAATGCATTATCTAGTATATGTATCACTCTACTAAAGGTTATCTAGAAGCACCACAGCACAACTAACAGGTGGAGCACACACAAGGCATGCTGGGGCCCTGTGTATATCTCTTTCATTTCATGTCTGAACACACACCATAGAAAACTCCACCTTCAATAAACTACAAATTCCCCTCAGCACATTCCTGACCTGACAGCCTATCTCCTTAGCAATGCTTTGAGGAATGAAGCTTGCACCTGACGGCGTCCAAATATAATGCAAAGCTGTACAAATAGGGGATATCGTATGTAGGCAATCACGGCTCTCAAGTTACATTACTTGTTATTGTATTTCTCTTATTTTATTTGGTTTATTTGAATACAATGCATGAGAGCTATTAAATGAATTCTGAATAAAAAGACCACAAAAGTCGCCATATGTACTCTGCACCATCAGTTAGAGGGTGAAAAATCATGTGGAGTTCTTTTTACATTTTTAAAATTGAGCAAGAATTGACTTCGATATTGTCATTTGCATAAATAATGACTCTGTACCTATTACACATTGTATTATAGATGCATACTATATTTGAGAGTAGAGTTTGGTGGTGCAGAGGTAATTAATTTGTTTCAAATAATTTTTCATTAAATAACTAAGCTTGACAATGACTACTAAATGTTACCTCTTTTTTTCACTCGTAGATGCAATACTGTAGGCTTCCATTTAAATTTTTTGGCTACTTTTTGTAGCTTCTGTACTTTAAAACTAATGAGCTCGTGGTTAGTCCTAATGAAAGCACTGGGAGTTTTAGTTGCCACATTTCTACTCTCTCGATAGATCTTTTCTATGCACTCAACCTGATCAAAAGACACTAAAGTAGCAGCTTCCACTACAGCATATTTGTATACAAAAGGTAATATACTAAGGGATGTATTTCTTATAATGTAAAATATTCCTATTTTCACATGTAGTTCTTCAGAGGAATATATTTTAAATATTTGTGCACAGTGGCCCTTTAACATGCCCTCTTCCTAAGCTAAACCCCTCCGGTACAGTAGATTATCCAACTATGATGTTGATAATAGATTAGCATTAAAAAAAAAAAACAATGATGGAAAGTTTTATAAACTCTGCGGCAAACAGTGCAAAGTGATTTGTTCCAGTGAGCATTTATTGCTCATTCGTTTCATCATACACAGTGTTAATGACTGTAACTCATTCTCGGCGGAGTTTACAATTTAGCAGTAAGAATTTTGATATAGAATCGTAAAACCGGACAGTCACAGTGCTGCCAAGATACCCTAGAAGGGGAAGGTCTGAGATCTAAGATGGCGGCTGATCCTGGAGGAGGAGGTAGAGTTGTAACTACCAGGTCTCACTCTCTGGCTAAAGGAAAAGTTTATTTTGATGAAGTGCAAAATCTGCAGCAATGGAAAGAAAATCAGAATGATGTGTGTGATGACGAAATGGAGGCCTCAACAAGCCAGACCCAAAGTTATCCATAGAAAAGAAGTCTGAAAATGCTATAAAAAAAATAATGGACAAGAAAAATGAAACCAAGAGCAAGAGATACACAGAGCATGAAAAGAGAAGACTGTGGTTCTCAGGTGTTATCATCACTGGGAACACTCCAGGTACTGCAGAGCGTCCCACAGCCTGAGCCTGCAGAGCATCTCACAGCCTAGGCCTGGGCTGAAAGAAAATCCGGAAAGCAGCAAAAATCCTTAAACAGCAGCCAGTTCTGGTGCACAGGTGAAGGGGAGGGAAAATCCAAACATCCCTGCTGGTCAGTGTTTACCTGAAGCCCTGCAAGCAATCGTCGTGAGCTCACCCGCAGCTGGGAGTCGGGCCCTGCAAGCAATCGTCGTGAGCTCACCCGCAGCTGGGAGTCGGGCCCTGCAAGCAATCGTCGTGAGCTCACCCGCAGCTGGGAGTCGGGCCCTGCAAGCAATCGTCGTGAGCTCACCCGCAGCTGGGAGTCGGGCCCTGCAAGCAATCGTCGTGAGCTCACCCGCAGCTGGGAGTCGGGCCCAGCAAGCAATCGTCGTGAGCTCACCCGCAGCTGGGCGTCGGGCCCTGCAAGCAATCGTCGTGAGCTCACCCGCAGCTGGGCGTCGGGCCCTGCAAGCAATCGTCGTGAGCTCACCCGCAGCTGGGCGTCGGGCCCTGCAAGCAATCGTCGTGAGCTCACCCGCAGCTGGGAGTCGGGCCCTGCAAGCAATCGTCGTGAGCTCACCCGCAGCTGGGAGTCGGGCCCTGCAAGCAATCGTCGTGAGCTCACCCGCAGCTGGGAGTTTGGCCGTGCAAGCAATCGTCGTGAGCTCACCCGCAGCTGGGAGTCGGGCCCTGCAAGCAATCGTCGTCAGCATTTGCAGCTAGGAGTCGGGCCCTGCAAGCAATCGTCGTGAGCTCACCCGCAGCTGGGAGTCGGGCCCTGCAAGCAATCGTCGTGAGCTCACCCGCAGCTGGGAGTCGGGCCCTGCAAGCAATCGTCGTGAGCTCACCCGCAGCTGGGAGTCGGGCCCTGCAAGCAATCGTCGTGAGCTCACCCGCAGCTGGGAGTCGGGCCCTGCAAGCAATCGTCGTGAGCTCACCCGCAGCTGGGAGTCGGGCCCTGCAAGCAATCGTCGTGAGCTCACCCGCAGCTGGGAGTCGGGTCCTGCAAGCAATCGTCGTGAGCTCACCCGCAGCTGGGAGTCGGGCCCTGCAAGCAATCAGCGTGAGCTCACCCGCAGCTGGGAGTCAGACCCTGCAAGCGATAAGAATGTGCTCACCTACAGCTGGGAGTCAGGCCCTGCAAGCAATAAGCGTGAGCTCATCCATAGTGGGGAGTCAGGCACTGCAAACAATAAGAGTTAGTTGCGGGCTTCAAATTGAATGTGGCTCGCTATATATATTTATATATATCCATACACATACATTTATAGGTTGAGATATAGAAAGATCAAAAGGAGGAGCTGCAAGTAGGGCATGGGGGACATTCATATCTCATTGGCCTAGGGCAGCATAAACCTCAAATGCGCCCATATGCTCAGTAAAGAAAATGGACGCCTGCAGTAAGGCACTCATCGTGAGGCCCGAACATGACTGGCATGACAGGGCTGCAATGAGCACCAAATACGCTCATCACGAGGCCTGAAATGAAGAAGGGAAATGGCTCCCAATGGCTTACGAGTTACAAAAAAAAAATATGGGTTTAACGGCCGCCATTTTTTTCAAGCCCATAAATCGGGAAACCATTTTGGGCTGGGGGAAAATTATCAATTTCCCAAGCCCGCAAATGGTTTCACACCTGCAAATTCATACACAGAGGAGGGAGAGGGGGGAGAAAAACACAAGGGAGGGAGCGGAGGGAGTGGGGAAGAGACACAGGAGAGGGAGGAAAGGGGGGAAAAAAAAAACAGGGGAAAAAAAACAGCTTCTTTCACTAGCTCCACCACTGCCCGCAGCCCTTCTTTAACTAGCTCCACCACTGACCACGGCCCTTCTTTCACTAACTCCACCACTGCCCGCGGCCCTTCTTTCACTAGCTCCACCACTGCCCGCGGCCCTTCTTTCACTAGCTCCACCACTGCCCGCGGCCCTTCTTTCACTAGCTCCACCACTGCCCGCGGCCCTTCTTTCACTAGCTCCACCACTGCCCGCGGCCCTTCTTTCACTAGCTCCACCACTGCCCGCGGCCCTTCTTTCACTAGCTCCACCACTGCCCGCGGCCCTTCTTTCACTAGCTCCACCACTGCCCGCGGCCCTTCTTTCACTAGCTCCACCACTGCCCGCGGCCCTTCTTTCACTAGCTCCACCACTGCCCGCGGCCCTTCTTTCACTAGCTCCACCACTGCCCGCGGCCCTTCTTTCACTAGCTCCACCACTGCCCGCGGCCCTTCTTTCACTAGCTCCACCACTGCCCGCGGCCCTTCTTTCACTAGCTCCACCACTGCCCGCGGCCCTTCTTTCACTAGCTCCACCACTGCCCGCGGCCCTTCTTTCACTAGCTCCACCACTGCCCGCGGCCCTTCTTTCACTAGCTCCACCACTGCCCGCGGCCCTTCTTTCACTAGCTCCACCACTGCCCGCGGCCCTTCTTTCACTAGCTCCACCACTGCCCGCGGCCCTTCTTTCACTAGCTCCACCACTGCCCGCGGCCCTTCTTTCACTAGCTCCACCACTGCCCGCGGCCCTTCTTTCACTAGCTCCACCACTGCCCGCGGCCCTTCTTTCACTAGCTCCACCACTGCCCGCGGCCCTTCTTTCACTAGCTCCACCACTGCCCGCGGCCCTTCTTTCACTAGCTCCACCACTGCCCGCGGCCCTTCTTTCACTAGCCCCACCACTGCCCGCGGCCCTTCTTTCACTAGCTCCACCACTGCCCGCGGCCCTTCTTTCACTAGCTCCACCACTGCCCGCAGCCCTTCTTTCACTAGCTCCACCACTGCCCACGGCCCTTCTTTCACTAGCTCCACCACTGCCCGCGGCCCTTCTTTCACTAGCTCCACCACTGCCCACGGCCCTTCTTTCACTAGCTCCACCACTGCCCGCGGCCCTTCTTTCACTAGCTCCACCACTGCCCGCGGCCCTTCTTTCACTAGCTCCACCACTGCCCGCGGCCCTTCTTTTACTAGCTCCACCACTGCCCGCGGCCCTTCTTTCACTAGCTCCACCACTGCCCGCGGCCCTTCTTTCACTAGCTCCACCACTGCCCGCGGCCCTTCTTTCACTAGCTCCACCACTGCCCGCGGCCCTTCTTTCACTAGCTCCACCACTGCCCGCGGCCCTTCTTTCACTAGCTCCACCACTGCCCGCGGCCCTTCTTTCACTAGCCACTACTGCCCGGGGTTCTTCTTTCACCAGCTCCACCACTGCCCGCAGCCCTTCTTTCACTAGCTCCACCACTGCCTGCGGCCCTTCTTTCACTAGCTCCACCACTGCCCGCGGCCCTTCTTTCACTAGCTCCACCACTGCCCGCAGCCCTTCTTTCACTAGCTCCACCACTGCCCACGGCCCTTCTTTCACTAGCTCCACCACTGCCCGCGGCCCTTCTTTCACTAGCTCCACCACTGCCCGCGGCCCTTCTTTCACTAGCTCCACCACTGCCCGCGGCCCTTCTTTCACTAGCTCCACCACTGCCCGCGGCCCTTCTTTCACTAGCTCCACTACTGCCCGGGGTTCTTCTTTCACTAGCTCCACCACTGCCCGCGGCCCTTCTTTCACTAGCTCCACCACTGCCCGCGGCCCTTCTTTCACTAGCTCCACCACTGCCCGCGGCCCTTCTTTCACTAGCTCCACCACTGCCCGCGGCCCTTCTTTCACTAGCTCCACTACTGCCCGGGGTTCTTCTTTCACCAGCTCCACTACTGCCCGGGGTTCTTCTTTCACTAGCTCCACCGCTGCAGTGGGCCCTTCATTCACTAGCTCCACCGCTGCTTGATACAAAGCAGAGTTAGCCTTTAAACAGCTGCTAATGATGTTTGTTATTACATTCTTCACAATTTTTCCAAATTACAATAGTTCTTTAATATACTAATCTAATTATTTTCTAAATAAAGAAAACACTTGGCGATTTAGACTAAGCCACTTACAAAGAATAACAAAACCTAATCATTTATTTCATATTTGAGCAATTCCCAAATTCCAAATACGCTTTAATCCAAAAGCTACAAACTCCTCCCTAATTTCTACCTTACTATGCTTTGGAAGCCGCCCTGTTTAATAGTGGAGAGTAATTATTCCCTGGTGGTACAGTGGTCAGAACTTCAGAACTCTGTGCTTTCACAGCTGCGACCTGGGTTTGATTCCAGACAGCGAGCCAAGAGGTCACACCACCCTGAAGCCATGCAGGGTGGGCCTGGTCAGTACTTGGATGGGAGACCACCTAGGAATATCAGGAGGTGTATGATGTGGCCCACTGGAGAAATAAGGATCTGGCAACCAACTCCAGTATATTTACCATAAAAAACAATTGAATCAGCATGACCATGGACATAAAGATGTGCCTGGTGTGTTATGGTCCATGAGGCCACAGAGTCAGACTACTGAACAACAACAACAACAACAACAACAAGGTGGGGGTTACGGATTTCACTGCCAAGTGAAGGGATGTGCAAGGAAAAACCACAATGCTCAAAACTATACAACCAAGGCTAACAAATATGTATTTAAAGGAGGAGCTAGTTGATTTAATTATACATTGATTAGCAATTAATTTTCAGTGAAAAATCTATATTCAATATTAAATAATTCTGGGTCCTGCCAAATATTATTTCCTGGTGCTTACTATCAAAATTACATCACAAAAAAAGTACCGAAGGGGAAATATTCTTAATTACAAGAAAAAAATTGACATTCGCCTAAACATAAAGTAACTTTCTACACGACATGAGGAAGTATTCACCTATTAGTACACCTTATGACGTCCATAAATTTCCTAATACAGGTGAACAAGGGATAGGACTCAATGCAAGTTTGTATCTAATCCTGTAATATATACTCTCATGGCAACATGGATATATAAACACAATGGCACACCAATAGTCATTTCTAGATACCCATATTCTTAGGGAACTTCAATTGATTGTTACAACATAAGGATTGTAGTTACAGTTACACTTATATGAGTTTGGATTTATAATTAACCAATATTACATTTTTAAAGAGATTAAACTACCACAAGAATCACTTTAATTACTTTAACAACATTAACACAAACAGCACACAAGCACTTTATAACTTTAAAAAATTTAATCAACTTGCAACATTACAAGAGTTTTCTTCTAATATTATTAAATAGCACTTTAAATAATTTATAGAAATTTATACGCACCAATATAATATACTAGCTACTTGCCTGTCAAAAATGACAGGATAAAAATTGTAAGGCTGGCAATGCGGTTTGCCATACAATGTGAGGCTGTGACGTCACATGCGTGCCGGGTCAAGAAGGAGCGGAGGCCGGAGCAGAAGCAGGTAAGTGAGGGGAAAGGGAAAGGGGGAGGTATTTAGGGGGGTTTAGGTTGAGGAGGGGGATTGGGGAGGGGAAAGGGAGAGGGGGAGGTATTTAGGGGGGTTTAGGTTGAGGAGGGGGATTGAGGAGGGGAAAGGGAGAGGGGGAGGTATTTAGGGGGGTTTAGGTTGAGGAGGGGGATTGAGGAGGGGAAAGGGAGAGGGGGAGGTATTTAGGGGGGTTTAGGTTGAGGAGGGGGATTGAGGAGGGAGTTGGAGGATGAGGAGGGAGTTGGAGGATGAGGAGGGAGGTTGAGGATGATGAGGGAGGTTGAGGATGATGAGGGAGGTTGAGGATGATGAGGGAGTTGGAGGATGATGAGGGAGGTTGAGGATGATGAGGGAGGTTGAGGATGATGAGGGAGGTTGAGGACGGGGGTTGAGGAAGGAGGATGAGGATGGGGGGGTTGAGGAAGGAGGATGAGGATGGGGGGGTTGAGGAAGGAGGATGAGGATGAGGAGGTTGAGGAGGGGGTTTGAGGAGGGAGGTTGAGGAGGGGGTTTGAGGAGGGAGGTTGAGGAGGGGGTTTGAGGAGGGGGTTGAGGAGGGAGGATGAGGAGGGGGTTGAGGATGAGGAGGGGGGGTTGAGGATGAGGAGGGGGGGTTGAGGATGAGGAGGGGGGGTTGAGGATGAGGATGGGGGGTTGAGGATGAGGAGGGGGGGTTGAGGATGAGGAGGGGGGGTTGAGGATGAGGAGGGGGGGTTGAGGATGAGGAGGGGGGGTTGAGGATGAGGAGGGGGGGTTGAGGATGAGGAGGGGGGTTGAGGAGGGGGGGGTTGAGGATGAGGAGGGGGGGTTGAGGATGAGGAGGGGGGGTTGAGGATGAGGAGGGGGGGTTGAGGATGAGGAGGGGGGGTTGAGGATGAGGAGGGGGGGGTTGAGGAGGGGGTTTTCTGAGTAAACTTTTGTAAAAACATAGAATATCCAAGTTTCTTTGTTAAAACAGTTGCTTTTACTGTCATTTTACGTTATTTACCTTATAAGTGTTAATAATATTAATACAAAAAAGTTCTGAGCTACCCTTATTTTGCTTCAAAGTTCTTTATTTGAAATTAAAAGATTTTTCCCTGAAATTTCCTTCTTAAAATGAGGTGCGTGTTATACGCCGATAAATACGGTATATAATTTCATATTATATATAAAACCAGCTATTTAAATATGACATGCAGTTAAAAAAGAAAACTAATAATAATCAAGAGAGCACAATGTGGGAACCTCTACTCGCAGACACTACAATCATCTATCCCAGCTAGACAATTGGCTTAACTTTGTAGCTTGTGGCTACTAGACCAGACACCTGGAGTCTTGTTCTCTATAATCTCATCCCGTAAAACATTTAAGGTATAAAACTGAAGATGAAAATGACATAATTAAGTTTTTTGGGGAATGTCTTACAAATTACAGGTCACTGGGAGATCTGATCCGTTTTTATGCACCATGAAAGCTGTTATTTTTGGTTCCAGGTGGTGCTTTTTTGCTAGTACGTCCTCATTAGCCAACTAAGTGATATTTGCAGTCCATAATATCAGGTAACTGATAATGGACAGAAGTATTATTAGGTTCCAGGACAGCATATAAAGGTTTATAGAAGTCAACTTAAAAGCAGTTGCCGGGAACTGGATGCTTTAACTACTTTATTGGGTAATTTTCCCCTTTGTGGGATGGAGCGCTCTGTAATTACTAGGTAAATAAGTTCAAATATCCTGTAATTTTACTTATCAACCTTTAAGGTTTAGCTACAGCAGCCGTCACGGTAGCTATTGATATTCGCCTAAACATAAAGCAACTTTCTACATCTGACTTAAATAGATAAGACATTTATCAATGATGCTCTAAATAATCAAACAGGGAAAAAACGAAGTGATTTTTTTTAATTAACTAAGTTTTTTGAATGTTATTTAAAATTGATGCACAGTTACTGTTTTAGAAGAATTTATATGTAACCAAAGTATTACTCCAAATATCATGCTTCATTGCTGTTTAGAGCTTTACTTGGCAGGCTCTGAAAGGACCACAAATCATAAGATCCCTGCAAATGGCAATACACTATATTTCCTACAGCTGAGAACGTTTTTTTTCTTTGGTCTCCTTAGACATTCTAATCCCAAAGGGAAAAAAAGGTGATAGTGCTTTTATTCTTTATTCACTGAAGTAATGAGGAAGTATTTACCTACTAGTACACCTTATGTCCTCCATACATTGCCTAATACAGGTGAACAAGAGATAGGAGTCAATGCAAGAACAAGGGATAGGACTCAATGCAAGAACAAGGGATACGACTCAAATGCAAGAACAAGGGATACGACTCAAATGCAAGAACAAGGGATACGACTCAATGCAAGAACAAGGGATACGACTCAAATGCAAGAACAAGGGATAGGACTCAAATGCAAGAACAAGGGATAGGACTCAAATGCAAGAACAAGGGATAGGACTCAAATGCAAGAACAAGGGATAGGACTCAAATGCAAGAACAAGGGATAGGACTCAAATGCAAGAACAAGGGATAGGACTCAAATGCAAGAACAAGGGATACGACTCAAATGCAAGAACAAGGGATACGACTCAATGCAAGAACAAGGGATACGACTCAATGCAAGAACAAGGGATACGACTCAATGCAAGAACAAGGGATACGACTCAATGCAAGAACAAGGGATAGGACTCAAATGCAAGAACAAGGGATAGGACTCAAATGCAAGAACAAGGGATAGGACTCAAATGCAAGAACAAGGGATAGGACTCAAATGCAAGAACAAGGGATAGGACTCAAATGCAAGAACAAGGGATAGGACTCAATGCAAGAACAAGGGATAGGACTCAATGCAAGAACAAGGGATAGGACACAATGCAAGAACAAGGGATAGGACACAATGCAAGAACAAGGGATAGGACACAATGCAAGAACAAGGGATAGGACACAATGCAAGTATGTACCTAATCCTGTAATATAAACTCTCATGGCAACATGGATATATAAACACAATGGCACACCAATAGTAATTTCTAGATACCCATATTCTTAGGAAACTTCAGTTGATTGTTACAACATAAGGATTGTAGAGTTACAGTTACACTTATATGAGTTTGGATTTATAATTAAACGATATTAAATTTTTAAAGAGATTAAACTACCACAAGAATCACTTATTGAAGATAGACATTATACTCAATTAGTACTTTAGCAACATTAACACAAACAGCACACCAGCACTTTATAACTTTAGCACTATAAAAAAAAGTTAATCAACTTGCAACATTACAAGTGTTTTCTTCTAATATTATTAAATAGCACTTTTACATTTTTATATACATTTATACGCACCAATATAATATACTAGCTACTTGCCCGTCAAAAATTACGGGATTAAAATTGTAAGGCTGGCAATGCGGTTTGCCACACAATGTGAGGCTTTTGCTCCTCTGAGCACCTTCGGCGCTCATTGCGAGCCTCTCCCCGTGAACTCATCTTTCCTGCTTTGCACTGATCACCTTGGGCACTCATCGAGTGGCTGGCAATAAGCCCCTTCGGAGCTCATTGCAGATTTTCGTTAATCTGTGGGGTGATCTGAAGAGGGCTGTGCACAGGAGATGCCCTCGCAATCTGATAGATTTGGAGTGTTTTTTGCAAAGAAGAGTGGGCAAATATTGCCAAGTCAAAATGTGCCATGCTGATAGACTCATACCCAAAAAGACTGAGTGCTGTAATAAAATCAAAAGGTGCTTCAACAAAGTATTAGTTTAAGGGTGTGCATACTTATGCAACCATGTTATCTTATTTTTATATTTTTTCTTCTCTCTACCTAAAAGATTTCAGTTTGTTTTTCAATTGAGTTGTACAGTTTATAGGTCACATTCAGGGTGGAAAAAGTTCTGAAATGATTTATCTTTGTCTCATTTTTTCACAGCACAGAAACCTGACATTTTAACAGGGGTGTGTAGACCTTTTATATCCACTGTATATATGTGATTTATTTATTAAATAATAGCACAAACTAGAACTTTATTCACATCAATCTTTAACATTTATTGTACTCGAGTTACTATATTAATTCCTTATAAATTCATTGTACCCTACTTATTATATTACATACATGGGTTATTTATAGTATCATTATTATGAATTATACTTTTTAAATGTATTGCTTATATATTCTTTCATTATCGAGGGTGCTAACCAAGGTAGTGTAAAAATATATTTTATTTAAATGTTTAAGTAACAGGGCTGTTAGGCACCTATTATACTCCTTACAATAATAAAAAGTCGTTTCTCAATGCAAGTAAACATGAGTCTTGTAAAAGCTAACACTATTTAAAAGCATTTATAACAGTGAAAAAAAAGCTTAAATGAAAAAAAAAAAAAAAAAAACTTTTACAGCGTCTCCACTTGATTCTGACTGCTGTACATAATGATGCAGAGCAGTATCCATTAGATGAATGTCCTTTTAATTATCTGGATTCTAATTTAGCAAAGGATGCTGATGATATATTGAGTAACTCTTCCAATAAATCCTTTAAGTAACTAACCAGATTTTTTTTTATTTATTACAGTGTTCTTCTTTAGAAAGTGAATATCTAATGGAAACATTTGTGTAAAGAAGTGCAAGGGAGTCCCTTAAAGGGATATGAATGTTTTCTGGATTTTACTAGCTGTGGAATATACATGTGTATTATTTACTTTTATGTACTTTGTTTCATTAAAGGCATATCTAAGTTTCCTGGATTATGAATGCATCCGATAGAGGAGAATCCGTAGTGTATTAAAAATTTTTGCATGAAAAATACCAAAATAAACATTAACAAACTCACCCTTTTGTAAGCAGTTGCTTTTGTGAGTTAACAACCCTGAAAATCCCTGCTAAAAATTAGCATAAAATTCATAATTTGTCGTGGCCAATCACAGGCAGCTAATACATTTTAATACAATGTAACAATCAGTGATGGCAGTTTGTGCAGTAAGGAATCATAGGATGTGTCGTCCTCCTTGCAGAAGGAAACAGGAGGTGTCAGACACTGATTTGTAGATCTTGGAATTGAGCTGTTCTTGGCTTGAAGGTTAGTAAAGGGTTAAAATCCATACTTGAATGCAGTGCTTCTATTGGTAGGTACACTGTGACTATGTAAGCAGCTCTGGGGTGTGGAAAACAAGTCTTATTTTTTACTAAAATAAACCTGTATGTGTATAGAATGACTCCATGTAATGTGTATGTCTAATATAAACAGTATGTGTTATATATTAGAAAAAAAGTAAAAACAGGGAAACTTAGATATGCCTTTAAGAAGTGCTTACAATCTCTGTTTTTACTTCCTAAAATCAAATACTGTATGGGTCCATCCGCTGCAGCGTATGCAGACACAGGCTCTGTAGGGCTGGATGTGCTGTATTTCATAATCAATTCATGACCATCTTTCAGCAACATGATGCAGAGATGTGGTCCCTGATAGGCTAGGACACTACACAGCACATCCAGCCCTACAGAGTCTGTGTCTGCATATGCTGCAGTGGGCTGACCTATATAGGTAATATTTGTTTGATTTTAGGCTGAAAAAACAGGCTTTTTGTCATAAAAGTAGTACATAAAAGTACTTAGGGTATATTATATTCCTAGCATGTATCACCCATGTATCTTTCATAGCACCGATTTAAAAGCAAATGCTTCAAATTGTTATTACTGTGGACAATCTCAAGCTTGGCTGGTTGTCCCCAAAGGCTGCACAATAGTTTTCTTTTGGCAAAGAAATGTCCTACGTTCCCATTTCTCAGGGCTTGGCGCCTACAGTAGGCGTGACAATGTTCTCCACTAAGCACATGCGGCCCCAGTCACTTCCATTGCACATCAAAGCATTCCTTTATCATTACTTAACACTCCGACAAACTGAAACTTTGGAAATGAAGGGTGCCATTCATTTCTATTGATGATCTGAAAAAGGCATTATTGTGCTCAGAACATTCATATTTAACTCTAGCGTAGGGAATTGGGGACTAAAAGCATTGCGAAAAATGGTAATTGTAGGAAAACACCAGGAGAAAAACAATGAAGGCAGACTTTATTAGAAGACCGGAAAGCTTTGGCCAAAAGAGTACAAAGGGGTTCAATATGGAATCACGGCAATGGGGTGTTTAGAAAGCATTTACTGCATTGGATTAACTTCACAATGTGAGTCAGGGTCTGCGCGCTGGGGGTTAGATGTCAGAAACCTTTCATATACAAGCTTTGAGGTTACACTTTAATGAGCTCCTCAGCATTAAACATTAAAGGGATACTTTGTTTTATTAAGAAGTGCTTATAAGCTCTGTTTTTTCTGCATGTAATCATACAATGTTTACACTTTTGGGTCTTCCCTCTGTAGCTTATGAATACACAGACTGTAAAGTGCAGAGTTCCAGATTAGCCTGTCAGTGACCTCACTCAAGGAGCATGTTGAAGAATGTTCCCACTGGTTGTCGTTTAGTGTTAAGTTGTGCCAACTCTCCATGACCTTAAGGACCGCAGCACGCCAGGCACATCTTGTGTCTGGTTGTGCCCATCCATAATGTTTTCCTGGCAAAGATAGGGTTTTTAAAGTATCTTCTACAATGGATATTGATTTGTCTGACCTCTTCACTATGACCTGCCACTCTTGGATGACCCTACACGTGTAGCTCACAGTTTCATTGAAGTACACAAGCCCCTTCATGACGACAAGGTAGCAATCCAGAAGGGGACTGAAGTGTTAATATGCCCAAAAATCAAACAAATATTATATGTTTGGGTCTACCCTCTGCAGCTCATAAACATACAGATTCTGCTCTACTTTCTGTGCAGTGCCTTATACCAACCAATCCGTGACCATATCAGCAACATGCTGCGGAGACATGGTACCTGAGAGGGTACGACACTACACTGCACACCCAGCCCTATAAAGTCTGTGTCTGCAAACGCTGCAGTGGGCTGACCCATACAGGGACTATTTGTTTGATTTTAGTCAGTAAGAACACAGCTTATAAGCTTTTCTTAATAAAATAAAAGTACATAAAAGTAAATAGATACACAGGTATACTATATTCCTAGTAAAACCCAGGAAACGTCCATATACCTTAAACATTGAGCGGGTATAGGACACACCAGACAGACTAAAATCGCCAGGCTTAACACTGAATACATTAATGTCTATATGTATATGTACACATATATACAGAAGGAAGTCTGTAGGCATAAAAACTAAACAATGCAATAGTTATTATAAATATAAAGTAAATGAATGGCTATTCATCATTGGTAGGGTGCCATATTTCAGTAGTGAGAAAGATTTATCTGCCGTGTACTGTCATACACAAATAAGGAAGTATGGAATGAAAAGGAGGCAATCACAGTAGTGAAACCCAATACAAGACTGCAACATAAGAAGGCATATATTAAGATTTATCTATTTAGGCCAAGAATACTTACGGAGTCCAGACCCTTGGGAAAGCATCAAGTTCTTCCTGGGAGTATTGATCCAGTCGCCTAGGGATTAGCCTTGGTTGTGGTATATCAGTACAAAGATTCTTCAATATCTCTTCGGGAATTTCCTAAATTGAGAAAAAACAAGTCTTAAATTACTAACTTCCCACTAAAATGGGAAGAACCATTGCAAAAATTAAAATTCTGCTGGCTGGGTTATTTGGTGATCTGGATCTGCTTCAACTCACCTCACTCTGGATCAGGATACCACTTCCCTCCCACCCTCCCCCAATTCTTACAGCTATATACCAGTCAAATTACTATCTCCTGACATTCCCATTTGCATGATACATTATATGACCAAGAGGGACAGTTAACATATTACACACTTGAGCAATTCACATCAAATTACTTTCTATCAGATCTCTTCCCTCTCCTACTAACTGAAAAACCTTTCTAACTTTACACACCTTCCTACCTAAGTAAACTTTCACTTTCTTCCTAACCCTTGGCTATTCTTTATCTGTTATTCTAGTCCAGGTGATTCTGCCTCTTCCATTTCCTTTAGATTGTAAGTAGCGAGTTTCCAAACTTGGGTGCTTTGGAAAAAAAAAAAAAACTTTCTACAGAGATTTTAAGCTCAAAACAGGGCCCTCCATTTTCTGCAGTTGTTAAAATTATATTAGTGTTTTTCCTTGTTCTTATCCCATGTACAACACTACAGAGTATGTTGGCGCGTTACAAATAAAAGTTAATCACAAATTATAATTGTGAAACTGCGAGTCGTCATCACGCTTAGCGAGCTTGCAAAGCGAGCTTGCAGAACTGCGTCCCTCGAAAAGCGAGGCATGCAGTTTGGGCCGCAAATGTGGTCCTCGCAATGCGAGGGCCACATTTGTGTCGGGGAGTCTCCAACGTCAGCTGCAATGTGTCGAAGGAAAAAAAAAATACGACCTGCGGGACTTATAAAAAATATGAGTTCGCAAAAGTTAACGGTCGAAATGCGTACATCAAAAAACAACAAAAACACAGCAAAATAACAAAAACATTTATCCTTTTAAAAAAAACTCACACAGAGCACGGGGGGACAGCCAGGATGTATGGGAGTGAGGTTGCACGCAAATTTAAGTTGAATTTAAGCATTTTCGTCACTTGAGAATCGGCTAAGCGAGAAAAAAAAATGGCGGCTGAAAAAAAATTAAAACGAGGCTACACAACTCCTAACCACGCAAAACAACTCCAAGCACATAAGACTTTTACCAAAATACACTATTAGGAAGGACGGAAAATGATCCACACATGCGTAACACATAGACAATCGCCGACATTTTTCAACACTAACTTGCAACTAATAACATTACCATTCTAAAATGGCGATTTACACAACAACTAAACAAACGATTTGGCCTCGCTCACACTTGACACATTGCTGACACTTACACCTCAGGTCAGCTACAGTCCAAATGTGCATTATAAGCTGCAGATTGTTAGCTCTTCAGGACATTGATTGCTGGATATATTTATTACAAATAGGTAAAGTATATTAATTTATTAGTTTATTAATGAATTATAATTAAAATGTATATATATATATATATATATATATATATATATATATATATATATATATATATATATATATATATATATATATATATAAATAAAATAAGCAGACGGGAGGATCACAATGAACGCTGAAGGTACTCAGAGGACCATAAGCCTTACTTTGTGTGGCATACAGCATTACCTGTCTTACATTTTTTTCTGCCGTCAAGTCGCTAGTAGTAGTAATAATAATAATAATAATAATAATAATAATAATAATAATAATAATTCCTAGGCCTATATGGGGAGAGTGGATTATTTAAACTGGACCCTATAGCAACGGAGATATGTTTGTTCAATCTCCAAATCAAATTAGATTAAAAAAAGAGATTTTATGTGTTAGGAATATTTTTCTTTAAATACAAAATAAAGTGCTGCTAATATTAAAACATTGGAGATGCAAGTTGCAAAAATGTAGGACCTCCTCCTAGGTAACTCTAATACCATTGGGTTAGTTCACTGCACCGGCTGAGTTACGGAGCTCCAGATAGAAATCAGTGACTCCATCTGCTAATTGTGCCAAGTAAAGCCAAAATATATTCAAGAGAAGACCCAGACTTTGATGCAAAAGCATTTTATGTTGCAATTAAATAAATATTTTTCATTCCAGCAGCTTTTTTTTAACACAAACAAAGAATTTTGTTTATTTAAAAGGACTACGTACACTGGGAAAATTAACAGTATAATAATATTTCCAAATAAAGTCTTTATTTTTGTGGATACAAAAGGGGGATTGCTTGAACCTAATGGGTGCCTTGTTTATGTCTTCAACACCTACCAGATGGCTTGAATGGTTGTGTGCTACTAATAAGTAGGTACGTCTTGCTAAATGTATTATCTACAGTGCCTTGCAAAAGTATTCACCCCCTTGACTTTTTACCTATTTTGTTACATTACAGCCTTAAGATCAATGTTTTGTTAATCTGAATTTTATGTGATGGATCAGAACACAATAGTCTAAGTTGGTGAAGTGAAATGAGAAAAATATATACATAAAACTATTTTTTAGAAATAGAAAACAGAAAATTGGCATGTGCGTATGTATTCACCCCCTTTGTTATGAAGTCCATAAAAAGCTCTGGTGCAACCAATTACCTTCAGAAGTCACATAATTAGTGAAATGATGTCCACCTGTGTGCAATCTAAGTGTCACATGATCTGTCATTACATATACACACCTTTTTTGAAAGGCCCCAGAGGCTGCAACACCTAAGCAAGAGACACGACTACCCAAACACTGTCATGAAGACCAGGGAACTCTCCAAACAAGTAAGAGACAATGTTGTTGAGAAGTACAAGTCAGGGTTAGGTTATAAAAAAAAATAGCCAAATCTTTGATGATCCCCAGGAGCACCATCAAATCTATCATAACCAAATGGAAAGAACATGGCACAACAGCAAACCTGCCAAGAGACAGCCGCCCACCAAACCTCACAGACCGGGCAAGGAGGGCATTAATGCCAAGGGGGTGAATGCTTTTGCAAGGCACTGTATGTCAGAGAGGAAGGATGAGGGGCGGCAGCAAGGGGATTGCTTGACTGAATAGTGAATTCAGATAAGATCTCAGCAGATAACCTCTATGTCTTTGCTATAGGCTCAGTAGAGCTCACCTGCAAGTATACTTGCAAGTCTTGTGAGCCATGTTCTGTAACTGCCCCCTCATGCCTTGAAAAGGAAATGTTACTATCAAGGAAGCTTCCATGCACTAACGGAGTCTGTAATAATTAATATTTTCTCTGACTTGCTTGTATTGTATTGTTGCATACTTCACAAACATGTTAAATTATGGCTAATCTACAGTGACCCTTCAAAACATACTCTTTTAAATATATGATGGAAATTATGTGACTTCAGTGCATACAATATTGTGAGATCTGACTTTCTTTAGGAAGAAAAACACTAAATTGGTATGCAGCCAAAACCAACAAAACTAAGTCAATGATCCAGTCTTACATAGTTTTAAATTAAAAATCTGACAACACAGATGCTAAGGTAGCTTAATTAGATAATAAATTGTTGGAGATAGATCAATGACATGTTGGCCGGGTTCTAATATGGTTTAAGAAATACAAGAAAGATGTTTCCAAGTTACAGCCTAATGTAACATCAAAACTTGTCCTTACACACATTGGCAATTTAAATTTTTTTTTTCTATTCATACAAAGAAAAAATCCAATATAGTGCAAATATGTAAAATCAGCAAAACAACAACAGGAACATGGCGCCCCATATAATTACATTCGGCAGTTTTGAAGAACGAGATACAATAATCACCATTTGTTAAATTTAAAAAATGCAGCCTTTTATTTATTAAATATTATGTGTAAATATGGAGTGGAAGAAGCTGCAACTTACCCACTTTCAGTGAGGAAGCATATAATCTGTTTATAGCCTAATAATTGTTTCTAATATAAACATGAACTCCATACAGTAAGCCGTCTTGACACGTCTAATGGTTACTGGAAGTGTCCATTATTCTTTGGTAAAGGTTGTGTACGTGAGGCTTGTTTATTGTTGTTCAGCCGTCTAACTCTCCGTGACCCGATGGATGCAGCACACCAGGCACATATTGTGTCTTGTGGAGCTTATCCATAGCAAAGATACTGGAGTGGGTTGCCAGTTCCTTCTCCAGTGGACCACGATTTGTCTGACCTCTCTGCTATGACCTGCCCATCTTGGGTGACCCTTACAGCTTCATTGAGGTACAAAGCCTCTTCACCACGACAAAGTAGCGATCCAGAAGGCGTTCCGATGTTTACATTTGACAAATTCTAAACATATATGAGAGAAGGGGGGAGGTTGCAAATAATAAAAACTCCAATGATATAACCAATTATTTCACAACTCCCTCTTCAATCTCTCCCATATTCTTTACATTAGCATATGCCTTGGGGCACTAAGCTAGCATGAAGCACTGACGCCAGACAAGATGGAATTTTCTATTTACAAGACTCTGCTTTTTTCTTTTTTTCTCTAAAAACGATTTTGTGTTCAAAACTTGTGTGTGTTTGCGTCGCTCAGTTGTGTCCGACTATCTGCAACCTTCATCGACCACAACACACCATGCTGATCTACTTTGTATTTATGGCAGAGATACTTAAGTGGGTTGCCAGCTCCTTCTCCAGTGGGCCACATCATACAGCTCCTGGTATTCCTAGGTGGTCTCTCATCCAAGTACTGACCAGGTCCAGCCCTGCATAGCTTCAGGGTGTTGTGACCTTCTGGTTCCCTGACTTGAATCAAACCCAGGTCGTAGCAGTGAAAGCAACGAATCCTAACCACTGGACCACCATACTAGCTGCCAAATTTGCAAGATTGATATAGACATCACAAACACATAAATATTTCCCTAAACTTAAGTGGACCATTAATGGAAACTGAATATCCCTTCCCAAACGAGATAAATAAAATGACAAATAATTTCAAGGAGACTTGATATAATATTTAGGTACGTCTCAATTTTTAAAAATTACCCACATTTTTCAAATGACTTCAAATGAGTATGATTTAAAACGGGGATCTGCAACCCATGAAGAGTAAGAGATCAGCAACAGCCAATTTCTGAAATATCTTTAATTCGCAGAACTGAAGATATGAAACATAATAGAGTTTTTATCTTTTATTGCTTCAAGAAATATGTCTTACAGAAGGCAGATGTTACTGAGAAATTAAGAAAACACAGATTTAAATTCCCTCCTGAAATCTGGTTTGAGGGTGAGAAACGAGACACATTTTGATCTGCACGGAGCCAAACTTGGCTCTAGACCAGGGGTGGGCAAGTCCGGTCCTGGAGGGCCACACACATGCCTGGATTTGAGGATATTCCTGCTGCGCACAGGTGAGCCAATCACTTCTTCAGTCATCCTGTGCACAGAAAGGAGATCTTCAAATGGCCCTCCAGGACCGAACTTTCCCACCCTGCTCTAGACTTACATTGATTGCGGATGTCAGATGTCCTTTAAATAAGCAATCTAATGCAACAACAACACAAGCTTCATGCTTTAATTAGGCATTTATCATTAATATAATACAAAATGATAAATTACAAAATATTCAATGTTAAACCTACTGTCAAAGTCTTAATTCAGGCGCTGCTTGTATCCACCCATTGTAAGTTCGATGAAAAGGTGGCTTTGTCTACCCAATGGCTCCTACATTTTCAGACTCAATGTGCAGCACCAATACAGTAATATCAATTGAATGGAATACTGTTGTGTTAAAGGTTTCCCTTGGCAGCCTATCAATGATTGCTTAAAGGGACATGAAAGGTTTCTGGATTTCACTAGGAATATAACAAACCTATGTTTATTTTATGAAGTGCTTAAAAGCTCAGTTTTTTGGGACTAAAATCTTACAAATAGTTCTTAACTGGATTTCCCCTCGTCAGTTCATGAAGAGAGTGTGCTTCTAAATACAGGGGTTGCCCTATCTAATATCAGTCAATCAATGGCAACGTTCTGCAACATGCTACTTGAGAGGTCACTGACAGGCCATTTTGAAACTGCACTTGATTTTACAGAGAAAAAAAAAGAGCTTTTAAAACACCCCTCTCACCCATACACCTAACACGAACACCCCTCTCACCCATACACCTAACACGAACACCCCTCTCACCCATACACCTAACACGAACACCCCTCTCACCCATACACCTTACAATAACACCCCTCTCACCCATACACCTAACACGAACACCCCTCTCACCCATACACCTAACACGAACACCCCTCTCACCCATACACCTAACACGAACACCCCTCTCACCCATACACCTAACACGAACACCCCTCTCACCCATACACCTTACAATAACACCCCTCTCACCCATACACCTAACACGTACACCCCTCTCACCCATACACCTAACACGTACACCCCTCTCACCCATACACCTTACAATAACACCCCTCTCACCCATACACCTAACACGTACACCCCTCTCACCCATACACCTAACACGTACACCCCTCTCACCCATACACCTTACAATAACACCCCTCTCACCCATACACCTAACACGAACACCCCTCTCACCCATACACCTAACACGAACACCCCTCTCACCCATACACCTAACACGTACACCCCTCTCACCCATACACCTTACAATAACACCCCTCTCACCCATACACCTAACACGTACACCCCTCTCACCCATACACCTTACAATAACACCCCTCTCACCCATACACCTAACACGAACACCCCTCTCACCCATACACCTTACAATAACACCCCTCTCACCCATACACCTAACACGTACACCCCTCTCACCCATACACCTAACACGAACACCCCTCTCACCCATACACCTAACACGAACACCCCTCTCACCCATACACCTAACACGTACACCCCTCTCACCCATACACCTTACAATAACACCCCTCTCACCCATACACCTAACACGAACACCCCTCTCACCCATACACCTAACACGAACACCCCTCTCACCCATACACCTTACAATAACACCCCTCTCACCCATACACCTAACACGAACACCCCTCTCACCCATACACCTAACACGTACACCCCTCTCACCCATACACCTAACACGTACACCCCTCTCACCCATACACCTAACACGTACACCCCTCTCACCCATACACCTTACAACAACACCCCTCTCACCCATACACCTAACACGAACACCCCTCTCACCCATACACCTAACACAAACACCCCTCTCACCCATACACCTAACACAAACACCCCTCTCACCCATACACCTTACAACAACACCCCTCTCACCCATACACCTAACACGAACACCCCTCTCACCCATACACCTAACACGTACACCCCTCTCACCCATACACCTAACACGTACACCCCTCTCACCCATACACCTAACACGTACACCCCTCTCACCCATACACCTAACACGTACACCCCTCTCACCCATACACCTTACAATAACACCCCTCTCACCCATACACCTAACAAGAACACCCCTCTCACCCATACACCTAACACGTACACCCCTCTCACCCATACACCTAACACGTACACCCCTCTCACCCATACACCTAACACGTACACCCCTCTCACCCATACACCTTACAATAACACCCCTCTCACCCATACACCTAACACGAACACCCCTCTCACCCATACACCTAACACGAACACCCCTCTCACCCATACACCTAACACGAACACCCCTCTCACCCATACACCTTACAATAACACCCCTCTCACCCATACACCTAACACGAACACCCCTCTCACCCATACACCTAACACGAACACCCCTCTCACCCATACACCTTACAATAACACCCCTCTCACCCATACACCTAACACGAACACCCCTCTCACCCATACACCTAACACGAACACCCCTCTCACCCATACACCTAACACGAACACCCCTCTCACCCATACACCTAACACGAACACCCCTCTCACCCATACACCTAACACGAACACCCCTCTCACCCATACACCTAACACGAACACCCCTCTCACCCATACACCTAACACGAACACCCCTCTCACCCATACACCTTACAATAACACCCCTCTCACCCATACACCTAACACGAACACCCCTCTCACCCATACACCTAACACAAACACCCCTCTCACCCATACACCTAACACGTACACCCCTCTCACCCATACACCTAACACGAACACCCCTCTCACCCATACACCTAACACGAACACCCCTCTCACCCATACACCTAACACAAACACCCCTCTCACCCATACACCTAACACGAACACCCCTCTCACCCATACACCTAACACGAACACCCCTCTCACCCATACACCTTACAACAACACCCCTCTCACCCATACACCTAACACGAACACCCCTCTCACCCATACACCTAACACGTACACCCCTCTCACCCATACACCTAACACGTACACCCCTCTCACCCATACACCTAACACGTACACCCCTCTCACCCATACACCTTACAATAACACCCCTCTCACCCATACACCTAACAAGAACACCCCTCTCACCCATACACCTAACACGTACACCCCTCTCACCCATACACCTAACACGTACACCCCTCTCACCCATACACCTAACACGTACACCCCTCTCACCCATACACCTTACAATAACACCCCTCTCACCCATACACCTAACACGAACACCCCTCTCACCCATACACCTAACACGAACACCCCTCTCACCCATACACCTAACACGAACACCCCTCTCACCCATACACCTTACAATAACACCCCTCTCACCCATACACCTAACACGAACACCCCTCTCACCCATACACCTAACACGAACACCCCTCTCACCCATACACCTTACAATAACACCCCTCTCACCCATACACCTAACACGAACACCCCTCTCACCCATACACCTAACACGAACACCCCTCTCACCCATACACCTAACACGAACACCCCTCTCACCCATACACCTAACACGAACACCCCTCTCACCCATACACCTAACACGAACACCCCTCTCACCCATACACCTAACACGAACACCCCTCTCACCCATACACCTAACACGAACACCCCTCTCACCCATACACCTAACACGAACACCCCTCTCACCCATACACATAACACGAACACCCCTCTCACCCATACACCTAACACGAACACCCCTCTCACCCATACACCTTACAATAACACCCCTCTCACCCATACACCTAACACGAACACCCCTCTCACCCATACACATAACACGAACACCCCTCTCACCCATACACCTAACACGTACACCCCTCTCACCCATACACCTAACACGAACACCCCTCTCACCCATACACCTTACAATAACACCCCTCTCACCCATACACCTAACACGAACACCCCTCTCACCCATACACATAACACGAACACCCCTCTCACCCATACACCTAACACGAACACCCCTCTCACCCATACACCTAACACGAACACCCCTCTCACCCATACACCTTACAATAACACCCCTCTCACCCATACACCTAACACGAACACCCCTCACCCAACACAAACACCCCTCACCCATACACCTAACACTAACACCAAACACAAACACCCCTCACCCATACACCTAACACAAACACCCCTCACCCATACACCTAACACAAACACCCCTCACCCATACACCTAACACAAACACCCCTCACCCATACACCTAACACGAACACCTCTCATCCATACACCTAACACCCCTCATCCATACACCTAACACCCCTCATTAATACACCTAACACCCCTCATTAATACACCTAACCCTAACACCCCTCATCCCAACACCTAACCCTAAAATGCCTCACCCTAACACCTGGCGCTAAGAAAAAAGTGGCTGCCTCACCTTGTGGCCGATGGCCACCACTGGTCATGGCCAGCCAACAGGAAATGTCCATAAATAAATACATAAAGATATTATATTCCTAGTGAAATACATAAAATTTACATGTCCTTTCAATCTCTCTTCATATTTGATTGCTCTTAAAAGCCTTTAGACCTTTCTGTCTGTCAACCCACAACTTCCCTTAATGACCTTATCAAAGTGGAGACAAACACTCAACTGTAGTTTGACGAAATTACATTTAATATTATAATTTATTAATGTTACGATTTAATTGAAATTGTCATGATTTAATTGGACTCATATTGCCAGTAATTTATGAATATGGCCAAGGGAGCATGACATTGTTGCATTGGGATTATGTGTTATTGTGTGGTTATATGTTGCCTGTACATGGTTATTATGTATACTAGTTATAATACATTATAAGAGGAAAAATGTTATATAGAACATATGTGGAATTGTAATAATGCTCTGCATAGAAGTTTGCTGCAGATCATTGCACACTCACACATACAGACCTTGGGTCAAGACAGATGTATGTACTTCAAGTAGTCCTAAGCAAACACTTGAAATTAACCTAAAGGCTTGTTCACTAGCCAGCTATAGATATCTGGTGAATTTGATCTCAAGAGCTTTGATAGCCCAAGGTTGCAAGCCAGATGGGCTGACATCACACATACACAAAATGTACACAAGGGTGTGGTATTGGAGAGTATAAATATGTTGTTTTGATCATTCAATAGAGGTTGAGAGATATTTTTCACATACCCACAATGTGAGACTATTTCTGTGTGTTGTATCCTGAGTTGGGGAGTGGTCTTGCCATGGGCCACTAGTAACCTGTATGCAGTATTCTCTGCCTGTACCTCTTCAGAAGCCATACTTTGTGCCTCACAGAACGCGATTCTGCTGGGGTAGGTTTAAACTAGGTTCATATCAAGCCCCCTTAAGGGAGCGGATCGTGACAATTAAATAGGATCAATGCATATTCAAATATTAATCAAGTCCTCTTGCATTACAGAGGTCCTTTAAATAAAGTCTGTATTTAGGGATATAAACCCTGCACCATTTACACTGATAATTTGTCAAATGACTGCTTTTCACATCTGCCTTTATCCTATGGAAATCTAAACACTAAGGCATATGATGAATACCTTCCTAGTGATATATTGCTTTCAATAAGAAGACAGACTGCCCCAGTATAACTTCATTTTATGTTCCCCCAACCACCTAATTAGTCCTGTGGTCAGTTATTAATAGCCTGAATATTTTGTGATCTTCCGGTGGCCAATATATTATAACCAGGTTCCCTTCTTTGAATTGGTTTTAGAACTAGAGCCAAACTACACTTAGTAATACTGCTTTTTCATAGATCCTGTCCAAATAAGTTCCGGTGATCTCATCATTGCACACAGTTATAGACTGGAGAACCATATAAATTGCAAGTGTGAATAACTACACTGCTTCCCTTAAAAGTTATATGGAAAGATAGAGAGATAGAGAGAGATAGAGAGAGATAGAGAGAGAGAGATAGATAGAGATAGATAGAGAGAGAGAGATAGAGAGAGATAGATAGAGAGAGATAGATAGATAGAGAGAGAGAGATAGAGAGAGAGAGATAGAGAGAGATAGATAGAGAGAGATAGAGAGAGAGATAGAGAGAGAGATAGAGAGAGAGAGATAGATAGATAGATAGATAGATAGATAGAGATAGAGAGAGATAGAGAGAGAGAGAGATAGAGAGAGAAAGAAAGAAAGAAAGAAAGAAAGAAAGAGAGAGAGAGAGAGAGAAAGAAAAAGAAAGAAAGAAAGAGATAGAAAGAGATAAAGAGGATAAAAAAAATGTATAAGAAGGTTCAACTTACATCTTCAGGAAATAAGTGCAGTCTTTGCATCATCGTTCTCCTGTGCAGGTTTTTTGGTAACATCCCGTATATAGCGAGTTTCACAATCTGAAAAACAGAATATTTCATACATATATATTTTATTAGGCCTTTGATGCAACATGGTTCTTATCAAAAAAGTAGTTGTATACATTTTTTTTTTACCAGATGCTAGTTTTGATGGTTAAATAGTATTTTCTGAAAGTTTTTTCCCCAAAATGTCTTTACTGCCACCGAAACACTTGGTGAGAATGTATCAATATAGTAGGATGTACCACCCAATCAGCTACTTTTACTCAATACTCCATTTCATATATTATCAATAACCATGTTCTTTTCTGTGAGCCCACAAATCACCCAATGACAACTCACCATTTTCATAAAATAGAAAAAAATATTGTTATAAAATGCAGCTCAATGCAGAGATCTATAGATCAGTGTCAGACCTCTTTCGACTTCCTTCTACAAGGGGTTTATACATCCCATGATTCCTTCCCACACAAACTGCTATCATTGTATTAAAAAGTATAGCTGCCAGTTATTGGCCAAAACAAATGATGAATTTTATGCTAATTTTAGCAGGGATTTTCAGGGATGTCAAATCACAAAAGCTGATCCTTGCAAACTCAAGAGATTTAGAAAAAAATAAAATAAATCAGGGTGAGTATAGATTCTTAATGTTTCATTTGGTATTTAGTTTCTTATTGTTTAATTTGATATTAATTTGATATTTTTTCATACTGGTTCTCCTATCACATGCAGTCACAATCCAGGAAACTTAGATATGCCTTAACTTATTTTCTAAATTTAACCATTTTTAAGATATCCAGGATTGTTTGAGCTTTATCAGTATGCAAATAAGCGGCTCTTGAATACTATGTAGCTGCTTTCATGTGCCAATTAGTATCCGTTAGCTTAACTCAGAATGTTTGAAGACAGTTTATGAAAAGAGGAATCCATCTTGTCTTTTTGTAGCACTTCCTGAGAGTTGGACCATGAGGGTGTGTTTTTTTATGGTTGTTGTTTTTTTATTGTTTTTTTTTTTAAGCATGGTTGCAGGAGAGGAAAATAGAGAGTTATGGGGGGGGGGGGGGTTGTTTGTTAATTAGATCTCACATAAATGTACAGCACTCCTTTTCCCCTCACAAGCCCAGAACCAGGCTGCTTGCATCAACAGATGCAAGTATAGTTGATCCTTAACATTTTCTGGTTTCCATTTGCTATTTTTTCCCTACCGGTTTCACACAAAATTTGGATGATGGCCGGGGAGCTCTCCGCTGAGGGGGTCGGGTGGGACACCAAGACCCACCCCCTCACCCAAAAAGGATGCATGTGCCCTCACGGACGGCCCAACAGCAGCCTTTCCTCTGGGATCAGTTCAACCCAACCCCTCGCTCTGAGAGGGATGTCATGTGGATAGTATTTAACAATGCTTTGAATTGTTTTGCATTTTTTTCCCACATTTGCGGGGACCCTAGGAACGGAACCCCTTGGGAATGTCATTGGTCGCCTGTATTACTCTTCAGAAATTCAAATTCATCTCACACAGACCATGGATACCTCTAGTAACCAATGGAGACATAAATAATATTTTCTTATTACCCAATTATGCTTTTCTTCAAACCCTAAGATTCAAAAACATATATTTTTTTTCCCTTGTATAAAAGGTCCAATGAAAAATCTCTCAGGACGGCCTGTCATGAGTGTAATTAAAACTTACCTAGCAGGGAGGAATGTGACAGCTAATACGTCCCAGCTCCCCGCATCTCACAGGCATTAGGAGGCTAATACTGGAATTTCTGCCATGGGCTATGGAATCCCTCTCATACCTTATAAAGAATGCCTGGCCTCTCACATTTTTTTCAGAGGAGAATATTTGCACAGAGCAAAGTTCATCAAAAGAAGATTTCTACTGAAAAACGTGCACACCTTTTACCTGGTGTGAAAAAAACAGCTAAAAATGTAGAAGGCAAAAAAAGGAGATATTACCACCTACGGTAAATTCCCAAATGAAGGGTAGTGAGGTGAATAAAAACTCATCCACTGTGTATACACGATGGACAGACCCAGCCAAGAGATCTCCACAGACCGCTGCCACTATGGATTCTGGGGAGTTGCATGCAAATGAGGCTACAAGCATCATCTTTGTGCCTCTAGTCCAATTAACATTGGATTATTGTAGGTGTATGTGCACAGAGATTACAGTACAGGGCCAGAAACCCACTCACAGACAGTGGTTTCATCCTTATATGGCGCTCATCAATGCAAAATTGGTTCTGGAGAAAGACTCTGACCGGACACAAAATAGGGTGGGTAGAAAGGGGACCGAAAACCCTCCTCTATACATACAGTATGAACAAAAGGATCCCATGTTAAGGGAGTTAGAGGCACAAAAGGTGGAACTTTTTGAATCTAATTTGCATATAACTACCCATAATGCCTAATTGCAGTGGAAACACTGTACATGGAGTAATTTTGTAGGAAAAACAGATTTCCTGGTCTGCTTGAGACTTGGATATTTGCTAATGACGAAAAGTCTTTCTATATAGTATCATGTAATATATACATCTCCTTTTATATCCATAAGGCTAAGCATGACATCAATTAATAGGCATTTAACAAATCAGTTGTTGGCTTTAACACTATTACAGGGCTACTATAAGGATTCCCTGGTGGTCCAGTCGTTAAGATTTGGTGCTTT